>JALMGJ010000014.1:3235000-3802500 GCA_023362775.1 Charina bottae | reverse complement strand
TATTCATGTCTCCTTTTACCCTATTAAGTAGTTGTATCAGTTGTAAAGTAATTATCTCTTTGTAATCGGGGGTCTCAATAGATGTGTGCATACTTGAACTATCTCTGATAGTTATATATACTTTCTATATAAGTTCAAGGTAACCATGAGGCTCTTGCTCCTGATTTGGTGCAAGAAACCAGTGTCTTGCTGTAACCTACTAGCTTTGGAAAATAAAAAAGTGAATTTGTATCCTTCCCAGTTTGTCCTCTGTTCTGCCATTGCAAGGAACAGCAGAAGATATTTTGAATTTGTGTGCCCTCATGCCTCTTCAATGTTCATGGCCACCAGCACCACCACCCTAGTTTACTGTTGGACAGATGCCATCCATAGAATGAGGAACACTTACTACAGTATGTATTGGGATGTTTGTTGCTCAAAGAGGAGTTTTTTTTTCTCAAAATGATGCCCATCAAGTGATCATTAAATTTAGGGACATAGATATCCATCATTTCTTTCCATTGCTGCCTTAATGATTAAGGAACTGTCTTCTACGTTCTGTCTGCGGTCTATGATGAGTCAGAGGTGAAAAAGAGAAAAAATGTAGAATGATGGTTGTTAATAACAGCAGCTTTCCAACTTTCAGAACCCAGCAAGGCTGAGTCTTGTTCTTGCCTGAGGGGAACAAAACAAAAGCATCTCTTTTTTCCATATTTACCACTTCCTTTTCACTGCCTCTTTGCATCTCTTTGTCAGGAGAGGACCACCTTCATTCCATCAATTCCTATCCTGCTCTCTTCTCAGTTTCAGGGTGAGGTGATCCTATCCATTTCATTTTTGGAATGCTACAATTTAAGTGAAATCATAGATTAGAGTGAGGGTATATTTTTCCCAGCCCTTCCTTGCATCTTTTGAAGGTCTGCATAGAGGCGTCTACATATTTTCATTCCCATGAAAAAGTTGCCTGCATTTTTTTTCACATGCCTCTTTCCCCTTTTTCAATAATTAAAGTATATTTCCCCCTTCATTTTGGAGTATGTACCAGGAATCCCCCAAGTCTTGGATACTTTTGATGGTTCAAGATCAGCTATTAAACTTGTAAAAACCACAAACAGCTCTTTAGTCCTAGTTTAACCAACCTTGCTTAAGCTACTTCAGAAATCAATTTCCTCTATTCTGCTTCTCCTCCTCCTCCTCCTCCTCCTTTTATCTTATGTTTCAACAAGTCATGGCATAGACGAGGCTCTGCTATATACTTACACACACACACACACACACACACAAACAAACAAATATTTTTTGTTTAACATAACAAATATTAAATAACAAATAAAAACAAATAAATAACAAATATTATTTAAAAGAATATTTAAATAATAAACATTTCTTTAATTCTAAAAAAAGAATTCTGTTGGAAGCCTGAAATGCCAAAAAACAAAGCCCTAACACCAGAGGCATTTCTAGACATCTATATAATTAAAAAATGGGCCTGGAATGCACCCAAGTGTTTTGTCTGGAGGAAGTTACAACTGCTGGAGGTGGGGGAGGGGGGGGAAACAAAAAACGAAAGGAAGGGTGTAGAACAAATCATGGCCAGAGTAGTTTTCTGGATCAAACTCACCAGTTCACTTTCTCACAATGGCACTATGACCACTATGCTACTTCATTTTTTTTCATTTGTTGATATAAAATATTCTCTCCCATCTCTCTAATGCATATGCATTATTCCAAGTTGCAAACGTATGACACCCAGGAAGTCATGTTGTGAGAGTGCCTGCAAAATGTCCTTCATAGCCCAGAAGTACTCTTGAACCTTACACAGTTGTTTCCCCTCTCAAAGCCATTGAATGTAGGCATTTCCTGGGAAGGTCTAAATCAGATTCCACTGTCTTAGCTCTTTCCCACTGAAACTCCCCACATCCAGTCTGGAAGAAGAAAGTTATTGCTTTGCTGTAACATAGCATGCTTGAAAGGTGTCAAGGTGAAAAGGGAGACTGATTGATTTAAGTTTGAAGAAATAATCCTGATGATGATTGTTTCCAGACCTTCAGCTGCCTTCTCCACCCCTTCTCCGGGTTCTTTTCAGGTGATGCACACATCTTAGAACTTTTGCCCTAAATATCAATGGAACATTTCCATTTACAGTGCAAATGGGATTGCACGTAGCATTCCATCTATCTCATATGCTCAGCAACTTGGTTATCAAGGTCCAGAGCATTCAAAGAAAACTTATAATGCTCCCAGGCTGGGAAATACAGAACATGTATTTTATTGGCCTAACCTTGTTGTTGAGAGAGTTCTGTCCATTTACCTATGAATAATTCAGACTGAAACAGAGTTTATTGAAGGATGCTGTTGAAAGCAGGCTAGTTAAAGCTCAGGCTGTATTTTCCATTATAAATCTCCTATATCCAGCAGGTTTTATCACTCCATTACTCAATGGGAACTAAATAGAATGGTATGTGTGTGTGTGTGGGGGGGAGATGTCCCTGTGCTAGAATGCAGTAGACAAAGTCCTTGTGGTTAATCAGAGCTTTGCTGTGACTTCTAATTTAATGTTATCTCTTAAATACACACTCTGATAGGATAGATGATAGACTGATCCACACAAAGACATAAACACAGACCCTTAACTACACATACAACGCATATACACACAGCTCAATCTTATGCATATTTACTAAGGAGCAGAGTCACTAGGACTGCAGCTATCCAATGCCATGTTATGCATGTTTACTTAGAACGATCGCAGCATGTTCAGTGGGATTCACTCCCAAAATAAGAATATTGAGGTTTGCAGCCCCAAAGTCTCTCAAACACATGGACATTGGGTGAGTTCAGTTGTCTTTAGTACATCATTTCATTTCACTAAAAAAGATAAGAAAGGATCAACCCTGTTCTTCAGCCTTATGCCACCTTGGAGCAATTCTTGGCCCTGACAGTTAAAAGGAAAGTTTCATGTTCAGAAGCAATCTGAAGAAGAAACCAATGGAAGTGTCCCACATTCTCTATGCTGTCATGATGAACTTTCCAGAGGCATTTAGCTGGCTAATGTCAGAAATCAAATGCTTCAATAAAATGATAGTTCTGCTAAACCCATTTTGTTGTCTTCAGATAGGTTGAAAATCCACAGTTAGAGACAAATATTACAGAATTTCCATTACAATTATTTCAGTCCCACCAAACATTTCTTCAAACATCTGTTTTACAGCCTTTTTCCTGACATTCATGTTCCTTGGATATTTTGTCTGGCCTCTTCACCTTATGTCCTTTCAGTTTTCTATAATAAATTCTAGCAGCATTAGATTGACATGAATTCTTTACAGTAGCGCCAAGCCTCTGGGTTATTTCCTAGAACTTTGTGCTCTGATTCACTGCTTTTCCACTATAATAATCTTAGTTTGATGCCCAGCAGTAGCACCAAGCCAGAATCTGCTACTGCATTGTATTTCATGCCTTTATTCCTGAGCAATGTCAGATACCTTACTTTATCCCTCTGTTTCATACCGCAACAGAAACTTGGCAAAACAATGTTGTGTGTTGCTTAGATTTGTATCAGCTTCTGCTGGCAGAGGGTAACCTTAACATTGAATATCAAATGCTCAAAGAATGATAAGCCAAAGCTAAAACTACTTCTTAATTTTTTTCTGAAAGCCATTCACATTTTGGTTCTTGCTGATGTTATTACGATGCAGTATGTTTTTACAAGAACATGGTTTTTTAGCACTTCAGCATCATATTCTCACAGTGTAGGGGGAAAAAAACTTTCCCCAATGGAGGCAGAGCTCTTTTGCAGGGCATTTGGGGCTAAGCTGGGATGATTCTGTCTATGGTTATTATTTATGTCTATTGTTCTTTGTTCCATTTTAAAGTGAACTGAATTCTTTTATATGCTATATGGTGTTGCTACCATGGATGTTAGAATTTTTGGAGTTGCTATTTAATGTTATATCTTGTGTAAACCACCAAGAGTCCTTGGAGGTTACAAATTTGGTAAGTACAAAATTGATTAATAAATGAACTCTGTAACCTGTCTGTTTTCACTTTCAACATTCTCTAGGAAGAGGAATAGCGTTCAGAAATAGGGTTGACGATAAAAACCGAGATGTGTTGTACTTAATCACGATCCATTTTCACAAGCAGTCATGCAGATTTTAGGCTGATGGGAGAGGCTGACATGCAGTTTCCTTATATGTGTTTGGTGGTGTCTCCAGCTTCAGCTGCTGTTGGCTGACATCCACCCATCCTCTTGACGAATGTGTGGCTTGCTCCATGGGTGAAAGATTCTTAAATAGCATCTGTGCAGTTGAGCTTCCCCCAAGTGTATCTCAGGCAACATTGTCAGGGAGGTGTCATTATCTTGTCAAAGCTGCCTTCTTCCCGAGGTGTTAACATCTCTTTGGAAGGCTGGAATTACAGGGTACCACACCAGTCACAAACTGATGTGGAAAATGCAAATTGTTCTTCTCTTGCATCAGAAGGGATTGGCAAGCACAAGTTGTCTCAAGCACTCCAGGATGGAGATGGAGAGATGAGCGAAAACAATTAAATGAAGTAACAGTGCTTTCACTACCCTAAAAATGAATTTTAATGGTTAGGTATCCATGTGTGTGTGCGCACGCGCGTGTGCATGCGCGCCACAGCCTTTGGAAGAGTATAACTTGAATAATGTTACAAAAATAGAGAAATGTATGAACGCTTCCTTTTCTGAGCTGTCAGAAAGTTTGGAATGACTCATTGGCAAGCGTAGCCTCTCCTGGGAATTACCCTCTCCCTTTTATTTTGGGAATGATGTGTAGCCCTTTGTCTGTGTACTGTCTGGAACCATTCTGTTTCTATACCCATCTTTTGTGTTATATGCACATATACTGTGGCTGTGTGAAGATTCAGCTTAGAGATTCAGTTTGGAGGACGTTTGGTGGAATCACCCCTTTGAATCAAATCAACAAGTCAAGCTGGGGCACTCAACTAGATCAGGTGCTTTAAAATCACTCTGAAGATATTGAAATTAATCAGTGATTCATTACCTTCAAGGCTGATATATGGGCTGGCTGGCTGACAGGCTAGCCAGTTTTTCCCACCCAATAAAATCCACTGGTGTTCTCAGATCGCTCAATAGCTGAGAGGGATGGGGGGAAACCGGTACCCGTGAATTTGGCTTGCTGCCTCTCTTTAACACTGTGTGGATAAAGATTTAATTGGCAATTCTTGTCTGCAATGTAAGATAATTGCAGATATTCCCAGGAATTGTTTATAGAGTGGAAGGAAACAGATGCATTGGAGATGTATTGGAGGAGTTTAATTAAAGACTTTATAAAAGTGCAACAGATGGCATCTTCTAGCTTAAGGAGCAGGGAGGTGGAGGCCTTTGCTGGCTTTTCAGAGACTCAAAGGAGGCTTCACTCCCCACGGATTTAATGAGTTCTGCTGGGTAGTCCCTACTCTGTTCGCATGTCTGTATCTCATGCCCTCCAAAAACATATGCATTTTAGGTAGCTATAAAACTCTCGTGTCAGATCAAGGAGGACAATGACCTTTTACCTCTTTTGACTTTGGTACTAAGAGATCTTCCCTTCTTGATCTTCCCTGCCTACTAAAAGGAGACCCCACCTGTTCATCCAGAGTACATGCTGTAGCAGGAACTGGTCTGGCCAAAACCACAAGCAAGCAGTTCAGCCTGGGCATTGAAATTCTCCTGCATTTTTCCCATCAGCCCTCATTCAGTTGGAGGAAAGAGAGCTTGCTTTCAAAACTCTTCCCAAAAAGAAGAGAATTGCTCATGGATGGAGTGTAGCATTCTTACATTTATTTTGTGATGCACTAGCCAAGAGGTACATGCGAATGCCATGCATTTCATTGACAACCTCTTTGGATTTGTATCTTTCTCTTCAATATGAAGCCCAGACATCACAAGAGGATATCTTTCCAGAGGCCTTTTGGGAAATAAAGCTACTGTCCCTGTTAAAGGGACTTCCTGTCCTTGATAAGTTGAAAAATTTCTCCTCTCCTGTAGCAGTATAGAGAAATCATTCAACTTCTCAGTCTCCAAATTCAGTGGGGAAAAAAATTGAAAGAGCATTTGTGTCCAGTTTTAGTTCTGCATTCAGAAATTAACTAACACTAATCTCTAACAGATTACAGACCATCATGGAGAAAATCTATCTACGTGGTCGCGAAGTGTCAACACTGACTTGATGGCACATAATCAATCAATCAATCAATCAGTCTCTAATCAAAGTGCTAGAAGGAGTTCACATCTAGAACATGAGGTCTGTATCCGCCACTCCTTCATTAGAGGTTTACCGTTCCTGAATTATGAAGGTTCCATTTGTCACCGTCATGGTAAATCTGTTTTTGATGGGCTCATCTAATTTCACATCAGATCATGTAAGGGAAAGTCTCCCCCCAAAGAGGGGGAAAAATAATCTGTCTGAATGTGGAGGTTGCTTTCCAAAATATCCTGCCTTTTGCTGGAGGCTTATCTCCTCCTGCTGTTTTCAAATTCCCCAAGTCATCCTTTTTGCCCTTCCGCGATCTCTTGTTTTCCATTTCCCTGCTGCTCAATATTCCTTTCACTTCGGCTTCTATTGGAAAGTGATTATTCACGAGAGATTTGGTTACACATTTGGCCCTTGCAAGGCACACTTTGATCACTGGGGCAGAGAGAGCCTCGGCAGGTTCTGCAGGCACTTTGGCTTCGGCACTTGGATTGGATCTCACTGCGGTTCGATGGCTGAACCCTGGAATTGCTTCGTGTTGTTTTCTGCTTTTGCTTGCATCTCAACAGGTATGTTGTCTTTCTCTCCTTTTCTTTATTGCTTGGGTTTACATGGGCATCCAAGCAGTTTGCAGAGAGGGCAACCTCTTGCAATTTCTTGACTGTATTTTAGTTTCCTTCCAAAATCCTGAGCCAACATAAATCTCCCTGTTTTCCCTGGATTTCATTTTAGCATCGAAATGGTCTAGCATCTCTCTGCATTGACAGTACAAACTTCTTTTCATTTTGTTTTAATTGCATTCACGGATGACCCAAACAGCATGCAAGAGAGTTCCAGTAGTAGCTGTGAAAAGAGAAATACATATTCTTTCTGTTGTTCCCTACAAAAGCAGTGATTTTTGAGACTCAACTATCTCCTTTTTTTCAAACAGCACAATATTCATCAAAAAGGAAAATTATCTTGACTGCAAGTCCTTCCCTCCCTCCCTCCCTCCCCGCAAAAAAATCAAACAGAGGGAAAAAAACCATACTTGTCATCTTTACTCTATTTTCAGCTAGTATAAGACAACCATCCCACTTTAAAGGTGAATTATTTGGGGGAAAACTCTCATCTTTCTGTCAGGTTCATTTTCCTTTTAGAGCAGAATGGTTTAAGTCTTTCTTCACCACAAGCAATAAAATTATGTTAGTTGTTTAGAGATTTGCTGCTAGTAGTTGAAGATTCAAATTAGAAAACAGAAAGGAATTTTCTTCTCGCCCACATTAAAAAAAACCTGTGCAAATCTATATTTCAAAACACATCTGTTGAACATTTGCTTGGGCTTTTGAAATCAGGTATCAGGTATCACTTGGTTTTGGCAGTTAAACAACAGAAAAGGGGACAGTTTTATAGGCAGTGGATGAAATGTGGATTTAAGGAATACGGGAATCCTGAAATCTTGAGGAAAGAACTTCCTTGCTTAGAAATCCCTAGACATGTATGTCAATATGGCTTTATATGGATGAAACAGTAAAAAAAAGGTAAAGGTTCCCCACGCACATTTGTGCAGTCGTGTCCGACTCTAGGGGCCGGTGCTCATCTCCGTTTGTTAGCCGAAGAGCCAGCGTTGTCCGAAGACGCTTCCACGATCATGTGGCCGGCATGACGCACGTGGAACGCTGTTACCTTCCCACCGAAGTGGTACCTATTCATCTACTTGCATTTGCATGCTTTCAAATTGCTAGGTTGGCAAGAGCTGGAGCTAGTGCGGGAGCTCACTCCGCAGGCAGGGCTAGGGATTCGAACCTCCGAACCTGCGATCTTCTGATCAACAAGCCTGGCGTCTTACCCACTGAGCCACCACGCCCCTTGAAACAGTATATATGTTAGTAAACTACTTAGTTACTTAGTTACTTAATAAACTACTAAGTTTACATGACTTCCTTCAATTATTTTCCAAGTAATAGAAATAGGAAAAATAAACAAATAAATAAATAAAGTTGTGACTCAGTTTTTAAACCATGAATTGAACCTTGGACCATAGGATCTTTAATCTCTTACTCTAAGTTATAATTTTAATTATTTACTTCTGATTTTGTATCCTGTTTCTAGTGGTTAGAGAAATTTCATAAATAATGAAACAGTATATATGTTTAATTATTTATGAAATTTCTCTAACCACTAGAAACAGGATACAAAATCAGAAGTAAATAATTAAAATTATAACTTAGAGTAAGAGATTAAAGATCCTATGGTCCAAGGTTCAATTCATGGTTTAAAAACTGAGTCACAACTTTATTTATTTATTTGTTTATTTTTCCTATTTCTATTACTTGGAAAATAATTGAAGGAAGTCATGTAAACTTCGTAGTTTGATATCTAGGGATCTACTCATCTCTTTATCTTTCAAAGGGAACTTATATACAGTATAACTTACCCATATTTAGAAAATGAGATTGGCTAGATATTTAGGAATTTTGCTTTGTTATTTTGATTTTTTTAGTTTAGTGTAAGATTTTTTCCATGGGGGTGAGAGTTTTTTGCTTGTTTTTTTGTGGTAGATTAATATACTGTAGTGTTTTATTTATTTATTTTTTCTTTGCCTTATCTTTATATATAAAATAGATTAGGTATCTCTCTTAAACTATATAGTTTTATTATAAAATAGCTATCTAGATATATTATTATATTGCTATTTAGTTTCATATAATATCATAGTTAATTTTAAATAAAAACATTAAGTGTAGTTTTTAAAGATGATAGATGGATGGATGGATGGATGATAGATAGATAGATAGATGATAGATAGAAATATCTTCTTGCAAACAGTACAGAAGTGAATTGCCTTCTTCTGAAACATTTTTTAAACTTCCCCATCTAACCAACAGCCCTGGAACAGTCTTGGAGTTTCCTGCTGAAGTACTGATCAGACTGAAGCCTGCTTAGTTTTTCTGAAATCAGCCAAGGAGGGTGGGAATGTCCTCTGGGGTGATGAAAGAGTCAAGATGGCAGCTGTGCATCGATTCTTGCCCCTTTTTAATGGGTGTCATAAAGGGGTGGGGCCTTGATCACATGGTCATGGCCACCATTTTGATTTTTTTTTTAAATCACCTCTACAGATGCTCCTGAAGGTGGGCTAGGTGTGCGAATAATATGTTCTTATCTAATTTACTCATTAGGTAGTACTTGACCTTTGTAATTGGTGTTGATATGTAGTTTGACATTAACTGGTCTTAGACTTAGAATATCTGTGAATAAGTGCAGACTGCCTTTCAAATAGCCACATGGTTAAACCTTGAAATGGCTAGAGTTGGGGGCCACTCTTCCAGAGGAAAAGCAGAGCTTTCCAATGATCTAGCATGCATCTGGAGCAAAATGTATGGCCTCCTTCTTTGCAGCAACGGATTCTTCCCTCTTGGGCCCTGAAGATGCAGACTGTGAGAGCCAGTGCCTCATGAAATGCTCAGAAGGACGTTTCTATCTCTACGGAACTTGCCTGCACTGCCCAGCTGGATTTTTGTAAGGAAACATCTTCTGCTGGTGGTGGTTTGCACAGTTAGAATATTAACAACAGAAACGGTCCCAATGAGGAGATGCGTTTTTCCCCTTTGCTTCCACACAGAAGATGTCAATCCTGAGATAGGGCCCCTTCCCTCTAAAACTAGAGATAAATATCATTTTTATAGCACTGTTTGTGTAAAACACACCACAGACTGTTGGAAGCAAAAAGAGGGAGTGAGGTTGGCCCCTAGTAATTGAAAGTTTATATTTCTGACATTGAAGAATATGGTTCAGGGGCAGGGAAGGAAGAAAATTAGAACTGAGAATATTTCAGAATTGGCTTTAAAAATGAATGTGGATGAAATGAAAATGATTTGGAAAAGGCGAGTATCTTGAAGTTCTCTCTAGTCATTTACTGTATGACTTTTTCATTTACCATTTGCATGGAACTTTTTCCATTTCAAACTTTCTTGAACATCTTTATTCAAGATCTAGCATGTGCAAACACCACCATTTGCATGGATGTGGGCATGTTTGTGTGGCACCATTCTTTTATATGGTGCATGGAAAGGCTACCTGCTGGTTTTATTATTGCTTTTAATTCCATAGCATAAAACAATTCACTGATATATTTAGTTTATATATTTAGTTTATATATTTAGTTTATATATTTAGTTTATATATTTAGGGGGCGCGATGGCTCAGCGGTTAAGACGCCAGGCTTGTCGATCGGAAGGTCGCAAGATTGGCGGTTCGAGACCCGAGCGCTGCGTGACAGAGTGAGCTCCCGCACTTGCCCCAGCTCTTGCCAACCTAGCAATTCGAAAGCATGCAAATGCAAGTAGATGAATAGGTACCACTTCGGTGGGAAGGTAACAACGTTCCGCGTGCGTCATGCCAGCCACATGACCGCGGAAGCTTCTTCGGACAGCGCTGGCTCTTTGGCTAACAAACGGAGATGAGCACCGCCCCCTAGAGTCGGACACGACTGTGCAGGGGAAACCTTTACCTTTTTATATTTAGTTTTCTTTAAGACACTAACATTTCCATTTGAGGGAGGAGTTTGTGTATCTTAAAATCAATGCTCAGCATTTGGCACTCCCCTCCCCGTGTTTTCTGTTGCACTGTAGGGTGAGCAAGAAGAAGAGCAACAGAACACAGCTATGGAGAGATGGCTTGAATTCAAGTAGCTCCCATGGATGTCTTTGAAAATGAGTGACAAGTTGGGAACAAGAATTATCCAGTCTTTAGTCATTGGTAGAATGCATTCAGCCACTGCATCTTTTCAGAATTTGATGCCCTCTAATTGAATCAGACAATAATTCCCATTAGAGGTAACCATTCGAAGTTCCCAGGCTGGGAAAGGCAGAATTAGGATAGTTTTTTTTAAAAAAAAAATCTTTCTTTTTTTTATCATTATATTTTGGACAAAAGAGCTTTAGGATTAGAACGGAAAATAAATATGAGTCAGTACTTGAAATTCACCCACTTTCCAATTTTAATACCCAAAGTTCACAGCCAAAATACTTACATTTGGATTTCAAGATACTATTATTACACTGGTGACCTTTCAGTTATATTTCCAAGGCAATTGGCAAAAAATGAGCTGAATGAGAATTTATAACCTGATAGCTCTTGGCAGCATATTTGATAGTTTTGGATCTGGGAGGCCTGAAATACACCGTCCCATAAGCTATTGATCTTCGAATGCTGAATATTGTTGGAATTTTCTATGATACATTGCTGGTAACTAACACTATTGTTAGTTTAGCAGATTTTATTTATTTATTTATTTATTATTCATATTTATACCCCGCCTATCCCCTCCCTATCGGAGGACTCTAGGCGGCTTACAATATCACACATCCAATTACTAACAATTCATATATTTATTATTTTTAACAATGTTACAACCGGAAAGGGGTAAGGGAACCGACTCTTGAAGTATTGGACTACATGTCCCAGCATACCTTGCTTCAGAGTCGGCTGCTGACGTCCTGGATGTTGAGACGGGATCCGTCGTCTCCGTTCTCCGCTCTCCATTTCCGCCGCCATTCGCAAGGTCTTCTTCGCTCCGGAGGTGACCCCCGCCAGGATGCCAGCAAATTGACCCACGTGGAGTGGTACCCATTTATCTACTCGCAATTAGCTTTTGAACTGCTGGGTTGGCAGAAGCTGGGGCAAGTGACGAGAGCTCACCTCGCAGATTCGAACCGCCAACCTTATGGTCGGCAATCTAACAGTCCAGCGGTTTAACCCGCTGAGCTACCGCGCCCTAGATCAGATAGCACTGCATATTGACTGTCTAATACAATAAAAAGAATCACAATTGCTTAACAGCAGTAACCACATATGCCAGTGTTCAGTGAATATACCAGATATTTCAGGAAAGCAAATCGCCCTCCCAAATCTTAAAGGGTGAGCAAGGTCATACCTATAGGGGCATGGTGGCTCAGCAGGTAAGACACCAGGCTTGTCGATCGGAAAATCACAAGTTCGGAGGTTCGAATCCCTAGCCCCGCATGATGGAGTGAGCTCCCACACTCGCCCCAGCTCTTGCCAACCTAGCGATCTGAAAGCATGCAAATGCAGGTAGATTAATAGGTACCACTTCGGTGGGATGGTAACAGCGTTCTGCATGCATTATGCCAGACACATGACCACGGAAGCATCTTCGGACAGCGCTGGCTCTTCGGCTAAGAAACGGAGATGAGCATCGGCCCCTAGAGTCGGACACAACTGCACAAATGTGCGGGGGGATCCTTTACCTTACCTAAGGTCATACCTGCATACTGGAATTCCTGATGCTAAAATTTATGGTGCCTGTGACTGTTAAATCCTTTCATGTTCATGTCCAGTGGGGTGTTTCCTGCTATGGAAGTAGAATATGCAGAATATGAGCACTGACTACCCTAAGAAGGAATCTAAGGGATATCTTATAGAAGCACTGGTTTGGAGAAGTCACAACAAAATAGAAAATAATCATGCCCTACAAACCCCAAATCTCCATTGTTCTGAATTGCAGCTGCCCAGGAGGTCAGAAGGCTCCACAGTGGTGCCCAATGGGAACATTCAATCAGCTCACAGCTCAGTCTGACATTACATCCTGCCAGGTAAAAGGAGAGGTTGAAGGGACCAAATGTATGTATGCCTGTAGGTGATTCCATATGTAAAGTTGGCATAATCATGTGGACTGAAAAGGCTATTTGATTCCCTCCTCGTTTAACCAAGTGGTGGGATATGCTTCACTATTTCAAATAACTTCATAACTTAAAAGTAAACCTGATTCAGTTCTAATGGACACCATTTCTAGACTTTAACTTAATACATAGATTTGTACCTCATCCAAGATTTGTGGTTTTCCATGTATAGATTCTGTATTTTAACTTCATGAGATAATCCAATTTGAATAGATTCTCAGTATGGATTTAATTTATGATGGCTTATAATTTCAGTTTATTTTTTTTCTGTGTTGACCATGGTTTCTAACAGGTATTCTTACCTTAGAGCTTAATAGTGATTCCTGGTTTTTTAAAGTGATATATTTTATAATTCATAATTCATAAATAAATTGATGGATTGGGAAATTACATTCTCCATGGTATTCTAGATCCCTTCTTTACTTGTGCTTTACGTATGCTTTACTGTTTGTATTTTAAACTTTTATTCTTTTTATACCTTTTTTATTTCTTTTTGTTATACTTCTTCACTAAAACAAAAGAGTCTACTTTTGTAGAGATAGGCAATGATAAATTTGACTAATAAATAAAAATAAATAAATAAAATAAATAAAACATTTTTTTGAAAAAAAACTGTATAGACACCAGTCTATCACCCACCAACCAACTTTCCACTCCAAAGCCAACCATTTTGACCCCAATTTCTTTAATGTAATTTGTAGCTCTTGGAAACTGGGAGGGAGGGGAATGTGATTTTGGGATAAAAGCAGTTCCTTTTCATAGTTATAAATGCTCATTTTCAAGGATTGCTATGTTTATTGAAAGGGGGATGGGTCTCTTCCATCATCTGTCACCCTTCCATCTGCTGCCCCTCAGATTTGACTGCCAGGCTTCCAGCGTCTTCCAAGAGATGTCCAAATTACAGCAAAAAGCCAAGAGTTGTAAGCAGTAACACTGGTGTTTGTTTTCTTACCGAGGTAAATGTTTGGTCATGAAATAGATTGCAGAGGACCTCATGTTGAGCTGCCTGCAATATATGATTCATTAAGGGAATTAAGAAGATCTTAATGCTCCACTAAACGCCACACAGTTGGAAAATGAGGAGTGCACCAGTGAATCCCAGCTGAACATTTGGAATTCATTGCCCTGATTCTTTTTTTTTTAACATCCTACTCCATACGTTCATGACTAATGGCTTGCCTTCTTCTCAACAGGCCTGCCCAGATGGTTACATCAGTTTGGAAACCAGAGCTGGTTGCAGGCCATGTCCCAATGGCTTCTGGTGTGACCCACAGAGAGGTTGTCAGGGAGGTTGCATCCCTGGTCAGTATTCACCAGAGGGAGAGATGGACTGTCAGGAATGCCCCAAAGGATATATCTGCCCTAATGGACAAGAGAAACGGGTACGGTATGTCAGCCAATGGTGGTTGTACACATTTTTTAAGGTCTCCCTCTCCAAATATCCATATGTCCCTTTTCTTTTAAATTTACCTTCAGTTAGTGAAAGAGGTTCCGCTTTCTTTCCCTACAACATTAAACCCTTTTAACACAGTTTATTTCTTCTGTGTTTTATTTTCATAATATGAATAATGAAGCATGGACAATTTACAAGGAGCTCATTTTCACTGTGAGTTTTCTTGTGAAAGGCAAAGAGGATATAATATAATACCCTGAAAGATGACTCTGGAGAAGCAGTGCTCCACTTGATTATTTATAAGTGGAATTAAAGATGTTCCAGCAGATATAAGTGTACTGTATCTGTAGAAACATGGAATTGAAAGGAATGAATGTTGGAAGAGTGAAGGAAACTTGGTTGTTTTACTCCATCTATGGTGAATGTTTTAAAATCAAATTGGAAATCCATTCCTGTGTATGTACAGTATATGTGCATATGTGTGTGTATGTATTGCCCAGCCTGGTTTTGAAATATTAAAGATAGATAGATAGATAGACAGAGAGATAGATAGATAGATAGATAGATAGATAGATAGATAGACAGACAGACAGACAGACAGACAGACAGACAGACAGACAGACAGACAGAGAGATACACATATGTGTCTGTATGTGCATGTGTATGCATACTTAGAGTGGAGAATGCATAGGGATACTCTCAGAATTTGATATATGAACATTGCATGTTCATGGAGGGAAAATAATTTACAATCACTGAAATACTTAATATGTTTCCAGATATCATTTGTTGTGTGTTCACGGAGCTGAGCAAAGTAGTGCATGTATGCATGACCACATACATTACTCTTATGTCAGTTATGGTGATCTGTATGTGATAGGTACATACAGTATTTGCACACACACACATGCATGCATGCACACACACACATTTATGTGTGAGCATATCTCCTCTATTTTCTCTCTTTAGCATTGTCTAGGAGGTCATGAACCTGATCCCAGCCACACATCTTGTGTTCCCTGTTTCCCTGGTTTTTTCTCCACTGAAGGATCTCCAGAGTGCCAGCCCTGCCCAACAGGTAAGCCAACATCTGGGGCATCCCCATCATTGAGAACCAGATATTTATGGCCATCAAAAGTGCCTCTTCTTTGGCTTCTAAGACCTTGAATTATTTCTGATTAAAACAATGGCTGAGAAAGTATCAAGATAAAAGAGAATATGAAACATTCTGCAATGGTTCCAATTCTTTAGGTGACTTTCCACCCATATGTCATCTGTTGAATGGGAGGCCATGGATGAAGCCTAGTGTGGCTCGATCAGCTCATGCCAAAGTCCATTATTTTTCATACAAATGTGCACTACACATGTCCAATTTGAGTAAGTCACTTCTGGTAGCAACTGAAGGGATATGACCCATGGGTGAAAACACAGGGTTTAGCTTAAAGGAATGATAAGTACATCTAAATCCAGCCCAATATAATGTAACATACTATTTGATAGCTCTGGGTGCTTTGATCTGGAATTTTGGTACATTCTAGCAGCTTACAGTCAAGCACTGAAACTGCAATTCTGCAGGCATGAAGCATGACCTTGGGAGTTATTGAATAGTTTTGATTTATATTATCCAAAGACCTGAATTCTTGGCCAAGATTTTTCCCAGTATCTCTGTATTCCACAAGAAAAACTGAACTGGGGTTTTGTGCAGATGATTTAAACTAACAGCATTGATTTGGGAATGTCAGGGGGGGGGAGGGGGAGGCGGGATCCTCCCTGAATTGGGACAGGTTCAATAACTTTAGGTGCCTTTTCAGTCATGCATTTCTATGATTCAAAGCTCTTTCAAAGCTCTATCAGACTGAAGAAGCTTCTTGGATAAGGAGCGAAACGTTTCCACTGAGAAAATAGAGAAAATAGAAATCCAGTTGACATGTTTCAAGCTACAGACAATTCCACCTGGATGACTGAGAACCTTCATCGACATATGATTCAAAGCAACTTGGCCGGATCAATATTTAAGGAAAGTGGGAAACAATGTCTGGAAGATTAGATGCCCTCCCCTAGTATATAAGTGAATTCTCAATTGTCCTTTATAAGCCATTTAAAGAGCTGCTGCCTCTTAACTACCATGGGCTCTCACTGCTTGATATTCTGGAGAAGCCTTGATAATCCTATCCTTGGGATATCACCAGCCTAACTTTTTGGGAATGAGGCGGGTGTTGCAAATTCATCACCATGACATTAGTGCTGAACCAGGTTTGGCAGGAGAATGGGCAGGGGTAGACTCAGGCCTTTGTTGTTGGTTTTGATTTTTTTTTAAAGAAGCAATTCCTTTTAAGAATTATGGAAGCGTAGAATATTATTAGAGATGATTAATTGGCTGTAATGGCTCAGAAAATTACAAGGAAAGACAATCAACTAACACCACAGGGCTCTTTGTATTGCAGTTTCTCCTGCCATAAAATTGGGTTGGAAGGGAACCAAGTATCCAAAACAAAATTCATACTGGGATCCCCCCAGCTCTTTCTCTGAAAATGGGAGAAGCTTGAAGAAAATCTGTGAAAAAATTCAGAATGTGTTTTTTTCCCAACCATTAGGAGAAAATAGGAAATGAATAGGTGAGACTTTCCCCAAGATTATTCCCAAAAGGAAATAAATTTCTATATGTGGAGTCCTTTGTGTTGTTTGCTTGCAGACATTTCATTACCCAACTAGGGAACATCATCAGTGCATCATCAAATTTCAAACTTTCAGACAAATTTCAAATAAATTTCAAACTTTCAAACAAATTACAAACATCATCACATTTCTACATGTACTATAACACTGATCTGTCTCCTATCCTCTCACAGGCACACTTTGGAATGCATATACTAAATAAGACAACTTGCAAGTTGCTATAGTATAATTTGAAGAACTATTAAAAAGAGGGTTGGGGGGTAGTTGTTCTGTTTGTAAGTCAGTGAACCTGAACCCATCAACATTCAAAAGCAACTGTTTGGGGCCCAAAGGTTACACGTTGTCATACTATTCAAAGTAAGGATGGCTACAAAAAAGAAGTAATGGGGCAGAGCCTGATTTTGATTGGATTGGATTGGATTGGATTGAATTGAACTGAATTTAAATGACATGAAATTGAGTCCATGAATATGATTATTCTTCATTAGGACTATGCGACATTTTGATTCAGGAACTTCCTTTGAAGGCAATTTAATCTAATCTCTGAACTGCATTGACTTTCAGAAGTGAATAAGAAACTTGAGTTATCAAATCAGGACACCTTTGAATTGTTTTGGCTGGTAGATTTGGCTATTCTCCATATGCAAAAATCTGAATCAATGAGATTATTTCATCCAACTCTAATAATCGTGCACATTTTCTGAATCAAATTGACAAAATAGGAAGAGGACTGATTCACACTCTCTTCATGAAGTTAAGATATTAACTTCCAAGTCCAGACAAGATAATCCAGGTCACATGTTTAGGACTAAAGCTCCTTGTGAGCACCAGGCCCTCCTCTTTGTTTGAGACCTGCTGCTCCATTGGAAGCTAGAGCATATGCTGAGTAATTCAGGTACTTTTCTCTGATCTCGGTAGCTTGAATCTGAAATGAGAATCCTCTTAATTACATAATGAAGGGTTCCTGTGTATTGGGTGTCTTGATATCACAAGGTAAAAGGCCAAGTGGAATAATAGATGCTCAGTGAAAAGCTTCTGGTCTGCGTTCAATACTAATCTGTAAGCCACTATTATAGAAATAAGATAATGTTTGAGGTTTAAGTTCCTGGTCTTAGATTTCTAGAGTAAGAAACCTAGATTGATACTAATATTAACATTTGAACAGAGAACAGTCTTCTTGGAGTGTTCATTGTCTCAAATACAGAATTAGGAGGCAATATACAAGTAGTTCTTGCTTAATGACCATTTGTTTAGTGGTGGTTCAGACTTACGACAGTGCTGAAAAAACGACTTGCAACCAGTCCTCACACTTATGACCGTCATAACATCTCCACAGTCACATGATTGCGATTTGAGCGCTTGGCAACCAGTTCACATTTATTACTGTTGCAGTGTACCGTGGTCACATGATCACAATTTTTGACCTTCCCAGCTGGCTTCTGGCAAGGAAAATCAATGGGTAACCACATGATTCACTTAATGACCACCTGGATTGCTTAATACCCACAGTGATTTGCTTAATGACTGGTGCAGAAAAGGTCATAAAATCCAGTCAGATTCGCTTAATGACCACTTCGCTTAGCAACCAAACTTCCAGCCCAATTGTGATTGTTAAGCGAGGACTACCTGTATAAGCCAGTGTTTATCAACCTAGACAACTTTAAGATGTGTGGACTTCAACTCCCAGAATTCTCCAGCCAGCATGCTGGCTGGGGAATTCTGAGAGCTGAAGTCCACACATCTTAAAGTTGCTAAAGTTGAGAAACACTGATATAGGGCCTTGGGCAATACCGGCACATCAGCACAGATTACTGTAATTTCAATCCACTGATCGTGTTAGAATGAAATACAAGATCTTTGTGGTCTAGAAAATTACTCCCCCTTTCTTTTACAGAATCACTTTTTTAAATCAAATATCCAGTTTGACACATCTGGTGCACCCTGTCTAGATTTCCTTTATCACCTTCTCAGCAACAGGAAGCAGAGTTGAAGGCCACCTTCCAGGCTGTAGAACGCTGGTTAAAGGTGTAAACCACAAAGCCGGCAAGGGACTGGTCCATCTATTCCGATGTAATCTTCATGAAAAACTTCACCCATGTTTAAAGTATAGGTCTTCCTCAGTCGTGAAACTGAATGTTCTGTATCTTAGGCTTGGCAGGAGGAAAGAGAATGAGTGGAGTAAGGTTTTGATCTCTAAGATCACCCTGCTTTCCTCATTTTCTTCCTCTAATGGGATTCCATTGGTCTCCTAAGTTCATCAACATTTCAGGGCATTAGTTTTTATTTGCAAAAAAAAAAAAAAGCAGCTAAATGCATGCTATCAGAGACTTAGAAATATTGAAGAGTACACCTCTTTGAGCCAGCCAACCTTTCTCTCCAGCAAAACTTCCCATTTAGGAAAGTTGCTTTCCTGAGTGAGTTCCTATCAGTACTAATCAATGCCTATCAATATTAATACTGTCTTTGTCTTTATTGATTGTACCAGCTGCATTACAATCATGTTGGTGCCGTAGGAATGCACCTCCTGGTCTCCTTAACTTGTTTGTTTGTTTTTGCAGGGCATTATTGTCCTCATGTTGGGACTGTTCAGCCAGTCCCATGTCCCCCTGGCTCTTGGGCTCATGCTCCCAGACAAATCAAGTGCCGAAGAGATAACAAAAGTTCTTGCTGTCCAGACAACATGGCTGAGATGCTGTTTGCCTGGAAATCTGTTCGCTCTGCTGGAGGTCTACAAAGCCAAGATTGTCCTTCAGGTTGAACCTTTGCACTTGTTTCCCTTTTACTGATTTGTTTTCCCTATTTGATACTTGGGGAGTCAAAGCCTCATTTGATGCTGCAGAGAGGGCAAAAGTCAGGCCAACATTAATTTCATTTTTGAAGCAGTTCATCAAAACAAATGAAGTTTGGAGGTGAGAATGTTCTGTGTGGGAGCGATCAGACCATGGAAGCCATTCCAACTAGAAGTCTATCTGACTCAATTACTATCTGAAGACAAAATCATTCTACCAATCATTTAATGCATTTGGCAATTTGCGTACTATTGTGGTCTTCATATTTTTATACATCTGTAAATTTAGATATCAATTTATTTCAAGATTCAGATTCCACTTTTCATGGCAACTCCAGCACTTGCATCTGATACACTCCTGGTTTTCTTCTTGCTTATTCCATGTGACTTGACCCAAACTATATGCTACTTGCTGTGGCTGTTGTCCCCTTACCTCTATGTCCAGCTATGCCTGACTGATTGGCTAGGTTCACAACCAATTCATTCATTCATTCATTCATTCATTCATTCATTCATTTAAATTTATATGACCACCCATCTCCCCCAACAGGAGATCTCATCTCATCCCCCATCTCCCCATTTAAAAACATTGCCACTGTTTCATGAAACATGATAAACTGTACGAGTTACTATTTTCCTGTCTTAATGTCATGTATGAACCTAACAGATTGGGATCATTTGTGGAACAATGTCCTGCACAAGCCCAGATTAATTAATTAATTTACTATCCAAGTTAAAGTTGTTGTGTAAACACAGCCATTGTACTCATACTGTATACACTGACCTGCTGGCCTAAGGAGACACATACCATCTTACGTAGCAGTGGGCATATATAAATTCCTAGGTGATCCCTCAGATCAGTTTTCTCCAAGAGGAATATTCAAATATATATCATACCATCCTGTAAGTCTCAACTGGTGCAATCCAACCAAGATGTCTCCAATTTGGGAGTAGTCACCTTACCTAGGAGAACACCTTGGTTTGAAGATGTCCCCAGAAGGAATGCTATTGAAGGGATCTGAAAGATGCATCTCAACCCACAGGTTATTTTCATAGTGCTGGACTGACCACAGATCCGTGCCCCAGAGGAAGTTTTGAGCCCAGAGAAAAATCCCGAAAGCTCAGCAACAGATCTTCATACTTCCCAGGTTTGTACATCAGAGAATCTGTGTTTTGCACAATGGGGGAAAGTGTCTGGCCCTAAATCACACTGATAATTAGGCTCTTCCACAGAGCCTGACAGTTATAGTGCTTATTTACTACCCTGTGGCATAAAGCAAGGCAAGTTAGATACCAAGGAAAATTCCTAGAAATTTGTATGTGAAGGCTTTTGAGAATTATTAGTGTGTGTGTGTGTATGTATCTATCTATCTGCACATACATACCATCATATTTAAATGCCTTTGTTGTGTCTCTTACATGTATAGATACATAAACATGTATCTAGAGAGAATTGGGTGATAGACTTCTTGGAAGTCACTGGTATTTTACAAAAAACTAAAAGCAGATTCCACGCAAGGAGGTAGAACTTGGTAGATAACTCAACACATCCAAAATTTGATTGAACAAATTATATTGAATAATTTGATGAGCCATAAGAAAAAGAGCTGAAGCAGGATGGAAGGGCCAAGGTTATTATCTTTGGGTTTGATGGAACTGCATTAACAGCAGAAGGGTTAAACTCTTCTCCTAAAACATATTTGTTGTTAGAACTATACACAGATCTAATACAATTTAGTAACCTGTCAGTTCTTACCCACTGTAATATCTTCAAAAATGTATTCTGGATGTCCCTATTAGCCAGGTTGATCCTTGCTCAACTAGTAAATTGCTCTCCAGATTTCATACACAATAGTTCCTTTCTGGTTTTATTGGCAAAATGTATGTTGTACTAGACTCACTATGAGCATTCTCCATCTTTTTGACATGCAGGCATAAGCTACCAGCAATGTCTGGGATAGGGTTAGCCCTACCATGAATGGAGCAGCTGTTTCAGCAGATACTGGTGTTGTGAAAGGGCAGGACATTCTTCATGATTTAATGTAGTATTGTGACATTTTACCACCAGAAAGAGAATGTACACATTTTCTGCAGAACTCTGCAGCTTGACTTGAGATATTATGTGGATCACATGTGCTGCTTTACTACAAAAAACATGGTTTCTTGGGCTATCCATGATTGTGGGTGTGAAGTATGAGATTTGGGACTGGATGGAATGTTGAGGTCTACTTACAGCAGCATCCATCTCCAGATAGGGTCAGTTGCAGGGTAATATAGAAGATGAACTCTATGGGAATGCAATGGGAAAGCTGGCAAACTGGTAGAGCAGAGCTTTCCAAACTTTTCATGTTGGTGACACACTTTTTAGACTTGCATCATTTCGCGACACACTCTTACAGCAGGGCATCATTTCACAACACACTCTTACAGCAGGGCACAAGGCAGGCACTAGGACCTGCACTGAATCACACCAGGTTTGGAGGCAGCAAGGCACAAGGCAGGCACTAGGAACTGCGCAGAATCCTGGCAGGGAAGGTTTGGAGGCAGCAGCAGCCGCAACACACCCAGACACTGCAGCCGACACACTAACGTGTCCTGACACACAGTTTGGAAAGCTCTGTGGTACAGGAACATGGAGGCAGGAGTTCCACTTTCCATTCCCTTTGTCTTTCATTGTATGCTTCTCCTAGTTGAAAGGCCAGCACATTCCTGGGAGAATTGAATTGCAAAGAGTTGGTAGCTGATGGAGCCCATTCTATTAAACCCCAGCTCATTTCATTAACATCCACTAGAATAAGAGATGGATTGCCTGGCCAGTGGTCTTTGTCATAACTAATAATACCTGTAAGTAAAATAAACCCACTTTTACTACAAATGACTCCATGATCAGCCTTCTTTAAAGCTAAGAGCACCTTCATGAATATGTACATGGCATGCTTCCTCTGGGCTGATTGATCCTTTGGGATCAACCCAGGACACACACAGCTGCCACTTAACTGACACCACTAAGGATAAATTGTCGTTATCAATATCTATTACCTAAAGAAGCATAGAATGCAGAAACTGGTACTGTTCAGGACTTATACAGCTAAACAGAATCCCTGAACAAAAGAAAACAAATTTGATCCAAGATCTTCATTTATGAATATTTATTTATTTGGGGGAGTTATTCATCCTCTTAAACTGATCAAATGCCCTCAACTTCCAAGAAGACACTGATGTTCCTTGAGCAACACCCCACATTTTCCATAATGGATTTCAGAAAAGACATGAGAAGAGTAGGTACCCTGAAGTTGCCAGATATGGATCTGAACAGTTTCCACCTAGAAACCTGACCAAAAAAAGATGTCCTTTCTTGGGTGTTGAAGTGTGGTTGAGCTGGTGGGTTCCTTGGGCCTGAAAAATAATCTTAATGAGAGGATTATTGGCATTTCAAACCTCAGGATCCAGTGTCTGAAGGAGTTACAGGGTAGGATCATGTCCAAAGTTGGTTCAAGCACAGAACATATTTTTGCCTTTCAGAGGAAATTGTGGACAGCCTTTTCACAGTGATATCATTTGGATAAAATTTGTCATTGTTTCTGGAGTTGGTTCCCAGCAAGTAACCCCTGCTCTGTATTAAAACAATGGGCATTTTTCATTCACCGAGTTTAGATTAACAAATCTCCTCCATAGACAGATCAGTAATTACAGGAAAAGCAAAGCAACATGTGAATATTTTCCATAAGGTTTTTTATTTTTTAATTAATTAATTTATTTTCTATCCCACCTTTATTATTTTTATAAATAACTCAAGGCAGCGAAGATGCCTAATATTCCTTCCTCCTCCTATTTTCCCCACAACAACAACCCTGTGAGGTGAGTTGGGCTGAGAGTGACTGGCCCAAGGTCACCCAGCCGGCTTTCATGCCTACAACGGGAATAGAACTCACAGTCTCCTGGTTTGCCATTGGCTCCTTCCTAGGGCTGAGAGAGAGTGACTGGCCCAAGGTCACCCAGCCGGCTTTCATGCCTACAACGGGAATAGAACTCACAGTCTCCTGGTTTGTCATTGGCTCCTTCCTAGGGCTGAGAGACAGGGACTGGCCCAAGGTCACCCAGCCGGTTTTCATGCCTAAGGTGGGACTAGAACTCTCAGTCTCCTGGTTTCTAGCCCGTTGCCTTAACCACTAGACCAAACTGGCTCTCTTTTCATTTACAGCTCCTGAAAATATAGAAAATGTCAGATTCGCTGTATCTGTTTTTCTTTTAAAAATAAACAAATTGCAGCCACATATGTTCTTTAAACATTCTGAATCCCTACACCTCCTTTTTCTTTTTCTTTTAACTTATCTTCTGGATTAATAGTCATTATTCTTAGAGCAGCATTTTTAGACCCTGTGCTATAATGAGCGGGAAAATCTGTTCAATGTGAGTGAATTTTGAAAATTAACAAGTAATTGGGCAAACTCATTTAAAAAGAAAAAAGAAAAAAGAAAATCTGAGGGTGGCACACATCATAAGTCACTCCTGCTTCATTTCTTTTGATAATTGTTATTTGTCTTTAATTATCCCCATCCCCTAACACACTTGTGAGTGGAATAAAATATGATTGTTTTTTCCAGTGAAGCAAGTCTTATTTATGTAACAAGGATGCTTCATGGACTTCAGTCTGCCACCTAATTGTTGCACAGACCATCAGCTTTGGAGCTGGGTGAGGATAGATATAGGTGATGCTGAAGGATCTTGCTGAAATAATTTCAAGGCCATTTTGTGAGATTGTCCATGTAAATTGAACCAACAGCATTTGAGCATCTCTTGCAGAGCCTGAACCTAGATTTATTTCCCCTTTTGTGATTGTTTTAATAACCCTTCATGCTGATCATATAAGAGTATATGATGGTAGAGAAGGACAAGATAGAATTTTAAGTCTCAAGCTGGGCTCCAACCTAGCACTGTACCAAACGGTGGTTTGTTTGACTTTGTCCTTAGGCAAACCCAGATTTTGTGGTTTGGACACTGTGGTTTAGTATGTTGTGTGAACCAAACCCCATTATGGTTTATTCAGTATACCATGATTAAACAAACCATGGCTGTGCAGAATGTATGAACCTGGTCTTAGCATGATTCTTCCACAGTCCAAATATTCTGTTGCTTCCTTAACAAAATAGCCTAGCTCTAAATTTCCAGGGATGGGCAAGTAAACCAGGCTACATTTAGCCTTTGATTGTGTGGATTTTTAATCCTGTCCTTTTTCTCTCATTGTCTGGACTGGAGCTCCTTGGGGTAGAACTGAGAACTTTGAATTCCCTGTGCATTGTGCAGTTGTCCCAGTGAGCTATTGAAAATGCATCTTAGAATGTCTTCTAAAACATTCCAGAATATAATCTTTATCTCTGGACTGCCCTCACCCATCCTTGCTAGCTATTATATCCTCTTGCTAAGCAGGAGGATCTACAGAAAGTTTCCTATTTGGGGCTGGAATCTTGCCTGAGCAACACAAAAGTTATTTTAGAGCTGGAAACCATCCAAAACTGTGGAACCAAAATTATAAAAGGGCCACAGCAGCCTTTGGAACTGTTTAACTTGGAATGGAGGTGGCTAAAGAAGATGAGGCAGAAGTATATAAAATCATACATGACAGATAAAATGTAGAGAGAAGGTTTTTCTCCCTTTCTTACAGCATTAGACCTTGCAGTCGTTCATTAAAGCTAAATCCAGGGAGAGCCAGGTGTAAGAAAAGGATACACCTCTTTCCAAGAAATAATGAAATTATGAAACTTTCTGCCTTCAGGTGTGCTGATGGCCATGGCTAGTACAGATAGTCCTAATTTAGCCACCACAACTGGGACCGGCAACTTGGTTGTTAAGGGAAGTAGTCACTAAGTGAAACCATGTCTGTGCTTATGGTCTTACTAAAACACCAGGAACTGAGTTCAACTCTAAGAAGACTCTATCATTTTCTAGCTTGCCTCCTGCTTGCAGATTCAGCATCCATGTTTCCTATCAGCCAAGCCTCTGTTTGATTGATTGATTGATTGATTGATTGATTGATTGATTGATTGTCATTTTTGAGTCCTAGAGACCACATAGATAGACCACATATAGAAATACCCTGACTGCTACTTCACTCTATTTTGGGGCTAATTAACTTCTGGATCTCTCTCAATGCTTCATCCGGCTCTGCTTTCCACCTTGACTGCATGCCCCACTATCAATGTCTCAATAATCCTGCAGATCATTTTTCATAGCTTTGGAGGGGACCGCACTGCAAGTGCGTATCATAAATCAAGGTAAATGCATCTCTATCTCACACAAAATTAATGTAGATATGACATCACGCCCCCTGGTTCTTCTGCTATCTGGGAAACCTTGTATTCTGCTGCATTTTGCAGCCAGCATGAATATCCCAGCAGTGCCCAGAAGATCACAGATTCCTCCAGGCTTTGCTAAAATAAGGAGCTGACAACAGCAGAGACGTGGGAGAACCTTTGCTTGGGGATGATCGCATATGCTTTACGTGCAAAAAGGTCCCAGTCCCAGTCTCTGATTTCCTCATTTCTGGTTTAAAAAAAATCACACAACCATTTTATTGTTTTCATTATTGTAAGCCGCCCCAAGTCACTGGTTTGAGATGGGCGGCTATATAAATTGATGAATGAATGAATGAATGAATGAATGAATGAAATGGTTTTATTTATTTATTTATTTATTTATTTATTTATTTATTTATTTATTTATTGAATTTCTATAACCGCCCATCTCCCCCTCAAGGAGGGACTCTGGGCGGTTCACAATTGATTTACAGTAAGGCAGCTTCCTATATTATTAAATACAAGTATAACCCAGACGGTGGGTTATTTTGTGGATGTTCAGACAACTGAGTGGATTTGGGAGATGGGGAAGTTCTTTTAAAATATCCTACTTCTGCTAGAAGGGCTTGTCTACCTAGCAGACCTCGACTGATTTAAATGCTTTCCCCTAAGGCTTTCCCTAGGGAATCCTGGGAGTTGTAGTATAGGAAGAGTCAGGATTCCTGCTGGAGAACTCCAATTTCCTGAGAAGAAAGGATGGCCATTAAATTAACCAGGAATGAAACTATGCCCTTGAGTTTAATTCACATATATATTTTTTCCTCCTCCCGGGCTTGCTTTCTTTATTGGATACATTGCAGATGTTCACACTGCAGAAGTTTCATGCATTGGTCTTAGCCTCTGGGTGGCCCTTTATGGGCCATCAGGAAATGGGTTCCAGTAATAATGCCTAGATGTTGGCATTCATTCCAGCCAGTCACGCATCCTTTCCTCCTCCTCCTGGTTATCTCATTGTCTCCCACTCTTAAAACCAGAATAATGTGGCTACATTGTTCAAGCGTCTCACTTCCCTAGCCCTATCTCATGCTTGGATTTGTTCGTTATCTGTGCAGGCATCTCCGTGTTTGTACTAAGTCTATTGCCAGTCTCTGAAATCTATTCATTGCTCGCCATTCGGAATACAAATGCAGGCTTAGCATTCCCCACCCACCCACCATACACACACCTTTTAATATAAAGATCTAGCTACCAAGCCCTGGGTGTTCTTGATTTTAACTACATTAGAAAAGAGTCTATGGGGAATTTGCACTCATAACTAAATATAGTTATGTCTGGTGTGTCGCCACACAACCCGGAATCATCATCAGCGCTTCCGGGTTTTCCCGCGGCGACACACCAACGGCAGCGCGCAAAAACCCGAAAGCGGCAGCAGCGCTTCCGGGTTTTTGCGCGCTGCCGCAATGGCGGCACTTCCGGGTTTTCCCGCGGCGACACACCAACGCCGGTTGGTGTGTCGCCGCGGGAAAAACTTTGGAAAGCCCTGATATAGGACCTTGGAATTCAGTGTTTCTCTCTTCATGTGATCAATGGTGAACAAAACTCTACTTTCTTGCATATTATTTCCTGCAAATGTGTGTGTGTGTGTGTGTGTGTGTGTATGTATATATATACACACACACATACACACACACACAAACACAAACACATATTCTTATATCCTATAAAAGTATTTGTTCAATGCATGTGTATACATCTGTTATACATTGCCTATTCAAGCATTAGTCCAACGGCAGCACCTGCTGGAGAATTTCTCCTGTCTAAGAACCTGGGAAGCTGCCTTGGCTCTTAATCCCTCCCACCCGTTCCCCCAAGAACTGACACAGCCCTTTCCTTGTGCACCAAGAAAGCTTTGTGCTTATCTCCGCCCACCAGAACCTGATCCATTTCTATACATTTAAAAAAAGAATCCAGGAATTTCAGTCACTCTGCAGAATGATTGTTCAACTGCAGCCAGTTCTGTGTCCCCAACTTGTTTGACAGGGCTAGGAATAGCTAGGAGATAAGTATAAATTAGAATTCTTGGGAAGAGATCATTACTATCAGCCTGATATTTATATCCAGCTGTTCTTTCTTTTCCTATCCCTCTGACTTCCCATCCAGAGGTCAAACAGTGTCGAAAGTGTCCCGTTGGGTATTTTTGTCCGAATGGAATGAGTTATCCAAATCCATGCCCAGTGGGGACTTACAATCCTCTCCAGGGGCAAGATGAATCCACAGATTGTAGAGTCTGTCCTGCTGGAAAAGCCTGCTCCCAAACTGGCTTGGCTCAGCCAGACTCAGACTGCATGCTGGGGTGAGTATATTATTCCTCTCTGAAGCTACCGTCTTTTAGGGAAATCCAAGTGGCCACGTTCCTGGCACCGGTTGGGTGGGTTTCTTGCATGCCTGACATTTGGCAAAAAGCGAAATTCTGTTCTCTAGAGGAATGACAAAGGTTTTCTTGGTGCATTGTGCTCTGTTTGCAAGGAAATGCCATATGATGCATAGATGCAAAGCACCGAGTCTCTTCTTACAGGATAGGACTAAGCAGCTTTCTACCACAGAACAGCAGTTTCCTCTTCCTTTGAAGAAAAGTTGTTAAAGTATTTGAAAAAGCAAAAAGGTTATTGCCGGGGGAACAGGATAGCTGGGCTGCTACTAGCCATTTTTCAAGAAGACCTGCTACTTGGAATATCACCACTAGATAAAGTTGATCTATTCCAACCTGCTGCTGTCCAGAGTGGCCAGCCAGATGCTTTTGAGAATCCCTTCAGCATCATTTTGAAGACTATCATTTGACCTTGTTTTTGTCCAAGGAATAATTGCTCCCTGTTCCTGAAGATTGTATATAGCCATCATGGTTGTCAGCCATGGACAAGCCACTTCTATTCTCCATGTATTGTCCAATCCATTCTAATAGCCAAGATGGTTAAAACAGCTGAACTAGTGCAAAAGTCAGGGCTCTTGGTGATTATCCCTGGAATTCTGTTACTTCTTCTAATTGATTCTGGCCTTTCTCCTTCTTTTTGCATAGTTTGCTGATGCTTGGAATTCTCTCTTTTCCTTTTTTTTTTTTTAACAAAATTTTATTTACATTCAACATAAAATTTTATACAACACATAACATTTTGTAACAAGTTATATTTACATATTATTCATACAATTCCATTCGATATTTAATGTCTAACCTTTTATTTTTATCATCCTTCTCTCCTTTTCCCTCTTACTTCCTTCTTTCCCCTCTCTGATCTTATACCCGGCTTCTACTTTTCTCCTGACCTTCTAAGAACCATTCTTCCTCTTTTTTATCTATTTCTAATTCATTCTATTTCATTAACTATTTTCTTTCTCTTCTTCTTCTTCTTAATTTTATAAGTACATTTTATTTATATTCAACACAAGCTTTTACATAACCTCTATCACGTATCCATCTTCCATCAAGTCTATATACAATTCAGTAATATCTATTTTTCATTCTTTATCTCATCTATCTTTCTTCTTCCTTCTTTATTTCCTCTTTGTCTCATACTGTCTCCTGCTTTCCTCCTACCTCTCTAATTCTCCCTCCTTCGATATATATATATATATATATATATATATATATATATATATATATAATATTCTCTTAAGTTTTTTCCCTCTTGGATTATACAACTTGTCCACACAATACAAATATATATATATACATCTTTAAAATTACTTCCGGCTTTCTTAATTCTCTCTTTTCCATTCCTCCTTTAAATGAGGCTTTAAAGGTTTAATCTCTCTCTCTCTCTCTCTCTCTCTCTCTCTCTCTCTCTCTCTCTCTCTCTCTCTCTCTCTCTCTTAGAAAGAACTAAAAGGTGGTTAATTTCAAAAGGCTGAAGAATGATATGGCAATTAGGGGAGCAGCGTAGAGTACGTCTTAGTGGAATAGGCACAGAACCTGGTTCCTGGATTAACCACATTTCTGGCATTGTACAATGCAGTGAACCAGCAACTAACAAACCAGGCTGCATTTGCACAACAAGAGAAGCCATCAAGATTAAAACTAACCAAGCTTAGTGTGTGTGTGACACAACATGACTATGATAACCCCATTACTCCCATACAGTCATGGCAAGGAATCGGCATGGAGCCCTTTCTTAGTGAAAAAGCCCAATGGCTTTACCACTAGAAGTAATTTCTTTCACTTTTCAAGGCTTAGTATTTGACTTGAATGTTAGGGTAGTAGCCTGAATAACCCTTTTTTCATCAGGTATGTTTGTCCAACTGGTTCTTCCAGCCCTCATTCCCCCAGCAATGCTTGTCCTCCAGGAACATTCAGCAACCGTTCTGACCTATTTGATAAATCCCAGTGTGAAACTTGTCCAGAGAGATTGGTCTGTACAAGAGGTATGTTGCTTCAGATTTTTGTGTGTGTGCATTATTCTGACAAGATGAGTAAGTCTCCATTGCTGATCAAGGAGTAATCTGGGATGATAAACCACCAGGGCTTTATTAAGAGATGGGATCCATCATACTCTGCCCTTTGTCAGGTATTTAACAGCTGTTTTTACTCTGTATCCTTTTCTTTCCTACATCTCAGTACTTATTGTCTATTTGCCAACCCAACACTCTGATCCCCCTAACCATAAAATAAACTCAATTTAGAATTTTTTAAAAAAATTATGGACTGCCATATTTAAACTAAGACTAGAGAACTTTGTTTCCCCCTAAGAATTGAGATCCAGCTTGGAAATTATCCCAAGAATTGCATTGTAATGGTAGGTGGGACTAAAGTCAAAGTGAATCGGTCCAAAGTCCAAGAAATTATTCAAAGTGCAAGAAGCCTATGCACATGTACTCTGATTCACACAGTACATCTTTCAGGGCTGTATGAGAAGCCTGCAGGAGAGATTAGACTGGTAGGCCATAGATTTCCCACCCTGCTTTAGACAGAAACTATGTTGACATGATTTGAATGCAACCCTCAGAAAACGTTACACTTTGCAAGACCATTTGCACAAAGCTGTACTTTATTAATCGAAGAGAATATTTGTAGCTCAGGGTTGAACTGTGGAGTCCTTGGTGTTCTCTGAGCCTTGTCGTTTTCTTGCAGATGTTTCATTGCCAGGCTAGGCAACATCTTCAGTGCCACTGAAGATGTTCAGTGCCACTGAAGATGTTGCCTAGTCTGGCACTGAAACGTCTGCAAGAAAACAACAAGGCTCAGAGAACACCAAGGACTCCACCATACTTTATCCTTGCCCAAGGGTGCCCTCCATACAGTACGTATTGGAACTACAAAGGCAGACTTCCCAGCCAGCACAGGGAAGTTCTCCTACTGGATCTAAATCAGGGTGTCTCATACTTCGTTGTCCATTATTCTTTCCAAAGGCTCAGGGGGAAAGCAGAGGCCACCTGCCCCATGCCCAGTGGGACATTACTGCCCTCCAGGTACCAAGCATCCAACGCAATACAAGTGTGCGCCTGGCACGTGGAGCAACAGGACAGGTCTAGCAGCAGAACAAGAGTGTGCACAATGTCCAGCAGGATGGTTTTGCCTGGCGGGAGCCAGTACTCCATCAGGAAGTTGCAGCGCTGGACATTTCTGTCCAGAAGGTAAGAGGAATCCAACCAAGATGAGCTGGTTAGGGTTTTTCTGGTGCATGTTTTTGTGCCCTTAAGTCAGAATCAGTACAGATGTGATAAGAGCAGGGGCCCTAAAGGACATGTCCAAGGAGATGTGAGACCCAAGATCTAACTCAGAGACTTTAGCAGACTTCTCACTTACAGAATTCAAGAAAATAAGGATTAGCTATATTTGATATGGATTTTTGTGATTTCAAGGTTCTTTTCTTACCTCCTTATAGCGTGCACAGGTATATACCATAAGGACCCAAAAGTTGTCTCACTGTATCAGACCAACGTTACATCTCGACCAGTGTTTCTCAACCTTGGCAACTTTAAGATGTGTGGACTTCAACTCCCAGAATTCCCCAGCCAGCCTTCTGGCAGTTGAAGTCCACACATCTTAAAGCTGCCAAGGTTGAGAAACATTGCTATAGGAGAATAATTGTGGATAACTCGTGGTACTATCTTTTGTTGTCAGTGTGCTAATTGTCTGTTTCTGACAAATATAGATCTTCTATCTTGCATGCTTTATTTTACTCTGTATGTTCTATCTTGTAGCTCTACCTTGTAGGCTTTATTTAGGAAGTTTTATTCAGTCCGAGTCACTGACCTGTAATAAAGAATTGGATAGACAAATGTTTCCCTTTCTTCTCCCTCTTACCCATGATTATGCTTTGTGTCTTCTGTCTTTCTGGATCAGGTACTCAAACAAGTACTCAGTTTCCATGCCCAGCAGGAACTTATAGCACCAGACTGGGGAATGGTAATATGGATGACTGCATTGCCTGTCCAAGCGGAGCCTATTGCCCCAAAGCAACCACCAAGCCAGTGCTCTGCCCATTGTAAGTCAAACCATCAAACCGTCCCATTCTTTGATATCATAATGCGAATCCACAATTGGATTCATGATTCTGATAAGTAAGCAAAAGCACATAGTCCCTGTGAGCTATGATAAGGACACAGTCTGGGACTTTTACCAGATATGGCTTCAGGTCCATTCAGACACCAAATGAGTCCCCACTGATCAGTTGACAGGGCGGCTGGCTTTCCATCATGTGCTTTCCATCAGGATCTGGCTTCCTCCTGCTGTGACTCTGCCAGCCGACTGACAGGGAGCTCCATTCACTTCCCATGTGGATGTTAAATCCTGGTTAGTCCCTAGGAGTGCCCTATTATAGACTGGGCTTGTCCCTGATCTTTCCTACCACAGTATCTTTTTTTAAAAAAAATCCCAGAAAGCTAGCTCTTTATAGAATATGTCCCTGCAAGGATGTGTCCCAGTCTTCCTTGGGGCAAACTGAGATGGCTGCCTTGGGTGACCAGTGATGGTCACTAGAGGCAGGGAGCTGCTGAAAAGCAGAGGGGTGCCATGAGGTCCATCTTAAACCCATCTAGGAGATTCTGCAGCCTTCAGGTGCAGCCCTCGCACATTGATTGAGGAACATGTCAGCTGCCAATCCAAAAGTAATCTTGTATTTTTGCTCCCCAGGGAGCAAAACATTCTGGGTCTTTGAAGCTGCTATGTTTTGGGGTCTGTTATAGCTTTATTTAAACCCATCTCCTCCTAATGCTCATTCCTTTCCTCAAAAGAACCCAGTTGCTCTACGTTGTCCAAGCTGCATTAATTGGAGAGTTCACTATAGGACTGATGAAGGTAGCCAGGCTGTGCCATCGAGAGATGACATAAAGAGGCATCAGGAAAGCCATGACTTCAAACAGAGGCTGCTTTTAATCCAACTAGATATGCCTAAAGATTTCCTTCTCTCCACTCATCCCATCTCACCCCAACTCATAGCAAATTGACTTTCACTTTATGCTCTCTTCTGATACAGGGGAACATATCTTTCAGAGCAAGGAGCAAAATCAGCTGAGGACTGTACACTGTGCCCAGGTGGATACCAGTGTCCTGAAATGGGCACTCTTGCTCCTCACCTATGTGGAGCTGGCCAATTTTCAGTAAGTACCATCAAACTGACTGAGAAGCAGCCAAAAGAAGAAGCAATCAAAAGAAAAAATGCCCGGAACCTCAACCGCCTTGTGACTCTGTTTCCAGATGTTTTGGATGACGACTCCATTTTTTTCAGGGTATTAACCACACTGTCTGAAGCTAATAGAAATTGAAGTCCAAAATATCTGCAGGGCAACTGGTTGGGGGAAGTTGCTCTTTTAGCTCTTTGCCTGTCTGTCTCTACCCATCCTGAACATTTTGGTTTGCAAATTTGATGTGATAGATATGCAATAGCAGTTAAGTGGATGAAATTGGCTGGTAGATGATGTATCCTTCTCTCTAACAGACCTCACTTGCAATTCTTTCTGCACTAATATTATATTTCAGCTTAGAGTTTCCAGATATACTGTATATTGGGCACCCCTTTTCCTCCAAAAAGGGGTGTGGTGGCTCAGCGGGTAAGACACCAGACTTGTCGATCGGAAGGTCGCAAGTTCGGAGGTTTGAATCCCTAGCCCCGCGTGACGGAGTGAGCTCCCGCACTCACCCCAGCTCTTGCCAATCTGGCAATTCGAAAGCATGCAAATGCAAGTAGATGAATAGGTACCACTTCGGTGGGAAGGTAACAGCGTTCCACGAGCGTCATGTGGCCACATGACCATGGAAGCGTCTTCGGACAACGCTGGCTCTTTGGCTAACAAACGGAGATGAGCACCGGCCCCTAGAGTCGGACACAACTGCATAAATGTGCAGGGGGAGTCTTTACCTCTTTACTTTCCTCCAAGGGGCTGAAAGCTCTGTTTGTGTGTGTGTTTGTGTGTGTGTATAAACTATATATATAGTTTCCCTCCTTATAAGGTCATAAAAATCCTGTGATGTTAGTTAGGCTAAGAGACAGTGAATTTCCAAGCTCAGTGGGGTTTTAAATCCCCCCGTTCTTCATCCTATTTTCTTACCCAAATGTAGGCAACCTGTGGTTCTTCTGAACTTCAACTTGCAGCATTCCTTATCATTGGCTACCATTGGCTATGTTTCCTTGGGATGCTAGGAGGCCATATCTTGTTATTCTCCACTGTTACTTCCTTCCAACAAAAGACACTGGAAAAGCCTAACAAAATTCTGTATGTAGCTTTGCTCTTAGTCAATTGCAACCAAATTATACTTCAGTGGGCCATTTGGGTCATAGTACCATCTCATGGAAATGGAATAAAAGCACTCGTCTCTATAAAGGCAGACCGTCTGTATTGAATCATTAGCATTTTGGTCCCTTTTTATGAACACATATAGAAAACTACAGGTGTTTCAGACAGAGATTTCCACTGACATGGAAATTGATGTCATTTTAATAAGGGCTGGTGGCCATTTGCCATTCCAAAGAAATGTGCCATTTGGATGATTTTCTGCTCTTCGTTGTCAGAATGATTAAAGCAATGGAAAAAGAAGGGGGCAGATATTATTGTTCCAGACTTCTACTCCTGGGGGAGTAGAAATTGCAATGCAATTGAATGTTCATTTTGCTAACAAAAGTGAAATGGCATGTCAGAGCCACTGATTAGGAGAATGGCAGAGCATTTATTCTAGCAAACCAGCCCCAAACCCGGTGTCCTTTTGCACAAAATGAAGCGCTGTTGTTCTCTAGTTTGCACTTCTGATCTTCTCCAGGCTAGCTTTCTGTAACAGCTTCCACAACTGGCCAAAGATCAAATATCTTTATTACAAAGAATTGCTTATTACGATCAGAGGTAAGGAATAAACTACCGAGACAAGTGGCAAATAATGTAGTTTATTATTATCTTTCTTGTGTCCCTAAGCTAGTTAGGTTAGGAATGAGGAGAAATCTAGGTCTTATAAAGATGCCTAACCAGGCCTTCTAAAATTATGAGAGACATCCAGGAGTGTTAATCTGAGTCTCTCTCTCCCCCCCTACACACACACAGACACACACACTTTCTTCTCAGTCCTCCTATATCAATGTATTTTGTTGTTGTTTTCCACCCATTGAAGATAATAGTATAGTCAATGGGTGAGTACAAAGAAATCCACAGCACTAAAATAAATGTGGGTTTGATATACAGGTAGTCCTCACTTAACAAGCATTTGTTTAGTGATGGTTCAGTCTTATGACAGTGCTGGAAAAACCAACTTATTATTGGTCCTCACACTTATGACTGTTGCAGCATCCCCACAATTACGTCATCACAATTTGGGCGCTTGGCAACTGGTTTGCATTTATGACCATCGCAGCATCCCGTGGTCATGTGATTGCCATTTTCGACCTTCCCACCCAGCTTCTGGCAAGCAAAATCAATAGGGAACCACGTGATTCACTTAATGACCATGTGGCTCACTTAATGCCCACAGTGATTCGCTTAATGACCACCACAAAAAAGGTAGTAAAATTAGGTCAGATTTGTTTAATGACCGCTTCACTTAGCAACTGAAATTCCAGTCCCAATTGTGGTTGTTAAGTGAGGACTAGCTGTAGTAATCAATTATTTGTATTGGCATAATTGAAAAAAGTATCCGAGCATTTCCAATGCTGCCCCATACTATGAATGGGGTCTTCTCCATTGCTGGGCCTTGGACAACTGTCCCCATCACTTCCCTTAACAGAGGATAGGCCAAAAGTAAGATGTTTCACCATGGTGTATTAAATAAACTACCGTGAGATGGGTTCATCCAATATGCTGAGCCAAAACCTTACCACAGTGTGTTCACCCAGTCTTTCAACCTGTGCTGGATTCAATACAGTTAAACCTCAGAAAACAATCAATGGTCCATTCCTACTCAGTCTGATTTCCACTGCTGGACCTAGCCATTTGTGATGTAGAGTACATGGTCTTTAGTATGTAAACTAGGCTCCAGTATGCTTACAGAGTATTCTTCCTTGTATGCTTTGTTCCTTTCATGTCTTCCACTCCAATCCGTCTTATCTTCCATGCTAGGATTCCCACAGGCATTCTTTCAAGTTCTGAGCATCTCAGCTAAGGCCTTGGTTCTGCTTCCTCTTCCTGCTGTGTAGGAACCTGGCGCTGTCTCCTGTTCCCCCTGCCTTGTTGGGCATTTTTGCGCAGACATGAATACCAGCAGGGAGATTATGTTGCATAGGATGGTCTGCCCAGCTGGTTTGCTTTGCCCTGAAGGACTGGCAGCTGTTCCAAATGCTAATGACCATGCCTGTCCAAGAGGCTACTACTGCCCACAAGGCAATGTTGTGAGTATTGTTCAATCAATTAATGCCAATGTCCCCTCCCTGACTTTTCACCAAAACTTTCCTTTCACCAAAATCAAATTCTGTTTGCCCCTCATGAATGTATTAAATAGAAGAGAGAAGTTGATGCACATATTTCTGTCTGCAATTTTTAATGTACATACATACATACATACATACATACATACATACATACATATCCAGAATTCCTAGACCATATAGGGCATTTTTAACATGCTATTCTCTCATAGTAAGATGAACATTTGCACTTTCCTGCAAACGGTATATATATATCCGTTTGCATTTCAAAGAGGTTAACTGGGATGGAAACTTCAAAAAGTATGCATTTCAGAATGCAAAAGTGTTTTACGTTCTCCCCTAGGAATTCCAAAACTAAGCTATTCATGTAAACACTTCTGATGCAAGAAACTTTACTATTTCCCTCAATGATGTAGGGCAAAATCACTATAGAAAGCTCCTTGTAGCCATTGGCTCAGTGCCTGAGCTGGGGGACTTGGAAATTTTCATTCCCATAACAACCATGAACTCCAGGATTTTTAAGCAAGTGACTAGCTCTCAGCATCCACTCTGATTTCTCATATTCTGTGATTAAAAGGAATTGAATCCAGAGAAATGTGTGCAAGCAATCAACTTGACGGGATATAATGGTCTTTAACTTCCCAAATCTTATTTTACAAAGTTGTTGCACGGATGTCCACTAAGAAAATGTATCAGTCAGAATCGTAGGTATTTTCAAGGATAATTTGAGAGCTGCAGTGAAAGGGGGAAAATGAGTCAGTTTTAAACAAAGAAAATGAACACAAAGAACTTTGAGCATTTTAATGTGTCATAAGCATGTGCGATTATGCCATCATTACTTGCTTTAAGAGACAGCTTCAGTTCTTTCTTTTGCCTCCAGCATTCTCATGCAAAGCCATGCCCTAATGGGACTTATGGTGGTCAAAGGGGACTAAGCAAAGCAGAGCAATGCTTGCTATGTCCTATGGGCAAGTATTGTTATGAAGAAGGACAAGAACCCCAAGGGATATCCCAAACAGTGAGTACTCCAGTGATGCTGTCTCAGTCAAGGGACTCCAGTCTAGGTCACCTATGTCCTCTCCTGGATGATGTTCTTCCCCAATTTCTATCCTTGAACTTTCTCCCTTCTGTCTTCTGATACCAGACAGTGGTCCTCCTATTTCCCCCCTTTATATCTTTTGAAGAACTTGCAGTGAGAAACTTTTAGAAGAGCAAAGAAAGAGACCATCACACTGGGCATCTTAATTTCTTCAGAAGACTTCACTTGTGGGGGAGGGGGAAAGGATGAAGAAAACAGGATAGGACCTTCCTTCCTTCCTTCCTTCCTTCCTTCCTTCCTTCCTTCCTTCCTTCCTTCCTTCCTTCCTTCCTTCCTTCCTTCCTTCCTTTCTTTCTTCTTCTTCTTCTTCTTCTTCTTCTTCTTCTTCTTCTTCTTCTTCTTCTTCTTCTTCTTCTTCTTCTTCTTCTTCTTCTTCTTCTTCTTCTTCTTCTTCTTCTTCTTCTTCTTCTCAATATTCCATGTGATGCCCAATTTAGACTCCAGGGCTGTGGGCCTTCATTTACTGGTTCAGCCATAATGATTCTTTTACCCTGTCCCTTATTTAAACAGCCATTTGCAAACACACTTCTTGCATTCAAACAAAAACCTTCTCATTTCAGATTGTACTGTGCTCTCCCTAGACGCTAGCTGAATTTCATGTAATTAACAGTGTAGACGTGTATGCATGTTTTCTTCTAGACTGGAGATTGCCCCTCAGGTTATGCATGCCCCCCAGGGACTGGATTCCCCTTCTCTTATCCATGCCTGCCTGGCTTCTACTGGGATAATTCTACTACGGATGGAGGAGATGTATGCAAACCATGCCCAGCTGGATTCTACTGTGATTCTGTAGCAATGATCCTACCCAGGATCTGTCCAATGGTAAGATAGTAGAAAAGAAAATAATTATCACCAGATAAATGGAATTTGCAACACAACATTGCACAGGGCGTGCTTCTGTTCAGGATGCCAAGCATCAAATCCTTTTCCAAGATACTCCAGACCTGTATTCTAGCTTCTTTGGAACTTCCTTCTTCCTCTAATAGTCAGGCTCTTCAGTCTCCATTGGAACAAATTAGGGCTTCTTTTCCCCACATAAGGGGCATTTCCCTATTTTGGATCATCATAGTTATCCTCTCCCCTTTTATTAGGGAGGATGTTCTTTTGGTTGCATAAGGATCTGCAGATAATGAATTAATTTGGATTTAATCTGCAGGAGAGACTCTAGCTCTAGGCATCAACAAGGCATTTGCTTTTCAGGGGGTTTATTGTGCTTCTGGTAGTGCGTGGACTGAAGCCTGTCCAGAGGGCACCTATGGGATCAAGAAGGGGTTGAGAAGCCTGCAAGAATGCATCCCCTGCAGGGCAGGTTTTTACTGTGCCGTTCCAGGACTGACTGCCCCAAGCGGCCGGTGTGAGGCTGGATTCTATTGCTGGAGAAGAGCTGTGTCATCGGTAAGTCAGACTTTTTCATAGATATTTCTTGTCCCTCTCAGCACACATTCCCAAGAAACAATAGTGATACATCTACTTGTATATATATTTGTCTGCTCCACTTAATTATTCAAAGACCCAACTCTCGAGAAATCTAGAATTCATTATTTATTTAATTTTTATCCCGACTTTATTATTTTTATAAATAACTCAAGGCGGTGAACATACTCCTTCCTCCTCCTATTTTCCCCACAACAACAACCCTGTGAGGTGAGTTGGGCTGAGAGAGAGTGACTGGCCCAAGGTCACCCAGCCGGCTTTCGTGCCTAGAACTCACAGACTCCTGGTTTCTAGCCCAGCACCTTAACCACTAGAACAAACTGGCTCAGAATGCTGGGGAAAGTGGAAGGAAAGAGGACAACCAGCAGCAAGGTGGATGGATTCAGTTATGGCAGGGATGGATATACTGTTGGAAGAACTAAAGTGCCAGGTTGGGGACAGATCACCCTGGAGAAGATCTATGTGGTCAGAAAGAGTCGACACCAGCCTGATGGCAGATAATCACTCACTTCTACTTACATTCAGTGATTCATAGCATGGAAAGGAATGTACATTCAGTCCAACCTCCTCTTCCCCCCTGCCTTCAGACCCCAAATAAAAAACCAAATACTGACTTCTAAGGAAGTGATAGAGATTCAGCATTACTCTCCATGGAAATTAAATATAGAGGAATGCCTCTGTCCTTTATCATCTTTCCTTCTGGTATATACTATAGCCACTCATATTGGAATCTTCTGCTGAAATCTGTGTATCTCTTCCTCACCTCCAGATGCCCACCGATGGAGTCACTGGGAACATTTGTCCACCAGGTACATATTGCCCCCTTGGATCATCTGCACCCATCCTCTGCCCTGCAGGAACCTACAGCAATACCAGTGGGTTGAGATATCCGAAGCAATGCTTGGACTGTCCACCTGGGTGAGCTGATGCTGATCCTGAGAGAAGTATAATTCAGCTTTACAATAATCCATGATCACCCACAAGGTGTAAAACAATCTTCCATGTGTTGCGCAATTATATGGGGGAGAGCTGCAGGCTCTGCAGGTTGAGTCAGGTGGCAAATGGAACATGAAGAGCACATGAAATGTACTATATAAGATCTACATGTTAAGTATTAAATCTGTTGGAACAGAACTGCAGTATTCTGGTGCACCCTTCCAAATTTACATAACCACTGGGGAAATACAATTTCTGTTATAATCTATGAGATGCATTAATTCTCCTGTTTCATGTTTCAAGGTGATTTGGGGGGGAAATGGTAATTGGAACTGAAGAATTAAGTTATGAGCCATGCTTAATCTCTGGTGGAAGTCCAGTGATGACTAGTGCTGCATGTCATCTAGATTAAGCATATAAGAAAGCAAGGCCTTGCTGAGTAAAAATGTGCCTTGTTCAGTATTCTCTCTCTCTCTCTCTCTCTCTCTCTCTCTCTCTCTCTCTCTCTCTCTCTCTCTCTCCCCCCCCCCCCCCCCCCCCCCCTCCAGTCAGATGCCTCTGGAAAGCATACAGAGAAGGTCTCACAGTCATAATTATCCCATATTTGTTAGTCACCTTTCCCCAGTGCCCAATAGTAGAGTCAGGTTACCTCTTTTTGCAATCATGGTTATTAAAAGCATTACTAAGCTTACCCTTCATCGATTTGTTGAATCTTCCTTTAAAACATCTGGATTGCACTAGCTGCTTTTACTTTTTCCATGGAAATATATGACAAGAACATAAGGATAGCCATGCTGGGTCAGGCCAAAGATCAGTAACAATTGATGCATTTTCACCAAGGCCAAACAGATGTCTCTGGGTACTCACAAGCAGGAGGTGAAAACATACCCTCTTCCACTGTTGCATGCTGCCTCCAATCCCAAGGTAACAGTGAGTCTTCAAGACAAATACCCCTTGATATAGTTGTCCTCCATGAATTTCCCTAACCCTCTTTTAAGCCACCCAAGTTTTTTTTTATTCCTTCAGTCGTTTCCGACTGCCACCCAAGTTACTGGACATCATAATTTTCTTATTGTAAACTGCTCAGAGTCCCCCTTTCTGGGGGAGATGGGTGGTGGCAAAATTTGAATTATAAATAAAAAAATAATCCTGAAACAGGATATGAGACATTCAAGAATTCCACCCAGTCAATCCCACCTTGAAAAATTTCCTGTCTGATTGATTGATTGATTGATTGATATGAGGAATGTCCATACACAGGACACCTTTTATTTACATACTTTGAGATGCACCTATGCTAATATTCTGCATAAGGTAGCTTGCATACAAAACGTAAGAGCAAGCAAATTAATACAATAAAGCTTTTTCGTTCTAATATTAGGCTTTACTGTGATGGGACCAATACAGTAGCCCCAACTGGGCCATGCAAACCTGGCTATTTCTGCACTGGCTCTGCCAGAACTGCTACCCAGATGATGGTCAAAGAAGGGCATTATACTCTGGAAGGGGCTTTCCAGCCAGAACCTTGTCCACCCGGGACTTTTCAGCTGGTAAGAAGAGTCAACAGAACAATCCTGGCCAATTGATAATGCGGCTGCAATGGTTTTCAGATGATTGTATTATTTTAAAACATGCATCGAGAACCAACTGGAGTGTGTCTTCACCATCTCTCTTGGTTTTGTTCTTTTGCTCTCTCTGTGAAGCATGAACTGGTTTCATCAACAAATGAATGTATTGAAGCTTCAGCTAGCTAATAAGCAGAGAAGATATTTTCATCGTGGAACACAGAATGAGAGGACAGACTTGTTTGTTTTGGAGTATGCCAATGTACAGCTCTAATTAGGAATAAAAAGCAATGTAGGAAAGAAAGTCTAGCAGTTAATGATAGTAGCTTTGGATGATTAAACAGGAAGTTGGCTCATCTTTTGATATCTCAAAAAAGCCCTTGCATTGAGTTGTTAGGCATGCTACTTTTTTCATAATCAATGACTTGACTAATTGCTTAAGAGGCAAATTATTAATCCAATTTAAATATGTTATGGGTTCATGGCCCCAAGTCTCGTCTACCTAGAATAATACTTATTTCCTTGCCATCTTCTAATTCTGCACTTCCTCTTAGCTCCCTTGGATGGTGATCAGCAAGATGGTCATGAACCAAAGAAAGCCACTTTGGAAATACATCACTCAGCAATCTCACCTCTTTTACCCCACTATAGAGCCATTGAGCCTGAGGAGGGAGATTTTAGGCTTTCTTGGTCTCTTGTTCAGCTGAAACCTGAATGGGACTTTACCTTTCAATCTCCTCTACTTCATATCTTTCCAGAGCCTGGCCCAGTCTGCCTGCAGAGAATGCCCAGCAGGCATGTTTTGCAACCACGCTGGTCTAGTGGAACCATTAGCTTGTCCCAAAGGGCATTACTGTCCAGCTCAAAGCATCCTGCCTCTTCTTTGTCCAGTGGTAAGTCAGTCTGGAATGCTGACTGATTTCTAGACCCATAGAAATCCCTCCAAGAGTAATGTTAACATACTGGCCCATAAGGACACTTCCAAACCTTATTGAAGGGCATACAGATAAATTAATTGGCCAAGTTAGGTGATTGCTATACCAGCAAAATTTCACTCTTTTATGCTGGGGCTATAGTCTATGACTGTATTGGAAATTTCACTAAATATTGGAAATTCAAACCCAAGTTCCAAATTTTCCATGGCCGCCCATATACCCATACAATCTTGGATTTCCAGTTTGAAAGTTGGGTAAGTGAAAGAAAATTGTATTTTGTGTGCCTACTATTTCCCTTGGCTCCTGACACATTTCCCCCCATTTGATTTAGGGCACATATTCAGATACCTTACATGGCACTGGACCAGGTACCTGTAAGCAATGCCCAGCGGGCATGTACTGCAGCAAGTCTGGCTTGGTGGCACCTGAAGGACTTTGCCAGTCAGGTTATTATTGCTTCCAAGGATCTACAAGTGCCTCTCCAGTAAGTCAGTGCTAATATCCCCTATCCTGCTTTGTTTTGATAAGCTTGCAACTGTTTTTCAATGGTCAGGATGATGCCCATGGCTCCTTCCAGACCTAAGATTTGAGAGGTCTAGGTTGGACAACCTCCATCTGTCTTAGGTTAATGTTAGTAAATCTATCCCAGCCAAAAGCTGCAAAGGGAGAGAAGTCTATTCAGGATGAGTCAAATGGGCTTCGTAGTCTGCCTGCAGGAGAGGCCAGATTCAATTTTTGGCATCTCTACTTCAGTCCTGAAAAACCCTGACTGAAACCTGGATAAGCTGTTTGTCAATGTTGACAAATTATCTGATTGAGTACAAGGCAACCTTCTAACTTTCTATCACAGGTTACATATGTCCAAGATCAGTTTCAGATAATTGTTTTCTTGGAAGGAATATTTCCAAGTTTCTGTGCTCTATCTTGGGGTGATGATGCAGAAAAGCAGAGAAAACAAAGCAGATTTCAGGAGACCATAAACAGGCAAGAAAGAGATCTGGTTGCTTGACGGTTCTGGACTCAAACAGTGATGATTCCAGGATCATTTGAGTCAATGAAAATATACTTTGATCTTGTTCCTTTGAGAAGGAATCCTTGTTCCTTCTCAAAGATGCTTTGAGATACTCCCACCACCACCACTTGAATCTGGGGACTTGGCAGCCAGGAAAGGCTGTGATCAGTTTTATTCTAACCTTGGGCTATCCCTGATCTAAGCAGTACCCTCAGATTTTGAAAACTGCATGCTTTGCATTAGAATGACTCTCCCATGTATAAGTTGCCTCCTTTTTCTTTTCTAAGACTGGGCCCCCCTTTGGGGGTCTATGTCCTGCCGGGCATTATTGCCCAGCTGGCACAAAAGACCCCAGGGAAATGCCCTGCCCAGTTGGGACATGGAATGAACAGAAAGGGGGCCGGGATTCCAGCTGGTGCCGACTATGCCCACCTGGATTCTTCTGCAGCAGCCCAGGCCGTGTTTCCCCTACAGGACCTTGTGCTCCAGGTGAGAGGATAATGGTGAAATTGCAAGTGCATCTTTGATTGCAATTTGGAGAGGAAGTCTCATAATATGACTCCTTCCCTAGAGGAAAGCTGAGAGCTTTGCTTATATAAGTGCTTCTGCTTACTGTTGCATCCAACTTTAATACTTCATCATTGCAATGTTAATGTATTGAATCTAGGGCTGTACTTGGGCTAGGAAGCTATGGGTTCAAGTGTGTTCTAAGATGTGAAGCCCACTTGAAACTAACCTCTCTCTCTTTCGCTTGGGAAATCTAAGGAATCTAATTGGGAATCTAAGGAATGTATGTTTGTTGTCCTAAATAAAAATGTAATTTACAGAGGTTGAGTCCAGGACATCAATGGAGGAATTTAGCTGTGAGCTTATATATGTAATATGTAATATAATATAATTAGATTCATATTCACCTGGTTTGAATTTTAATATAATGTGCATTGTAGACAAGTCCTAACCTGTTGACTGCCAGATTTTTGGAAAGCTACTTCTAGAAATTTCAGCACTAGGAATTATGGAAGTTGTGATCCTACACAGCTGCAGGGCACCAAATTAGAGAATGCCCCAAAGATGAATAATCTGTTCTGTTCCTTTTAAATTTTTTTGCAGTGAGTAGTATTTACCTGCCAGTTCATGATAACTTGACCGAGAGGCCCTTCGAACGGTCACTCGTGCCCTGGTTGTCTCCCATATAAATTACTGTAACGCACTCTACATGGGGCTACCCTTGAAGAATATCCGGAAGCTACAGCTGGTACAGAATGCGGCCGCGCGGGCAGTTTTAAGTGCACCAAGATCGACACACATAACACCTCTGCTCCGTGAGTTGCATTGGGTGCCAGTTTGCTTCCGGGTCCAATTCAAGGTGTTGGTCATTACCTTTAAAGCCCTACATGGCACGGGACCAGGTTATCTGAGGGACCGCCTCACCCCATTACATCTTCCCGTCCCACCCGATCTTGCAGAGAGGGCATGCTGCGGACTCCCTCTATGAAAGAATTCTATCTAGCGGGGTCTCGGAGGCGGGCCTTCTCTGCAGTGGCACCTGCCCTATGGAACATCCTTCCCCCAGAGATAAGACAGGCCCCTTCACTCCTGGACTTCACAAAAAAATTAAAAACTTGGCTCTGTGATCTCGCCTGGGGCAAGAAGGAAAGTGGTCAAGCTTGGGGATGGCTGATTTCTTAGAGCCGCCTCAAATATTTTAAATAAGTTTTGCTTCACTGTTTGAACCACCTACCACTTGGTTTTTATTATATTTATTGTATTTGTATTTTTATTGTATTTTTATTGTATTTTAATGATGTTGTTGTAGCTGTGAACCGCCCAGAGTCCCTCCTTGAGGGGGAGATGGGTGGTCATAGAAATTTAATAAATAAAATAAAATAACCAACTTAGTTCTTGAGTCAATAGCAATAGGCAAACAGACATTTAATGGAAAACGTTTAAAAAATTAAAGTTTGGTGTTTCCAGGACAGATCTGTGATCCTGCTTTCTTCTGCAACCAGATATGGTTTAACGTAAACTACTTTCTCTTTGCTTTCAGGGTTTTACTGTAGGGGCGGGACACGTGCAGCAAGACCATTGGATAGAGTTACTGGAGACCTGTGTCCTGAAGGACATTTCTGCCCTGCAGGGTCAGCCATGCCATCTCCATGCCGAGATGGGGAGTACAGTGCAATAACAGGTCAGCTGTGAAAAGGAGTATTCACGCATTGCTGGTCAGAATTGCCAATGGAGTTCAGTTTCCTTCACTTTGAATCATAGAGGCTCAAAAATGAATCTAGCTATGCCCCTCTAAGTATTCAGAACACATTCTTGACTTATTTGCGAGCCAGCTCAAATTCAGTCTAGACCATCCCTGGTCCTACTGGTGCTCATTTGGATGTTCTCTTCCTCCTTCCCCAGTAAGCCAACCTAGGCTAATGCAATGGGATCTCTACCGACAAGCTACACTAAGTAGAAGGAAGCATGGGAAAGCAGCCTTGTTGATCTATGTGTAGTCCCTAGTAAATATAGATCAGTTCCAAAGGAGAATTTGATTGACTTGAATCAGGAAGAGGAGAGAAGGCAGTGGCTTAGTTCATTTTTTCTCTCCTTTCCCAGGTCAAGACGAATGCTTCCCATGCCCAGCTGGTCTTTATTGTAAAAATGGTGTAAGATATCAATGTCCACCTGGATTTTACTGCCCACCAAAGACTGGTGTCTCCTTTTATCCATGCCCCCCTGGGACTTACAATCCATCTGCTGGCATTGACCAAGCTGAAAGATGCCAGCAATGCCCTTCAGGTGAGCTCACATCTCTGATACAAAATCCACTCCTGTTTCAGTCTATTTGAACTTTGGCCAAGATTTCCAAGGCTGTCCTTCTTCCTCTCCGATGGGTTGGCTGCCAACACTGTCTTTTCAAGAACATAACATTTGCCTTTCTGAGTATGGCAGTGCCAGAGCAGACTATATCCTTCTCAGTTGGGAGAAAGGGATCATTTTTACCTTATTCGGGTAGCTTTGTGACTTGAAAACGAATTACTTGTGTTTCTGTCCAGGGATGTTTTGCGGAGAATCAGGACTATCTTCTCCCAGTGGTCCCTGTTTGCCAGGGTTCTTCTGCAGTACAGGTACAGGTTGTGTGTATCTCCTTTTATTTTTAATCCCCTGTTGCATGCATTTTTTTAAAAAAAGACTGGAAATGGATTATGCATCTTATCTAGACAATCAACATGCTACCATTTTAAAATCACTATTTGTTAGATCCATTACTCAATCTAGGCCAGGATTTCTGAATGCCCTGGGCTAAGCAGAGAAAGTCATTTCAGGAATCGGGATTCCCATGTTTCCCACCTCCTGCTATCTCAACCTTCTCAATGGAAATGCCAGTGATTGACTCTGGGGCTTTCTGCATGCAAACCAGATGTTCTACCATTTTGCTGTAGCCCTATCTCCAAATATCTAACAGCTGCTATTTGATTTAGACTTCTAAGTTAGTTACTACCATTTCATTGCCCAGTTTTGGTCTAGTGGTTAAGGTGCTGGGCTAGAAACCAGGAGTCTGTGAGTTCTAGTCCCGCCTTAGGCATGAAAGCCGGCTGGGTGACCCTGAGCCATTCCCTGTCTCTCAGCCCTAGGAAGGAGCCAATGGCAAACCAGGAGACTGAGAGTTCTAGTCCCACCTTAGGCATGAAAGCCGGCTGGGTGACCTTGGGCCAGTCACTCTCTCTCAGCCCTAGGAAGGAGCCAATGGCAAACCAGGAGACTGAGAGTTCTAGTCCCACCTTAGGCATGAAAGCCGGCTGGGTGACCCTGGGCCAGTCACACTCTCTCAGCCCAACTCACCTCACAGGGTTGCTGTTGTGGGGAAAATAAGAGGAGGAAGGAGTATTAGGTATGTTCGCCGCCTTGAGTTATTTATAAAAATAATAAAGGCGGGATAAAAATTAAATAAATAAATAAATAAATAAATAAATAAATAAATAAATAAATCTCTACTGTTCTGAGGTGTTTTGGCTTGGCTTTTTGTTCAGGCTCCAGTGTCCCAAATCCTGATGGGATTTCTAATATTAGTCCTGGAGGCCCATGTCCACTGGGGCACTTCTGCCCAGCTGGCACCAGAATCCCTCTGCCATGTCCAGCAGGTACTTTCTCAAACAGGTATGACTCTTAAGAACATATGGACTTTGATTATCTTGAGGAAGAGAAGGGAAAGGCCATACATTGTCATGTTTGGGGATTGGTTGAGCCAAGCATTATGGCTCCTCTGGATTGGCAGAGCAAGAAATATTGCTTTTGCTTGGTCAAGAGAACGTTGGTATTTCTAGCCCAAGCCATCAATCACAGAGTGCCAAATAAGGTATTGCTAGCAGAGCTGGCCTGGAAATTAGCTGGTGATTATTGTCTCCCCAGACTGTATCTTTCCCTTGAGACCAGTTGTATCGCATGCCCACCTGGGTATTACTGCTCCTCTGTTGGGCTCTCGGCACCCTCTGGACCCTGTTTGGCTGGCTACTACTGCCTGCCTGGAGCCATATCATCTTCCCCAGCAGGTGAGTGTGCCAGCTGATTTCCTGCTGCATGCTCTGTCAGAGTCATGCTGGGGTGCAAATCCATGTCTTCTCTGTGGGAAGCCCCTATCTCAGGTTCCAATCTTCCTTCTTTCCAACCCAAAGTTGGTTGTGTTGGTGCTAACTTCACTTCATTCACATTCATATCCTGCCCAATCTGGTCTGCAACGTTTAATAGATTAATCAGATGAATTGATTAAAACTGCTTTGTTTACTAATGAGGCATCCCAATTAATCAGGCCATGGTGATGCATACAAGTGTCTCTGTGTGTATTATCTTTAATATAGGTCATTCTCTGTTCCCCTATGGTAGATACATGCATAATCTGAAAACTAAATGGGTTTCACAGTGCAATCCTGTGTATATTTGCTTAAGAATATATCCTGATGAGGTTTGTTCCTACAAAAGACCTGTGTAAGAGAGCAGTCTTAGCAGTTTGCAAATGTAGGTAGATTTGCTCCATTGATTACTCATCAGATCAGCTTACTGATGGTAGCTACTGGTCTTTCCCTTGCCTTTCTGGGGAAAAATAATAGAAAAGGGAAGCAAATATAAAATAAATATGGCAGACCACTGTCCCAAATTGAAATATTCCAAACGTTTTCTCCCCAGCTCTCACAAATGAAATTTAAAATGTGTTTAGTTACTTAAGAATTTGAGGATGGAGATTAAAAGATTCTTGAGGACTGGAAGCATAACTGTAGATTTTCCAACTCTTCTTTCTTCTAGGATTTCCAGAACAGGGAGGGTTTTGCCCTGTGGGTCACTTTTGTCCAGAGGGAACCAGCCACCCCCTTCCCTGCCTTGCAGGAACTTACAACAATCTCACCACACAGCCTGTTTGTTCCCCTTGTCCTGCTGGTTACTACTGCCCCGAAAATACCACCAGCTATGGTGGGTTCCCATGCCCACCTGGCTTCTATTGTCCCAAAGGTAAGCTGTGCTATCCTTGTTATAGGCAGGACGTTTGTGGTCCAAGAAAGCGTTTTTCCACATGCCAAAGCTGAAGTCCTTAAAAAAACAAGGTTTTGTAACTAACTGGAAACAAATTCCCACTTGTCCGTTTGTAAAAGAGCCAAATCTGATTTCAAAAGGGAAATATAGGGGCAAAATTTCAGAGCTTCAAAAGATATCCAGATACAGGAGTGCCATCTGCTGATAGTTAGGTGCATCTGTGCAAAACATCAGAAACAAGCACATAATACAAGCAATAGGTTTCATTGTCCGCACCTGAAGGGTCTGTAAAGTCTCCTCACTTGATGAGATGCGGTTGGTACTCCTTGTTATCTACCTCATCCCTGCTGCAAGTAGGAACAGCGATAGTATGGAGTAGGTAGGATATGCTCTGTGGCAATAGATGCCCCCAGCACCTTAAGAGAAGAACCACCAAAATAGGTCAGCTGAATTGAAGTGGTGCAATTTAATCTGTTGGGGGGAATGGAAAGTTTTAAGGATGGAGAATGGGAATGGCATTAACCCTAGAGACCTCCTGCTTCCATTCTCATCTAACTCCCCTCCCCAAAACATAAAATGCTACAATATTATAACATCAGATGCCTCATGGATTCCTTCTAAGAGGTGGGGGGGGGGGCTGAACTTCCAGAAAACCTCAACCATTGCCCACTCCTGAAATAGAATTTCAACTCCATTGTTTATCTCTAAAATCTTCCAGAAGAAGTTCGGTTTTTTTAACAGAAGAGCTGCAAGATTAGATTAGATTAGATTAGATTAGATTAGATTAGATTAGATTAGATTAGATTAGATTAGATTAGATTAGATTAGATTTATAGTGTAGTGTAGTGTAGTGTAGTGTAGTGTAGTGTAGTGTAGTGTAGTGTAGTGTAGGCTTTTTGTTGAAGTCTTTTTTCATTGTTCATCCTGATGGATTTCCTTAGAATGATATATCTCATTGTTTTGTTTTCATTATCAATAGTCCACTCTTTTGAACAACCAGAAAAGAATCTAACAGTACTTTCTTCCACAATATTCTATATTAGGCTATCCTCCCAGAAAAGCTATTGTTCATTATTACTAATTATTACTATTATTCATTATTAAAGCAAGGTTCATTATTACTATTTTTGAACACAGAAGTATTTGACTTAGCCTGGCCGTGTTCCGGATCTTAAGTGTACTTCCTATCTGACAACTAGGCCAAAAATGCATTGCAAGAGTTACACATTTGTGGAATGATTTGGTTGTATCCTCTGTTTTGTTATGCCCCAAAGGAACCAGACATGCCATAGAGTTTCCATGCCCTCGGGGCTATTATAATCCAGACCCCATGGCACAAAGCTTGGACAGCTGCTTACCCTGCCTCCCAGGACACTACTGTGGGAAGGAAAATTTAACCATGGTTTCAGGAAAGTGTGATGCAGGTGAGGTTACCTATTGAAAAAGAAATGTTTCTCTACGTCTGCCAAGATTATCTCCATCTCCATCTCTCAATGTCCTTATTCTGAGGAATCACTATCCTGTCATCCTCTGATTTGATTTGAACCAGTTCATCTGATTTGTTTGAATTTAAATGTGGTTCCAAAAGAAAAATTCAGGACAAAAATGAGCACCTCAGGAAGTGATCTGTGGCAAGAATCTTATAATGTTCTAGTCTCAGGGAAGAAGCAGATAGAAAAGAATTGATGGTGAAAATAGGGGCAAGAAGAAACAAGGAAAAAAACTTCCTACATTTTGATTTAGTTACCATGGGATGTGGTTGTGGTAAGAAAAGAGGATTCTCAGGTGGGATTTGAAACCTGGGAAAGAAATGGGTTCATTAAAGATGCTATAATGAAGTGGTTCTAAAATTGGAGGCAATTATGTAAGCAGTGGTTCTTAAACTAAATGATGGCTCAGTGGGTAAGACACCAGGCTTGTCGATCGGAAGATCGCAAGTTCGGAGGTTCGAATCCCTAGCCCCGCATGACGGAGTGAGCTCCCGCACTCGCCCCAGCTCTTGCCAGCCTAGCAATTCGAAAGCATGCAAATGCAAGGAGATAAATAGGTACCACTTCGGTGGGTAGGTAACAGCGGTCCGTGTGCGTCATGCCGGCCACATGACTGTGGAAGCATCTTCAGACAACACTGGCTCTTCGGCTAACAAACGGAGATGAGCACCGGCCCCTAGAGTCGGACACGACTGCACAAATGTGCGGGGGGAACCTTTACCTTTAATTTGGGCATATCCTGGGATAATGGAGCCATTTGTAATGGCTTGTTTGTGAGTTGAGGATCCAGTTCGGGGCCGCAAGGCACTTGTGTAAAACAACCTAGTTTGGTGGAGGGGGTGTTGTGGGGGTAATGATGTTATTTGAGACTGGGAAAAGGGGTGATTGGGTCAAACGGTTTAAGAACCGCTGCTATAATGTAATAATTTGGTTTCTATGATGTGTTCGTTTTTGGTTCATCTCTTGTAAATCTCACCTTAGTGTAGAAAAGAGATAGCAGGTGAGCTCTTGCAAGACTATTGATTTTGGGGAGAGGGGTTGGGTTTTGTTTTGTTTTGCTATGCTTTTGTAAGACACGATTTCATCAAAGAAAATGATGATTTTATCAAAGCAAATTAAAATGGAAGTTTAAGCACCCTGACTCCTTCTGTTGGCCAAATCCAAAAAAGAGTTTGGGCTGTGAACACTGAAGATTAATTGTTGATATTGCAGCTTACATTTTCCTCCTGTTCTCCTTATTTTTGTTCGGCTCCCTCAGGCTGGTTCTGCATTTCAGCTGCCTGGACCCCTCAGCCTTTTGACCTTGATAATTACACCAATGGCAATTGTCTTTGCCCAGCAACGGCCACAGGGGCGAAATGTTCTCCTGGGTTCTACTGCCCAGAGGGGAGCCCTGAGCCCACTCTGTGCCCACCAGGACTTTACTGTAATGCTCCAGGTAAAAGGGGGGGATATGTCTAGGGCACCTAGGCGTAGGGACTGAAGAGACACTTGGTACGTGTTTATTTCTTGTTCACATTGGTTTCGAATATGGCATTAGATACTTCAATTGCCCAGAAGATCTTGAAATTCAAATATTTGACCTTCCCTCCTACAGTCTTAACTACCATAGATAATAACAAGACATTACGAATGCCTTAATCAAAAACAGCTGGAGGACAGAAGATTATCTACCACTGTTGTTAGTGAAGGGCAGATTTTTTTCTTTTATGCAAGAGAACCCAATATTTCACCTTATTCTGTGTTAGGTCAGGCCTCAACTAGGATACCTTGTTCAGCTGTGGTCACATTTTAAGAGTCTAGAGCAGGTTCAGAGAAGAGCTATGACCCTGATTAAAAGAAGCTAAAATCTTTGCAAAGAGATTGAAGGGTTCGGGAATACTTAGCCTTGAGAAGATAAGATTGATCACATTGCTCTCTTTAATGGAAGCCATTGCCTGTTCTTGGGCCCTCAAAGAGCAGGACACAAAGTCATAGATATGTTATACAAGTCCAATTCCAACTGAATGTTAGACAAAAGCAAGTTTCTGATCATAAGAACAATTGCCCCAGAGAGCTTGCAATCACAGTTTATGACAGAATACAGATGTGAGGAAATTTGCAAGTTGTCTTATAATTGCTTTTCTAATTGATTACTCATGATATCCAAAGATACAGTTTCTCGGATCATTAATCTTGATATTTTATTGTCATTTTGGTCGACAAGCCATCTGGCAATCAATTAAGCAACCGATTGCACTTAAACACAAGTGAATATTACGAAAGCATCAATGGAGATGTCACTGAGTGATTGAAGGAAGAGTTAGATAACTTAACACTGTTGGGTTGGGAGGACAGTAATCACAAAGACCATTTCAATATTGTTTGTTTGTTTGTTAAATGGATGGGCCTCCTGACTCCATCATCTCTTTGCTGCAGAACATACTGAATATGGAAATAACCCCAGATATATGCTGTATGCCTTTAACTTTACAATGTGTGAGTGCCTTCGAGTCAGTGTGGACTCCTGGCGACTGCCTGGACACGTCCCTGCAGTTTTCTTGGCAAGATTTCAGAAGTGGTTTGCCATTGCCTGCTTCCTAGGGCTGAGAGAGAGTGACTGGCTCAAGGTTACTCAGCTGCCTTCGTGCCGAAGGTGGGACTAGAACTCACGATCTCCCAGTCTGTAGCCTGAAGCCTTAACCACTACACCAAACTGGCACCAAACTATACAGACCTGCTCCTGAAATCCTGACCCAGATGACGCATCAACCAATGGTTTCGCTGACCTCTCTCCCAGTTTGTATATTACCTGTTTAGCTTTTCTTTGCTAATAGTTGTGCAAGTTAATGCTGACAATCATCCTAGGTATCTGTTTCCCTTCTTTCCTGCTTCTCCTCCAGGTCTGTCAGCTCCAAGGGGTGAATGTGCTGCTGGCTTTCACTGTATGGGAGGGTCTTCTTCTCCCAAGCCACTTGATGGGATTACTGGCAACATCTGCCCTCCAGGGACATATTGCCGTGAGTTACTTTGCAGGACTGCTTGCCTGGATACTTAAAGTGACCAGATTTCCAAAACTCAGAACCACAACACATTGTTATATAATTTTACACATTCTTTTTTATCCGTTCAATTCATGTCCGCTTCTCGGAGACTGCCTGGACAAGGCCCTGCAGTTTTCTTGGCAAGGTTTTTCAGAAGTGGTTTGCCATTGCCTCCTTCCTAGGGCTGAGAGAAAGTGACTGGCCCAAGGTCACCCAGCTGGCTTTGTGCCTAAGGCAGGACTAGAACTCTCAGTCTCCAGGTTTCTAGCCCAGTGCCTTAACCACTACACCAAACTGGCTCTTAATCAAGCCATAACCTCAGGTACTAGCACAGGCACAATTAGGGCTATCCTAGCAGCTAAGAAATGTAACAAATTCTCCTTGATGTCACCTACTGCCTGTCTGGATTTTTGTAACCCTGAACTGGAATATCTAGGCACAATGAGCAAGGGCTTTCTGTCTGTGACTCACATGAGCATGCTGTTGCTCACACACTTCTGGAAATTGTGACATTTCCTTGGTTTGGGAAGTGTGCCTTGTCCCCAGGACCCTTCTACCAAAACCAGGATTATTTATTTATTTATTTATTTAACTTATATGACCGCCCATCTCCCCCAACGGGGAACTCTGGGCGGTTTACAATAAAACTGATTAAAATAGAATACAGAATATAAAAATACAATCAAATAATACAATAAATAAATTATAAAATCCAAATGGCCAGATAGTTAAATAAAAAGAAGGACATTATGAAATTAACCACCCCCATGAGGAACTATTATTTCCTCCTTCCCATGCCAGGCGGCAGAACCAGGTCTTCAGATCTTTCCTAAAGGTCGGGAGGGAGGGGATCTGCCTCAACTCTGGTGGCAAGGTGTTCCAGAGTGCTGGTGCCACCACAGAGAAGGCCCGCCTTCTAGACCCCACCAGATGACACTCTCTTATTGATGGGGTTCATAGCAGGCCCTCTCTGAATGATCCTGGCAAAACCAGAAGTCTGGTCATCCTACGATAGAAAGGTCTCCATGAGGTGTGGTTTAAGAAGTCAAAATGGCAGTCGCAACATATGCAATGCAGTAAATACTTACTTTGTCTCCCACCTCCATATCACCATCTACATTCTGAGATTTGCAGCACTATCTTTTCTACGACCTCCTTTTTCTGCAGGAGGAAATTCACTGAGACTCCCATCCACCTTGAAGAAAGGATAGGATAAACATGTAGCACATAATACAGTTATCCAGCATCGTTTTCTTTTTTCTTTTCCTGATCTGGACAGGGATATCTGGAGCAAGAACCTTGGTAGATGGAGAGCATGTAGTTCAGGTTTGATGGCTATCTAACCCTTGTTTCTTGCAACCCCCTTTTCCCCCCCAGCTGTGGGGTCTACGGCACCCAGTCTCTGCCCACCAGGCACCTTCTCAGATCGATTCGGCCAAAGTATGCTCTCTGACTGTCAACTCTGCCTTTCTGGGTTTTACTGTGAAGGTTCTGGACTGATCATCCCCACTGGAGAATGCAAGGAAGGTAAGCTGACTTCTCCTAGGAATAAGAGAGAGATCTTGAAAATAATGAAGGGCATGTTTAGATCAGCCTTCCTCAACTTGTGGCTTTCAGTTGTGATGGAATATAGTGCTATAAAGTAAGCATTGAATGCTTCCCACAAAGCCAAACCCATGCCAGCTGTGTATGATGGGAGTTTTGAAGTCATTTTAGAAGTCAAAAGAATTCTGGGAACTATAGTTCTGTGGGAAAAGGGAGTAGAACACAGACAACCTTGCATGTAACCATTCTAGCTTCTAAGCCACTTCCATTTGTTCTCTTCTTCCCACTGTTTCTGGAATCACTGCCAAAATTGTGAGAAACCAGACATAAAAAGAGAATCATTGTCCCATCCCAGCTTTGCCACCACAATGTCAGTCAGGATACTGGGCAAGGGAACAAATTATAACCTCTTTCTCCCCTCGATTGTCATTAAAATAGTTGTTCCCATCCTACTAACAGCAGCATGGAAGTGGCAACCTTCCCTGAATTGACGTTGCTGGGTGAGGAAGTATGATTAAAATCCCCATCCCTCTCTTGACCATAGCAGGAAAATGGAGGAGAGTTAATGCTTCTCTCCCTGCTATTGTGTAGATGTACTGTATATATAGGAAAATGGGGATATAATCAAGAGGACTGTGCAGTGTTTTGGGTTCAGTTGTGGAAAAGTGCTTTGGAGTGCAGGAGGACACGAATGCAGCACCTATTCGCATCTCATTAAAGTCCCTGTGCATACACGGCTGCTTTAATGAGTCACAACACATGCTGTATTCATGCTTCCATGTGCTCCAAAACAGATTTTGGGAATCCAATCTGAATCATTGCACAGCCTTAGTCATCAGTGGGAGTGTCAGTATGCTGTGGCCTTGCCCCATTTATCCACTCTGTGTATGTAGGTCAAATAGGGTTTTAAAAGGTAAAGGTTCCCCCCGCACATTTGTGCAGTCGTGTCTGACTCCAGGGGCCGGTGCTCACCTCCGTTTGTTAGCCGAAGAGCCAGCGTTGTCCAAAGACACTTCCATGGTCATGTGGCCGCATGACGCGCATGGAACGCTGTTACCTACCCACTGAAGTGGTACCTATTTATCTCCTTGCATTTGCATGCTTTCGAATTGCTAGGCTGGCAAGAGCTGGGGCGAGTGCGGGAGCTCACTCCATCATGCGGGGCTAGGGATTCGAACCTCCGAACTTGCAATCTTCCGATCGACAAGCCTGGCGTCTTACCCACTGAGCCACCACGCTCAGTTTAAGACTGGTCAATTAAAGAGACGTTTGACATCCAAGACCTTCATCTATGGCTGAGAAATAATGGAGACTTCTTTTCTCCTCTTGCATTCAATCAGTGTCCAACCTCAATTCTCTGCTTCCTTCTTCAGGTTATTACTGTGATAGCCAGGAAGGACCTATCAGCAATTGCATCCTTTACCCTTGCCCGCAAGGTTATTACTGTCCCGCAGGGACACAGTGGTCCACACAGTACAGCTGCCCCTTGGGGACCTTTGGAGCCAAACCAAGGTTATCGAACATTCTGGAGTGTCAAAACTGCCCACCAGGAAAATATTGTTCATCTGCCGGGCTGGCAGCACCAACAGGTAAGGGGAAAAATAAGTCCAAAGTGAAGAGAAAGGATAGCCATTAATGTTTTCGGAAGCACATTTTATATGCTGTGTGCCAGAAATAAGGAACCTGTGGCCCTTTACAAGTTGTTGAACTTCATGTCTTAGCATAGTAACCTCATGGGCAGAGCTGCTAAGAATCGTAGTTCTGCAACTCTGGAGAGCCACTGGTTCCCCATCCCTAAACTGTATCAATTTTCTTCAACCTGGCATCTTCCAGCTGTAATGGGCTTCAGTTTCCATGATCCTCCAGCCAACAACATCTTTGGCCCTCCCCAGAAGTGACAACATCATGGGATTATGTGGAGGACACCTCTCTCCATTTTTGGATCATTCTGTGTGATGAATATAGATTTTCATTCATTTTTAGGAGATTGTGCTGCAGGATTTTGGTGTAAGGGTGGAGCTCAGGTTCAGAACCCAGCTGATGGAGTATCTGGACAGCCTTGTCCTGCTGGGCATTACTGCCTTTCAGGTACAGCCTCCCTCAGTTTGTCTCCTTCAAATCTCCCTGGACAGACTTCTTTTGTTCTCACTGGTCAAGTGGACCTGTATCTCTCCTCCCTCTTCTTTTAGGAGCTCTCACTCCATTGACCTGCCCACATGGAACGTGGTCTGGGGATGAAGGGAACCCAGACCTCCAGAGTTGCAAGTCTTGCCCTGGGGGTTATTACTGCAATGACACTGGCCTTGTGTCCCCATCTGGCCGCTGTGATGCAGGGTATGTACCAGAGACATATTCCCCTTTCTTTTGTGACTATGGATGTCTCTCTCTATATATGTGCATGACATATACACAAAGAGCGGATTCCAGCTGCAGATATAAACTGTCCAGCTGTATTTTTCTTTCAGTCTTATTCAGCCCTTTATTACTATTTGACATTCCTCTGCAGGTCATCTCTTGACTCTCTCTGATTCCTAATCAGCTAAGACCAGGATGCACAACTCTTTCCAAGCTGATGGCCACACCTAGCTTTCCAGGGCCCACACTCCAAAAATAGTTGGGTCCAGGATGTAAATTAATTTGATGCCATGTCATTTGCTTTGGTTAAATCCTGTTAATACGATTGCTTCCCATGTAATTAATCACTTCCTCTTATCTACATAGGAAAGCTCTCCCTAGAATTCCAGATTTAAGAAAACCATTTCCCGCATTGTTGGTTTGGTGGCCTCCTTTTTCATGACTGCATGTTATTTTACCCTCCCCCATTATTAACCAATACTTTTCTTGCTATTTTTGGTAGGTTTTATTGCATTGCAGGATCTATCACCCCAAGACCCACTGATGGGATTTCAGGTGCCCCCTGTCCTGTAGGTCACTTCTGCCCCTCAGGCAGTGAAACCCCAATTCCCTGTCTTCCTGGCACCTACATGGCAGAGTCCCATGGAAAAGAATGGTGCCCCTCCTGTCCAGAAGGGAAGTACTGTATACCTGGTCACTTGCCACAGCTATGTCCCAAAGGTGAGTTTCCTAATGGGCAAAGTTGTTTTATCTATCAAAGCTCTGCACTGCAGAATTCCTTACATCCACACTTTTCATGGCTGTTGCTTGAAAAGTGCAGGTGTCTAGCCCTTATGTTCTTTCTGTAGATATATAGATATGAGTAGACTTTTCTCATTTCATTCCCTGTATGAGTGCAAGGGCTTACTCAATCTGGCATTCTACATTGCTTTGGCTGTGAGAGAAATGAGAGAATTCCTAATAAAATCAGCAAAATGGGGATATGTTTATTTGCAGTCCCTTTCAGTTGCCTCTGTTCATCTACCTCATGTTTGCCCTCCAAGTTACTAAAGTTCTTGGTAATGCATGTATTTTAAAACACCCAGAGAGCTTCAGCTTTCAGAAGGCATAAAATATTTAATTAATTAATTAATTAATTAATAGAAGCTATGTTACATTAAAATAAATTTGGCTATATTACATGTCTTCACTCATAGCCTGGGAGACTCGAGACATGTAATACAGCCAGTATATTTTACATGATCTTTTATCAACAATTAAAATATTTTAATGTAGATATATAGTTGGCGATCTCATGTTGGAAGTCTGTATGTGCATATATATCTCCATAATCCGTATCCATATCCATTCCAGGGTGTTCACTCAAGATAGATCAATACGTATGCATGTATGGTGCATACATGTAGTGAAGATAATCACATTATCAGACAAACAGATGTCTATTTGTATAGTTCTACAATTTTCTTCTAGGTTTTTACTGTCCAGAAGGAACAGGTTTGGACTGGCAGCCTTGCCCCCCAGGCACCTACAACCGTATCCAAGGAATAAGAAGCCTGGTTGAATGCCAAACTTGTGACGGCGGAAAGTTCTGCCTCTACCATAATGCAACAGATGTCACTGGAGAATGCTGGGAAGGGTTTTACTGCACTCAAGGCTCGGATCGTCCCAACCCTAATGCCCAACTCAATGGTAGGGTTGCTGTTGTTTGGAAGTATTCTGTATTTGTCCTCCCTAAGTAGTCCTACTGTTCTTGTTCAATTCAGTTGGACTGTGGCTTCATATGCGATAAAGCTTCATTAGCTTTATCACAGCTTCTGTCCTTTGCTCTAATCTTCCCATTTAATCAAATGTTTATTACTATCATTGACCAAAGATACCTTCCCATTAAAGGCATCTTGCCTATACTCATGAATTCACTTGATAAAACAAACCTCAGACCTGATCACCTTCAACCTAAGGTAACGTAGCCTTGTTACCCCATTTGGGAGAGCTTCTTGCTTATAGAAAACAAGGTGGATCAGTACCCTTTCTAACAGCCACATATTCTTTACCTCTTTGTTGTTGTTGTTTTGAATGGCTCTTCATTCCTTTGCTCTACATCATCAGCCAAAGTGATGGCCCTCATTTAAATCACATATAAATAAGACTTCTAATAATAAACTCAGTTGACGCATGCCATTAGAACTGAGGTGAAAGCAGAGTCCTGAGAAACAAGAGCATGTACAAGGACTTCTGGGTAACAATCATCTTATATATAAAAGAATACAAACACACCCCAAGAAGAAAAGCTAAGGAGAAGTCCACTCCAAATGTTGAGGTTTAAGCTGGCATATCAAAGCAAGGAAAAGCAGGCACAAGTGCCATGGCTGGCTGAAATAATTTATTTTTAATTTCACTATGCTTTTATGCTAACCCAATCATAGGCTCAGGCAGCTTACAACAATCGGTATAAAATAAAGTATAAAAACAGAAGAACCATAAAATCAATGGGAAAACCATAGAAATAAACAAAGGTTCCACATAAAGTCCAATGGAATCCTATCCATCCACCTACGCTCCATTAAGTCCAGTGAGAAGATAGTTTTCACCTCTTTCTGAAACAATATCTGAAACACTGAATCATAAAACTTTCATTCGATGGGAAAGTAAATTGCAAACTCTTCTGCCATTTGCCCCATGTGCATGGACACACACACTTACATGCTAAGGACAATGCTTAATCTCTTCTACCTTCTTTCCTTTTTCTTAGTCATATTCCATAATACTTTGAAGCATACGCACTTGGGGAAGATAACCAGATATATCTGGAACGTCATATTTGTTGTTATCTTCTAATTGTGTTGTGGCTCTTTACAATAAAGTTGTTCTCTGCCCTTTCCCCCTCTCCTTTCCATCGCAGTTCAGGCTGGCCCATGCCCTTCTGGCTATTACTGTCCAAGGGGCACCATTATTCCCAATCCCTGTCCAGTGGGAACGTTTGCTGCTGGAACGAAGTTACACTCAGAGGTAAGGTCAATTTCAAGAAGATAGTTGTTCTTTCTTAAGTAGATGATTTAACCTTGTTCTATTATGAACAGGACATTCAAATACTTTTTCCTTCAGTACTGTAACTATCCACTACATTTATGGTTGATTCAGAGAAGAATCTCAGTCCTAATTTATTATTTCCATATATTATTTTTATATGAACTCTACGTTTCTGTCACAAAACACATAGGCAGATAACCACCCATCTAAGTAAACAAGAACCAAAATAATAGAAAGTTAAAGCCCACATCAAAATGCATAAAGAAGAATAAATCTTCGTTATTTTTATTTCCCTTGTATCTGCGTTTAGCCAAAGACTATTATAAGATAACACAGGTAGACAAACAATCAGTACAAATCTTACAACGCAAACTTCTTAATTTGTTAAAAACAGACTGAGAGGTTTTCTTGGAGAATGGGCAAACTATGCTGTCTTAAAGTAAGGGGAATTATAGCTTTGGAAAACCGAGCTGTTAGTGTGATTTCGAAGTATTACATGCTGTAGTTTCAAAGCTATACAGGAAAGGTCATCTCCTTTGTGTTCGAAAATTAGACATTTCTAACTGAAGAGACATCTTTTAAAAGGCTTCTCCCTCCCACAAACACTCTGAATTTCACCTGGAAAACCATTGGAAAATGCTCTTAATCTGTGACAGGTCGAGTGCTCCCCTTGTCTGCCAGGACGCTTCTGCAACACTCCTGGGTTGACAGCCCCAGTGGGACCATGTGAAGAAGGATTCTTCTGCATCTTGGGCTCAGTGCTACCCAACCCACTGACCACAAGCCAAAGTGGAGGCCCTTGTCCCCAAGGTATCTCTTGCATTTTCCAGAGATTTGTTACATTTTTACTCAGGGGACCTTTCTTACCCTTTGGGTCTCTCTGACAGGCTTCAATTTTGACTGAAATGGCCTTTTTTGATGAGAGGTTCCAGAGAACTTGTTTTGAAGCCACCTTAGCCCAACTTTTTTCTTTCTTAAAGGAACTCGGTTATTACAAAACACTTTCAACTTCCAGGGATGATTGGGAACAGAAACTAAACTCTGGAGCTTCTCAGTGCATGGAGAACTTCTCCCCATTCAATCAGCATGGAGTCCCTGGAGTCTTCTGAGTGATATTATAATTCAGGTCTTTGCTTGTTGAGACTTCTGGCATAAATTTTTCAGGAGGTTTGGTCCTGTGAAAAGATCCCCCAGACATTCCTTAGCTTATAGGCTCCACCTGGTTTGCATCTCTTCATCACTCATTGGTGTCTGCTGCTCCCTAAACAAAGGGTTATGCCTTTCCACTCACCCTATAAAGGAGGGACCACACCAACTTTCATTTCTTTTGGTCCTTTTTTTAAAAAAAGATAGGCAAAGCAGCAAACAGGAGGACTTGCATTTCCTATTTTGGTACAATGCCTCGCATAATTTAAGGATTTCTATAACTATATGAATGATGGTTTGGTCCCCAGATAATGGTCTATTCCCCATAGGTTAGCATGTCCTCAGAGTGCCAGAGATTCAGTCCTTAGCATCTCCAGGTAGGACTATAAGATACTTCCTATCTTAAATTGTGTAGAACAAAATCCAGTGCAGACCTACTAAAACGAGTGAATCAATTGAATATAAGAAAACTGGTATGTGCATGTGTGCATTTCCATACCAGTTGCATTCCTCCCTTCCAAAGAATTTAACCAAGAAGAAAAATATAGTTTTTTCTCAGATGGTTTCATTCCTTTCCATGCCTTTAGATTAGTGCTCTGCGGCACATTTTCCGCTTTTCTTAGAAGAGAATCTGTGGTGTCTTCCTCTTTGTCCTGACCCAGCAGAACCACAGACCTTTATTACTTTCAAAGGCCTTTTCCAGAATTGCTCTGAGAAAGAACTTGTTTGTGCGGGCGTTCAATCTTGTCTGGGCTACAAGGGGATCCTGCTGGTTTGAATACTTTGCCAATTTCTCTTCCAGGTTATTTCTGCCCTCGAGGCACAGCTAATCCACTGCCATGCCCAGCGGGGTCATATAATGATTTGGAGAGGCAAGCCAGATGCCTGCCCTGCCCTGGCGGGTAAGCAGAACAATGATAATCATGAAATCTGGTGCAAAAAGAGAGAGGAAGAACCATTTCAACAGCAGCAGCCTGTTGGATGGGACAGAGCAGAGGAAATCCTGGCTTCTGCTAAGGGGCAACCAAGAGAGAAGGGATGACTGGCTGACATCTCAGTTGGGATTGTGTATGGCTAAGTGTGTCCTCTTGATTTCAGCCTCTGGGGTTACTTTGGGCAGCCTTAGCTGGTTTGTGGTTACTCCTTTGGCTGTTCTGATTAGGTGTTTCCTTGCTGAAGTGGGAAGTGCAATCAAAAGACCATTGTGTAGTCCCCTGAAGGCAAAAATAGCATTTGTAGGGGACAATTGAAATCTGGGAAAGGATGAAAGGTTAAATTCCTTCTCCACCGGCACTGCCTGAATCTTCCTCTGTGAAAAGCAACCATAGCCGTCCCCTCCTCCTTTCCCCACACATCCCTATTGGGACCCCAAGATCATCTTCCAAGCTTCTTCCTTGAATTCCCCATCAAATGAAGTAGACCATGTGGGTCTTGGTTTTTAACAGCAGCTCCCCATTTGTGGGACAACCATTCCCAGAAGGCCTTACTTAGCACCCAGAAGATAAAGTCAATTTTCTTTTTTTTTTTAATATAAGAATTTCATTAAGTTTCAAGCAAAGATAAAAGCTACAGAAAAACCAAAAAAAAAAAAAAAACCACACAGAAAAAAAGAGAAAAAATTAAAAAGTGTGGAAACACAAGAGAAAAAATTTTCAAACTTACAAAAAGAGGTGACTTCCGACTTTTAACAGCAAGGATATAGAAAAAAGTTTCATAATTGATCCCTTAACTTGGTAGAAATCAGAAAAATATCTTTAAAATCTTGGTGGAAGTCAGAGAAAGTCTGTTTAAAATCCTCCATGTCTCACGCAGTAGATTATGACACCCCCTAAAAGCTTTCTGGAATGTGTTTACACAAGCGAAAGTGAGATAACAGACAGTTCTCCAGGGAAAGGAGAAGCAGAAAACTGAGGGTTCAAAACAGCCGGTTAAACGTGTAGGAAAATGCTAGTATCTTCAAATTTAGTACAAAAATAATAACAGGGAGACAATTATTTACTCTCAATCCTCCTTAATATTTGGAGGGAAAACAAACCCAAAACTTAAAAATAATTTTTTAAAAAATTAATCCCAAAAATAACGATAAGCACCAAGAGAACCCGCTTCTCCTTGCTGTAGAAAGCCTCTCTTAGGGTACGAGTACTTAAAAGAAATATAAATTGGGTGATTTAGAAATGGGGTGACCAGGCTTAGTGTCCCTTTAAGGCTACAGCGCGGCTCGGAAAATGGTGACGTCCCAGTCTCCCAGCTAGCTCTTACCAGTTGAACACGAACGCTGTTTGCAATCTTCTGTCTGCAACCAGCCATCTGGAGGACAGATGGGGTGATTCCAGGTATTTTCCTTTTTCCGTAAAAACACTCCTGGGCTTCAGGAAAAACCTGCCTGAGCCTGAAAAAACTGCCTCATTGTCAGTTCTGCCCACTGAGCCCGCGGGCACAGCTGTTCAGTCCGCCATGTCCCCACCGGAAGTCCCGATAAAGTCAATTTTCTTGAGGTCTTTGGATCTCATAACCTACAGTGGCTTGTAGCTCTGGTGTGCCAAGGCTTTGCTGCCAGCACTTTTATATTTATATGCATTGCTGTTTTTTCCTGCTATTTCCTTTCTATTATGACTTTCAATGTTTCTGTAAACCATTTTGGTTAAAGAGAAATATATAAATACTGTTAGGAAATAAATCACTCTCAGGCCTTGTTATTTATTGAGTTTGGCATGTTAAGAAACGGTGAAATGTTTGCCCCAGGAATTCAATATGTTTCTTCCTTCTCATGCTCTCTTTTTTAAAGGTATTTTTGTCTCCAAAATTCCTCCTCCTTGGTCAACAGCAAATGTCCAGTTGGGCATTACTGCCCTCCAGGGACGATGTCAGAAATTCAGTTTCCATGTCCTCAAGGGACTTACAACCCAAACGTAGGAATCAGTGATCTCTCTGTGTGCCTACTGTGTACACCAGGTGGGTGTCTTTCAAATCATCCTTAGAGTTGCTCTGACATTTTGTTGAATGCTTTTTCTCTAGAGGTCTAGGAAGGAAGAAGAAAGTCAAGAAATTCAGCTCTAGTATTTTTTTCAGAGCAGAAGCAATTAAGTGTTTTACCAAAACAAACCCATCCTAGTTTCATGAATGTTATAAGTGATAATGAAGCTTTCAAGTTTTGCCTTTGTTTTTGATTAATTGGATAGAAATAGAGAATAAGGAGAATAATCAAGTGGGTGCCTCAGGCTGGGTGAATGGATATGGTATATTACACACCAAAAGAATTGACCTTTCTGTAAATATTCAGTTTTTCCTGGAACTTCCCTTGTATTTCTGGGAAGGGGTTCCCAAGAACTCTTAGAAATCACTATAGCTCAGTATTGTCTTGTAACGCTATATTCATTCCAATGAACATGCTTAAGGAGGTGTTGGATGCAATTTAAGCAATAAGAAATGGTTCAGACCAGGTTTTGCTTCTCTGAACAAATCTGAAATGGCAATCTATTTGGGCAAGGTTTTTCAAACAGATCTTCTTTCTCTACTGAAGGTGAGTTTCAATTACTCTTTTCTATGCCATATGCTGCCTTTCTTTTTAATGCAACGTTGATGTTTGCATGACTGTGGATTCCACTTCCTCTCTTTTAGGCCATTATTGTGGCTTCCCAGGTCAGGCCCAGGTCACTGGCCCTTGTTCAGCAGGATATTATTGCCTGGCAGGTGCTTCTACCCCAACCCCAATGAAAGATCTGCTTGGGAATATATGCCCCAGAGGTCATTATTGTCCAAAAGGGTCTGTCACACCCCAACCCTGTCCCCTCGGGTTCTACAGCAACTCTACAGGAAATACCAAGATGGAAGACTGCCTTCTGTGTCACGCAGGTATGGGGGAGTCAGGAATTTAAATCTTAATGTACGAACATGATATATCAGAGAGTACAGAACGTTTGATGGCTGTATCAAGTTTCTGTAGATGTCACTGGATGGCAGCAAAAAATACAGGAAATGTTAACTCTCTGCTGAGTCTAGTCTAGATTTTTTAGAGTCTAGTCTAGTCTAATGTAGTCTAGATATTTTAGCATCTAGGTAGTCTAGGTTTTTATACAGCCTAGATCTGGTAGCCTTACCCTCCTATGAATAAGGCTTGATTAAATCCTATCCTGGTCTTTGGTTTTTCAGAACTCATTTCACTTTGTTTTTTAATCCCCATCAGCCATGTACCTTGAAAACTCTCCTGAATTTCTGCTTCCTTGCAGGCTATTTCTGTGATGGAGCAGGGCTTGTATCTCCTTCTGGTCTTTGTGACTCAGGATATTATTGCAGTGGAGGAGCTGTTTCTCCAAGACCTGCTCTGGTTAGTGGTGCTGATGCAGTCAAGTATTCCACCATTTGGAAGTGATACATACCCAACAGATAGTCCTGAAAGCAGGGGATATATATTTAAAAGACCTTCCCTGAAGATTTTAATATCTAGATCAGAGCTTTCCAAACTTTTCATGTTGGTGACACACTTTTTAGACATGAATCATTTCGCGACACACTCTTACAGCACGGCACAAGGCAGGCACTAGGACCTGCATGGAATCCTGGCAGGGCCTGGAGGCAGCAGCAGCCATGACACACCCAGAAAATGCAGCTGACACACTAACGTGTCCCGACACACAGTTTGGAAAGCTCTGATCTAGATAGTTTTATAATAAGAAAGACAATTACTCAGAGAGCTAGACCCCACACTATTCTGTCACTGTGTGTGTGTGTAAGGTTAAAAGGAATATTTTAAATTGATTTTTATCCTCACAACCATCCTGCAAGGTAGGTTGGATTGAGAGACAGACAGGCTCCACGATAGCTTGCTGACCCTGGAATTTTAATCTACTGTAGGATCCTAACAACCAACTCAATACCTTAAATTAAACAATCCCATGTGACATAATTTGTCCTTCCTCTTTGCTTCCCATTAGTGTCTTCAACATCTTCTACCCTGACAGAATTCACTTTTATTTACAGATCACAAGCAAAGGTGGACATTGCCCACCTGGCCATTATTGTGTGATGGGGAGCGAAAGGCCACAGCCATGCCCAGCAGGGAGCTACACTCCCTTCTGGGGCATGGACCAATGTTTGGAGTGCCCAGAAGGGGCTTATTGTGATATTGGTTCTGCCAAGTACACCCACTGCCCTGCTGGTGAGTTTAACCATTCCACAATCCTTCCAGAGCTGACTTTAAAAATTGCAATGATCTTGTTTTCCACTGACCTTCTAGTTGCATATTGACTTAATTCATTCTCTGAGATCTGAAGCAATGTTACTTGAAGTTTTAGTATACCAAGCCAGTCAGGGATGAACAATGTGTTGCCCACCAGATGTTGAGTTGCAACTCTACAATTGCTCACCACTGGTCATGCTGGTGGGAGATGCCCGCCAACAACATTTGGAAGGCTTTGTGCTGTTCATCTCTTTGGTAGATGGTGACCCTAGTTGAGCAAGTAGCAAAGATCAGGAGATATCTCTTGCTTCTCAGAACTTTGAATGTTCTCAACTGCCTTATAGATTTTGGCCCTTCTGATCATCTGAAGATTATTACTGAACAGACATATTGGCTTCTAGTCAGGCTCTGGTTTCTTGTTAAGTCATCCTTGTCTGACTAGAGTTGAACTTGCCTCAGAACTCTTTTGTTTCTGTTTCCACCTTACCTGATGAATAAAATAAAGAAATGCAATTGATTTGTTCTACTGAATGTCAATGAATAGTTGTGCTTCATATGAGTTGGAGCCACACAGCTCAGAAGATACACTTAGTTTTCAAGTGCAGTGTTCTATTTTTGAGTGTAAGAAGCAACCTGTCAATGACATTAGTCACATTCCTTCTAAGTTTAGTTAATATTTATTTTGAGGTTCTATATTTTAATCCAATAGTTAAAGAAAAACCCCTCTCCACTTTCCCCTTGTATTAACATTCTTAATTTCACATTAATTGACTTAGTCAGCTTCAAACCGTTTTGAATCAGTCTGCTAAATCAATCTATCTCCTTCCCACTTTAGGTCATTACTGCCCAAGGAACACCACGTTTGCTACTCAGTTCCCTTGTCCCAGGGGGACCTACAGTGAAATTTTGAGCATCAGGACTGTTGCTGAGTGCCAGCCATGCCCATCTGGGAAATTTTGCTCCAAGCCTGGCTTGATCAGCCCAGATGGTACATGCATGCCAGGATGGTACTGCCCACTTGGGTCAACATCAGGCAAACCAATATCTCCAGGAAACCACTCTGGTATCTAAGTTTCTTTTTTAATTATTATTGAATAATATCATTGGTGTGTGTGTGTGCCTTCGCGTCATTGTTGACTCGTGGCAACTGTCTGGACTAGTCCCTGCAGTTTTCTTGACAAAATTTTGGAAGTGGTTTGCCATTGCCTCCTTCCTAGGGCTGAGAGAGAGTGACTGGCCCAAGGTCACCCAGCTGGCTTTGTGCCTAAGGTAGGACTAGAACTCACGGTCTCCTGGCTGCTAGCCTGGTGCCTTAACCACTGCACCAAACTGGCTCTCACTAATATTATTGGGGGATGAGATATGTTTTGCATCCTGGTCAGAAAACAAAATTAGAATTTATTATTAGGCTGTGCCCAAAGAAGAACAGGGGAATCTCCTCTGCACTGATTATATTAACTTGCAAATATTCAAAGCAGCCATGCGTGGTGCTAATTATATAAAACAGATTATTAAAGAGTTCTACTCCCAGGCTTTTAAAAGATAATTATGGTTTCTGAATAAACGTCATCAGCACCTGTTGAAATCTCAGAAACTAGCGTTGAGTTAGGTCAATCCTTCAGTCTGTGTTCCTTCCTTTACTTGCAAAACTATCCAAATATATATTCAAGTAAAAAAAACAAATCAAAAGGGAAAAACTCACATTTTTGCTTAAGTTATGCAGGTCTATTTTGGCAGCAAAATTAAAATGGTTTGAGAGAAATTTTTTCATGTTTATGTAGCACAAAATGCTCTGTATAATTGAGACATAATCTTTTCTATTCCATAAGCAGACTTAATTCGAAGGTGCCAAGCAGGGTCATTCTGTCCAGAAGGTTCTTCTGTTCCCATTCTTTGTAGTCCAGGTAAATGTATTTCTTGCTTTCACCAACAAACCCTTGGCGTTCAGTTCTGGATATCCAAGTTCCCTTCTCTAGACCAGAAAATACTGAGTAGCCTTGTCCTGAGATGACTTCTATCTCCTGGGGTCTGATCTCTCCAGCAGTCCCTACAGTGGGCTACAAATTTACATTGATGAGAGAACAAGGAAACAGAGCAACACTGTGTTTTGTGAACCAGTAGCAAAAATATGAAAAAAGTAAGGCCAATGGGACCCAAAAGTATGTGTTCTGAGTCTGAAACATAGTTCTGTTTTGCTCTCAGGACATCTCAAAAATCCTTAAAAGAGCCTGTTTTGCACTCAGAGCAGCAGGTTCACAATCAAAATGAGATGTAGCACAGAATTCCACACTTGGAATGCTTTAAGATGAAGGCTTGCATAACCACAGGGCCAAATTTTCCTCCAATGTACTTCTTGGTACCTTACTTTTGCTGCAACTGAAGATCCCATTCTACAACTCTGCAATCTGCTGGATAGATGTGTCTTGGGTTTGGGGGGGAAATGGTTCTATCTAGCCTAGAATCCTATGGCATCAATGTGTGGATCATATAGGCAAAAATCCTGTAAGCTCTCATAAATTTAGCATCTGGTGCAAAACATGAGTGATGCAGCTTCTTGATTTCTTCTTTCTGTCTCTTCATCCCTCAGCTTTATCCACTGCATCTAATCAAACCTTTCCCCAAAGCATGATTTGCAAAATAAGTATATTTACCCAATTGAACTGGAATTGTAGTCCAGTGCAGTTGAAAGATCCTCTGGCCCATTCTGACAGGGGATTCCAGGAGTGGTTGTCCAACGCAGCTGGAGGGCGTCAAGGTTGAAGAAGGAAGATTTAAACTCTCGTACTTTAAGTCTCGTGGCCTGTTTGATTTTGCCACATTATATGGCCTTGAAATGACACAAATAGTATTGTAGTCTATTGTAGCTTAGATCAATAGCACTAGAATATGTCTTTTAATGATGAAGAGATTCAAGAAGCCACCCATCCTATCACACTTTGTTTCCTTCTCCATAAGGTTTTTACTGTGCATCTTTTGAATTGGCTGCTCCATCTGGCCCATGTGATCCTGGCTTCTACTGTACTGGAGGCTCTACTCTACCCAATCCAACTGATGGGACAATGGGAGATATTTGTCCTCGCGGCTACTTCTGTCCCCAGGGGACCTCTTCTCCATTTCCTTGCCCAGCAGGTAGGTCTGCATGTAGAAATTGCTGCCTATTTCTCAGTTCTCTCTTGATGGCATGAAATGAAATGAAATAGAAGGGGAGAAATGAATGAATGAAAACACTCTCTGCAAAAAGAAGGCCAGATAGTCAGGAAAAGAATGCAACACTACTTTGTTTTCTGAAATGCAGGGTGTCTACATACTAAACTAAAAATGAAAATGTATTGTCGAAGGCTTTCACGGCCGGAGTTCAATGGCTGTTGTGGGTCTTCCGGGCTGTGTGGCTGTGTTCTGGAAGTTGTGGTTCCTAATGTTTCGCCAGCATCTGTGGCCAGCATCTTCAGGGGGCAGGAGCAAAATCCTGTGCTCCTGCCCTCTGAAGATGCTGGCCACAGATGCTGGCGAAACATTAGGAACCACAACTTCCAGAACATGGCCACACAGCCCGGAAGACCCACAACAGCCATAAAAATGAAAACATTGGAGGATCTTGTTCGACTTTTTTTTTTAATCCATTCAATCGTGTCCGATTCTTGGAGACTGCCTGGACAAGGCCCTGCAGTTTACTTGGGAAGGTTTTTCAGAAGTGGTTTGCCATTGCCTCCTTCCTAGGGCTGAGAGAAAGTGACTGGCCCAAGGTCACCCAGCTGGCTTTGTGCCCAAGGCAGGCCTAGAACTCACAGTCGCCTGGTTTCTAGCCTGATGCCTTAAGTACTACACCAAACTGGCTCTCTTAAACTTACATGACTCTTTTTATAGGCTCTTTCGTAGCCCACCAAGGTGGCCGGTCAAGCCAGGATTGTCATCTCTGTGTGGCAGGCTGGTTTTGTTCCCTCCAGGGTCAAACCTCTCCAGAGAATTTGTGTACGGAAGGCTGGTTCTGTCCAGAGGGATCAATATTTGACCAAAATCCAGGTAGGAGATTATTCTATACTTAAGGACACTACTTTTTATTGTTAGAGGAGACAGAAAAGAAGCAAAGAATACATCAACCACTCACCATGATGAGGTGAAAATGTGGTGAGAGAGAGATTCCTGGGAAGGGAATCAATGAAAAAATAAAGAAAAAATCACATTATTTAACATACAATGGAAAGCTTGGAGTCAGGCAGGGATGAGCAAACTTTGTTTCCTATTCCTAATTTTTTCAGCAGTTGCAAATAATCATTGGCGATCACTCGTAGCCGAGTAAGATTGTCTTCCAAGGGTAAAATTTTAACAGTGGATCCGTAAGTGGCTGTAAAGGCCAATTCTGGATCCGCACAACCTCCCACAATGAGGGCGTAGGTTTCCGGGTGGGAGACGGTCATGATGAGGGTTTGCCTGACGTGCCTTCCTTTTAGCTCCCCTCTCCCTCTCGCCCTGCACTCACGCTTCTTCAAATTCCGTAGCGCCTTCAATAAAGGCCGACCTCCAATTGAAACGCCCACGAGTCAGGGCTTCCCAGTGTTCAATGCTGACACCACATTTTTTTAAATTAGCCCCGAGAGTGTCCCCGAATCTCCCCTGCTGTCCACCAATACCCCGTCCTCCACTCCCAAGTTGGGAGCAAAGCAGTCGCCCTGGAAGACGATGGCCAGGCATTCGAACAACACAGCCGGTCCAGCGAAGCCGACGCTGGACGATCACTGTTTCAACGCTGGTGGTCCTCGCCTCCTCCAATACGCCAACATTAGTCCGCCCATCCTCCCAAGCAATTGAGAATAATAATGGTGTGATAATATCTCTGAATTGGCTGGGGAATTCTGAGAGTTGAAGTCCACACACTTTGAAGTTGCCATGTTTGAAAAACACTGCTCTAGAGGCTTTACTGAAGAGGTTTGGGGGCTGAATTGGGTTGTAGATTGTCCTCTCCTAATCAGGCAAGGGATGTTAAGGAAGAACAACCAGACGCAAAACTGACACTCAATATGAGCAGATGTGTCTTTTTCTCCCTGGAAACATTTGTGTGCCAAGGTATTACAGATCCATTGTTGTGAGCATAAGAACCAAGTCATATGATTTCCCCTTAAGAAAAGGAGTTGTAAAAATGTGCACAAAGCTGCCACTTTCAGCCACAGCCCTATGTAATTGTAAATTATAATAATGACCTCTAATGTTCATTTTAATCTGCGTTTTTCACTCTTTATAGTCGTTTTCAAAAAAATTTATCAACCACCTTGCATACTGAGCCAGACAAAAAGGTAGTGAATAAATCAAATAAAAAGCATCCGAACATACCTTCAATCACAAAAAAGAAAATCAGAAACACTCTCAGGCAGATTGATGCTCTTTTATTAAGTATCAGGTTGGTGGCACTTTTCAATGTAAATATAAATTTAGGTGAAAAGTTTTACAAATGCTATTTTATTCAGCCTTGCAGTAAAACAGCCTTGCCATTATGAACACCCACAGGATGTTGGCTTTGTGTTCATCTTGTTTTTTCCAAACTGGGGTTATGAGGCCAACTCCTAGCAGGTCACAAAGAACAGGACAGGTGAATGAAGAGCCTGGGAATGAGGCAAGGGAAGGACAGTGAAGTGAAGTTGGTGACCATTGAAGGAGAGGCAGAGGAAGGAGAAGGGAGGGAGGAAACGTTGAGAGAAACTGGACATAATGAAACAAAAGCAGAGAAAAAAGAAAGCAGTTGAAGAAACCGATGAAGAAAGACAGTGTAGAGATGAAGTCTGGGGAGAAAATGATGTATTGATAAATTGATATTGTATCTTATTTAAATTCTTATGTTCCTTCTTAAGCCAACTCAACACAATGCCAGTGAAATGACTTCTCTCTCTCTCTCTCTCTCTAGACCATCTTTGTCCTCTTGGTCACTATTGTCCCAAAGGCAGCCCAGAAGCTAAGCCATGTCCTCCTGGTAAATATCAAGATGAAGTGGGCCAAAGCCTGTGCAAAATCTGCCCAGCGGGAAAGTAAGGAACAAACTTTGCAACCTTGTTTAATTAATTTAAGGCAGCTTCTTTGCATTCTACATGACAGCTGTTCAAATCTGTCTCATAGTGGAAATACACCTCCTTGTTCTTTTTGCTGTCTGCATTTCCCTCTTATTTCTTCCATGCAGAGGAGATTCCTTTATGCACCAGATCCAATAGCAAAGCTGTGTAATTCCATTCTTTTATCCGTTTCCCCAAATTTAGGGCCTCCATTTTGATATACGGTGACCATTTATTAAGACTAATGTGCTATGTCTGAAGACAAGCAAAGGAATTATTTTGAGGACTGAGATGTTTTATTGTGCATCTTTGATTTAGCGTTTTATATTTCTGCATCTCATTTTGGGGGAGGTGTAGTGATCATGATGCTCATATATACTCTATGATGACAATTCAGATGTATCATATGAGCTTGCTAAGGATCAATGACCTGTGAGATGACTTGAACACTCAAAATGCAGCATTTTGAATGATGAAATCATCTCACAGATCATTGATCCTTAGCAAGCTCATATGATCTATCTGAATTATTATCATAATGCTTGAGACACCCACATGGAATTCATGTCTGGCCAGAGAACTGAGCTTTGCACTGTCTGACTTGTATTCTAATGGCTCTCGGTAAATAAACTAGTCACTCTAGATCAGGGGTGGGCAACATCAGGCCTGCAGGCCGTATAAGGCCCGCGGGGCTCCCACCTAAGGCCCGCGGGGCTCCCGCCCGCAAACCCCACCCCTTCCACGCGATTGGCTCCTGCCCACAAATCCCGCCCCCCAGTGCTTGTGATTGGCTCCTGCCCGCAAACTCCGCCCCCCAGTCTGCGGAAATCCCAGGAACCCCACCCCCCCGGTCCCCAGTTATAAATATCCAAATGGCCCTTGGCAGAAAAAAGGTTCCCCACCCCTGCTCTAGATAATTCCCATCCATAGGGGGAAAAAATGAAAATGAAAACAGACTGAACATTGTTTGCTTTACTGACAGGTTCTGTGATCCCAGTTTCCAAACAGAAGATTCCAAGAATTCCAGAAGGACTTCTCCAGGAGTAATCAATCCCCTGGACTGTCTGCCTGGATACTACTGTCTGTCAGGAACAAAAACTGCTAAGCAATTCCCTTGTCCCTCGGGGACCTTTAGTAACCAGACCAGTCTGAGCAGCTCCAGGGAATGTGAGCCTTGTCCTGGAGGCAAATTTTGCACAAGGCCAGGTAAACTGAGAGGAGGCTTGGGCTGCAGTCTGCAAAATCTGATGTTATCAAAGTACATAACTGTGTTTGCATTTGCAATGTATTGTTTTGCTGCAAAGTCCTGAGAGACATTGATGCATTATTATTGATGTTGTGATGAGGATGATGATGAGGATGATGAATACCAATTATAGGTCTGGAGAATACCTCTGCCCAAGACCTTGAACTCCATTCATTAGTCAGATCCCAGTTACACAGTGGGAGATGATCTGTCTATCTCCATCTCCATCTCCATCATCTCCATATCTCTCCATCTCTATACATACATACATACATACATACATACATACATACATACATACATACACACACACACACACACACACACACACACACACACACACACACACACCAGCTTAACCACCAATTCTAGCTCCAATTTTTCTTTTATGTTCGTTATCCTGTTTGGGATTAGATACTTCTTCTTCTTATCTATAAACACATTTCCTATGGTTGGAAGTCCATCCCAGATATAAGCTTCCCAGCAGAAAGCTCAGTGAATTCCTAGATGCTACAGGTACATTTCACTGAATCTCACTCCCTTTGTAGAATCCAGAGCCTATGAACTGTGTTGTCTATAAATCTTCTCTTCTAGGTTTAGTGACTCCGAGTGGCCCTTGTTTGCCTGGCTACTACTGCACTCTGAAGGCCTGGAGACCTAATCCTGTTCAAGATGAAACTGGAGGCTTATGTCCTGCAGGGCATTTCTGTCCTTTGGGTAGCATCAGCCCCACCCCCTGCCCAAGAGGGACTTTTCTCCCCCTACTTGGCATGTTGTCCCAGAATGCCTGTTTGCCCTGTCCTGGAGGAAGCTTCTGTCAAGGAGAAGGACTGGCTGATCTTTCTGGTAGGTCCCCTACTCCTTGAACATGCCAGTGGTACATGTTGGGGTGTGTTCAATCAAGATGGGTGCTGGTCTAAGAGAGAGGTTTAGTCCTATGTCTTCCTTAAAATACATAAATCTAGCTTTATTTTATGCCTCTGATCTGTGGCTCTCTACCAACACAATTCAACATGTAATTTCCATGATCTTTTTCTTTCTGTGAGTGTTGCAGACAATCTGGTTCTTAGATTAGAAACCTTAGTTTATCTTTTTCCAATGGGTTGTGGAGGGAGAGCAAACCCAAGAGAACAGGAGTCCAGCACTTGATGGGAAATTAAAATCTGAATGTCTGTATCTATCTCTCCATCATTCCTCAGCTGGTCTTTAGTGATTTCTGAATGCCATTCATTCAGTGAAGTAGACATGGAAAATGGTGATTCGAGGCATGCATTGAGTGCCTCACTGCTGAGCTACACAGAGTTGTGACCCCCACATTCTATATCTGCTTTTGACTAGCAGGCATATAAGTTGAAACATGGGGCTTCCAAAGAGGATTAAGATTAGCACCCTCATTTTTCAAGCAATGAATGTTGTGGTGAATGCATTATGTTGCGAAGAGCATCTGTTTGCCTTTCTGAAATATTTTGCTTTGCAGGGACATGTCAAGCTGGCTTCTACTGTGACATGTTATCTTCACGCCCAGATCAGAACCTCTGTCCCCCTGGATTCTTTTGTCCCCAAGGCACTGGGACTCCTGTTCCATGCATGCCAGGGACTATCAATCCCCATAGTGGAAAATGGGATATCACAGACTGCAGACAGTGTCCAGCTGGGAATTTCTGCAGCGGTATGTGCCAACTTTACATTTCTTGTTTTTTATGGAGGCGGGAAGATAACTTTGGTACACCGGGAGGGAGTTTCTTATCTACATAATCAAAATTAAAAGCAGATCCTTCTTGCTCTTGATGATTTTAGAGCCAGGAAAGACTGCTCCAGAAGGGAGATGCTCCCCTGGTTACTACTGCCCACCAGGCCAAGTCTCTGCCACTCCATCTTCCCACCGGTGCCCACGTGGATTTTATTGCCTTGAGGGTTCTGTGGCTCCAGTAGCTTGTGAAAAGGGAACCTACCAATCAGAAGAAGGGAAGGAATCCTGTGATCCCTGTCCTGCCCGATTCTTTTGTGAGCCCACCAACAACAGTAAGAACATGGGAAATACAATTATTTAAAATACAATTATATAAAACTGCCCAGAGTCCCTCCCTTGGGGGGAGATGGGCGGTGGCAAAATTTAATAAATAAGTAAAAATAAAATAAAAAATTATTGGAAGCACAGGCTGACTTCGCACAAGACCAAGTGGAACTGCAACATTATTTGGTTGGTTTGATGTTGGTTTAGCATGTTGCATGAAGTCAAACATTGCATTTTGTAGATAATAGTTTATGGCTTAGCATGACTTGTATGCCCAGCCATTGTGTCTGAGTTAACAATCCATGGTTTAGATGAGCCATGGCTTAGTGTGATGTGCAAACTCAACAAATTGTAGCTTGTGAATCATGGTTTATGGATTAGCATATTGTATCATCCATAGTCTGCAATAAAACTGAAGACTAATACCATGAGTCCCTAAGCACAGGTCTCTCTGGAAAAACAAAGAGGGTTTTTTTTTTTAAAAAAAAGATGAGTTTGGAAATTTGTACTCATAGGATTTATTTCTGAAATAAAGGGATCTTGTTCCTAAAAGCAAACATTGCTACCCCAAAGCTTTCAAGCTGCTCTTCCTTTCGTAGGTGATGGCATCCCAGTTCCCAAGCTGTGTCTTATGGGGTATTTTTGCCCACCTGGCACTACTTCCAGCAGGGAACGCCCATGCCCCAGAGGTACCTATGGACCTAAGGCTGGCACGGATGAGGAATTTGAGTGTGAATCCTGCCCAGCAGGTAAGAGAAGGCCTGGATCCAAGCTTAGAAAAGGCTGCCCAGGGCTGAAGAAGGGAGAGCTTTGTTTGCCATTCACATCCTGTGCCTTCTGCAATTATCTTTTCTCTCCTATATAAGGCATGTATTGTTCAACTCCTGGACTATTTCAGCCAACTGGACTTTGCCATCAAGGCTACTACTGCAGCAGAGGAGCAGTCAGCGCGACTCCCATTAGGCACAGAGTAAGTGGAAGTGACATTCCGGAGCAGCAGCCTCGGGTGGAATGGCAGGGCAGATCCCTCCTGAGATTTTGGGAATGCCATTCTCAGAATGTACAACCAACTTCATTTTCTGTAATCTCTCAGCTGGTGCATTAGCTAGGGATGATGAGAGCTGAAGTGTGTTGGGGCTCTGGACATTTGTTATCCAAGAGTTTCTGAACGGTGATAGGTCTGGATGGGAAACAAAGGAGTTGTGGCTATTTCGTTCACATTTCCTTCCATTGGAAATACCAGTCCTTGTTTATTTGTACTAATTCAACCTTTCCCCATCCAATCCTTCCTAGTGTGCCGGGACTGCAACATTTATTGGCCATGCAGGCTGCTGGTGATGGGATTGTAGTCCTAGCACATCTGGAAGGTCTGGGTGATACGAAGAAGAAGGGCTGTGTTAGTTTTCTGCCATCACAGCACAGCACCTGGAAAGTGCTGAAACAATCCACATTCGAGTTTTCCCAGATGCAGTCTGTCCAATCTTCTACAGAGTTGAGACCAAGGAACCAGGTTTGCTTGCTCTGTTCAAATTTTCCTCTTTGTAATAACTGCCAGTACTGTATATCTCTGGAAGTCGGCGAACCAATAGACTGTCACAAAGTTAGGATGCCTGTTAAAGAAATAGGTACTGAGTGAATCTGGACTGCAAAAATGGTCTTATAAAAAGCTTAAATATGTGGTTCATTCCGTTCTAATCTTACCAGATTTTCTTTTTAACAAGAGTCTATTGATTTATCTACTTCCTGTTCCTTTCATCTTTGTACAGGTAGATTCTGCCAGCACTTTGACTGGGAATGACATCTGCCCAAGAGGGCATTTCTGCCCCCTTGGGACTGGATTTCCCATCCCTTGCCCACCTGGCTCCTTTTCCACTATGCTGGGCCTGAAAGCAGAGAGTGAATGCCTACCTTGCCCAGCAGGACTCATCTGCAGCCAGTCGGGGACCTCTGACCTGTCCCAGACTATGCCATGTAATGAAGGGTAAGACGCAGACATGCATGTTCCCAGCATAGGAAATGACAGTCTCTAATCACAAAAATCCTTTTCTCAAAATCACTGGGCCAATTTGGTTGTGGCAAGCAGATTTGGCAATGCAGCTGGTTCTGGAGACCATCGCAGGTGGCAGAAGGTGGGGAAAGGGGAGCTGGTCATTTGAATCCTTCTTGGAAGCGAGCCTTTGACTATAGAAATGCTTAAACCAAATACCAATCCTCTTTCATTTCTACTAATACAATCTTTCTACATCCAAATTCTTCCAAATATCCTGGGACTACAACATTCATTGGCCATGAGGGCTATTGGTGATGGGATCTGTAGTCCTAACACCATCTGGTGGGTTTGGGTGATTGGAAGAAGGAAAGCTTAGTTTTCTGCAAGCTGTCCTAGAAATGTCATCAGTCATTTTGTCAACCATAAAGGAAGAGTGGGACTAGCGACGTTTTGCAGTGAATGATGTTCCCATGTAGGATGTTCCATTCCATCTGGTTTGCCAATGTTCTGTCTGCTCTGACTGTCAGACAGCGTTCCAAAACTCTGAATATTATTCTTGTTAGAAATGTTCCTTCTGCTAAAGATGGGTTGTACTTCTGTATCCCCAAACCTGCCTTTCTTGTGAATTTATGGATTTTAACTGCAGAAGTACAAAGTACATTTTAACTGCAGAAGTACAAAGAGAACTGAGAGTGTTCTTAGGTAGGTAATATTGCTAGACATCTCTTGTTAATAATTCAGTACATGCTGATATAATGAATGGAACAGAACAGAACAGAATGCAAGAAGCCCAAGACACAACAGTACATTGGGCAGAGGGGCAATATTTTGGAAAGGAAGTGGGTAAGAATGGCCACAACCGAAAAGATGAAATGCAGGGACTGAGGCTAAGCCTCGAAGCAGACTTCCCAAACCTGCCAGAAGACATTTGGCTGGGAAAGGCAACTTTCCATATACAAAGTATAAGAACATTTTACTGTGCAAGCACTCAGGAAATACTTGGTGGTAAAGAAGTGATTGCAAAGTATGTTGTGTTTTAAGGCTTATCTACTGATCCAGAGCACCTTAGAAATTATCTCAGATTGCAAAGAATGCTCAGAAAAAACTACCAAAGTACTGGATACACCATCTCATGCAATTAAAGAGTGAAGCCTAATTAATTTCCTGCTATTTCTTTTCATTCACCCCTTACTGTGCGTGGTGGGAAGGTTGTAGTTACATCTCTTTGGTGCTCAAGATGGTATATATAAAACTTCCTCTCCATCTCTCAGGGTGACTGAAACAAAGGCATCCAGACTTCTTCAGGGAATCTGTTTTGAATTGTCAGGGTTTAAGATATTTCAGTTTAAGCTATTTGGGGATGAGGATCTTCCCCTTTAAAGTAGACTACCAGGTTAAAAAAGTACAACTGCTCCTTTGTCACATTCACAGGTATGTTTGCCTTGAAGGCAACTCTGTCCCCTGCCCTAACGATGGACTACATGGGTATCGATGCCCTAAAGGTTTCTACTGTCCACAGGGCACCAGCTTGGAAGTGCCCTGTGAGCCTGGGATGTTTAGCCCCACGGATGGAGCTAGCGTCTGCCTCCCTTGCCCAGCAGGTACTGCCTGTCGACGTGCTGCCACAGTGGAACCAGTCATCTGCCCACGAGGTACAGCAGGGTACAGACTTCATTTGATATATGACATGGGAAGCATACACTCTGTTGGATGAAGATTAAGGAGGGCGCCCTTTTTCCCCCCATCGTATGTTCTTCCATGCTATTTATAGTTTCCAAATCATGGGAAGTAATAGTTCTGCACTGGTGTGACCTCTCCTTGAATCTAGTTCTGGATACCAAACTTGAAGAAGTGTTCAATAAACTGGAATAGATTCAGAGAAGGACAATGCAGATGATTGGGAGACTAGGAACAAAGACCAGGAAGGACTGATGTTTACTCTTGAGAAAAGATGACTGAAGGGATGTCCTACAGAGAAGAATAAGATCTATTCTGTGTCATCTCAGGGACAGGGAAAGGCCAAGGGTAATGTTCTTAAGTCATTCAAAGGCAAATTCCATTTGAATGCTAGACTCCCCTTCTCTGGATGTGATCAAGCACAAGGTGGACTGTCAACAGATCCTTTCCTTTGGATTCTTTCACTGAGCAGGAAGTGAGATTTGGGGACCTTAATTCTAGATTCATTAGGTTCGCAGTCTCAAGTTCCTTGGAAAATATGTAAAGTATTTTAAATATGAAGCTTCACAGGTGATGTCATCTAGCTTACTTGGTCTGGACTCTGAAGCTAAGCAGCGTCCAGTGGAGTTAGTACTTAGATAGAAAACTACCAGGACATCCCAGGGATGTAAGAAACAGGAAGTCAAGAAACATCCCAGAAGATAGTGATTGACAGCTTCTAGACTGTTGCCAAGAAAACTGCATAGATGAAGTCACCAGAAATCAAGCTCAGTTCAAAGAAGGTATTGACATTTTAAGTATAACTATAGCCTATTAATTCAGTCTTGCTTTTGGCAGGGTATTACTGCCCAACCCAGACAGCCATGCCCTCACCATGTCCAGCTGGTTTGCTAAGTGCCCTGGAGGGAGCTTCATCCTTCAATGCCTGCAAGCCATGCCCAGTTGGGAGCTACTGCCGGGGTAATGCCAACTGGAAGCCTGATGGTAAGAAGCCCTGGCCACCCACTCCTATTTTATCCCACAGCTATATTAAACTGCCTTTTTAAAGAAAACCAACATGGCCATATTGTTTTTGAAGTTGTGGATGTTTTTGTTTTTATTTCTTTGCTTGCAAAATGCTTAAACATATATGTCTGTGTGTGAGACTCCCACAGTCTGCACTACCACTTCCTGGACCATATTATTAGCAGTTCATTCATTCTCAAGAGAATGGAAATGTCCTCTTCATCCTCTGTTTTGGCAGGCTTCTGCACTGCTGGGTTTTACTGTGCTGGGGGAGCGTTTGATGCCGTCCCTCAAAGCTCACCCGAGTTTCCACTCAATGGACTCTGCCCCCAGGGGCACTTTTGCCCAGAAGGCACCCAATCTCCCCTTGCCTGCCCAGTGGGCACCCTGAATAGTGGGACAGGTGAGTATGGCTTCGGAGGCCATCTTCAGTTCTGATTCCAATGACTGCTACCACGGGGCTTCTCCAAATCCAAGGAGCTGAGTTAGTGACCCAAACAGAAGTGTGCCAGATCGTTGTTCTCCTTCAAAGGAGGATAAACAAGTCCTATCCTTCCCGCCTTCCCACCTTCCTGCCTGCTTAAGAATGAAGAATAAGAATTCTGTAGAATTCTGCAGCAGGTCTTGGGGGAAGTTGGAGTTGGAGTTGGGATGGAGATCTCCACTGCAGCTAATGGTAGCCAACGGTCTTGTGGAGTAGGGAGGGTAGGGCAAGAAGCGTGCCACCCAGATGAATGGCAGGGGCCTTAGGGGAGAGAAGGAAGGCTAGTATTTCATAACCACCCACTCACTAGGCACTCCTACTAGTCTCTTCTGCCCTTTTGCCAAAAAGGCGATGGGATGGAATGTGAGGGTAGCCTTGGAAGATGGGGGCAAGAGATGCCACCTAGGGCAGGGGTCCCCAACCTGTTAGGAACTGGGCTGTGGGGCTCCCGCCCGCAAACCCCGCCCCCCAATGCACGCAATTGGCTCCTGCCTGCAAACCCCGCCCTCGGTGCTTGTGATTGGCTCCCGCCCACAAACCCCGCTCCCCGGTCTGCAGAAATCCCGGAAACCCCGCCCCCCCGGTTCATGGAAAAATCGTCTTTTGAAACCGGTCCCTGAACCAAAAAGGTTGGGGACTCCTGACCTAGGGAACAATCAGATAAAAGAGAAAGGAGCCCGCAACAGAGTAATGGCCAGAGAAAGAAACTTAGGAAGGACCCGCCCTGACCACTCAGGCAGTAAATAGGGAGGGCAGGAGATTTGTACTTTCAGACTTGCAAGATTCTGTTAATGTAGCCTTATAAAGCCTTCCACTTATAAAGTAGAATTAGCTCATCTCGTCATGTTTCCTGTCTGGTTTATCTGGGAGGGCTGACAGGTGGGCCGAGAAACTTGCAGTTCTCTGATTTCAGTGCATTAAAAATACTCTTTAAAGAGTGGCTAGATCTTCTCCTCCCTGCCATTTTCCTGATGTAAATCCCGCTGGCTTAACCTTGTTCTTCCCCATAAGGCAAAATAAGTAGATGTCATTAGTGGTGAAAATAATTGCTTTGGAGGAGTCATTTTAATGGGGGAAGTATCAAGTACAAACAGTTTTCAATAAGCATCCTTCCTATCCCTCTAATCCCAAGGTATACTATCCTCTTTCCCAGTTGCAATTAAGATTAAAAATGTATTTAAACGACTAGAAGACTCTTCTCATGAAAGCCACCATCAGCTCACCTGTGTCCCTTTGGTTAGCTCAGGTAGCGAAGGTTGTCCAAATTCACTCCTTGCTGGTCCTTTGATATGGTTCTCCATGCATCTTTTGATCCTGCAGGAGGTCCCTCTCCAGACTACTGTGTGCCTTGCCACCCAGGATTTTTCTGTGCAGGCACGGGCTTGAGTTCACCTACTGGACCTTGTGCTGCTGGTTTCTACTGCCCAGCAAATTTCAGCTCCTTCAGCCCTACTCCATTCCTCTGTCCGGAGGTTTGTCCTCTCCGCTAGAATATTGCGTGCTTTAAAGCAATCTCGTGGGGGGTTAGGTTGTGACCTTCATTAGGAATGTTGCACGTGGGACATTTCAGTAGTTGAATATGAGGAAAAGCTTCCTTTAGGTAAGAGCAATTCAATTGTGCAACCAATTATCAAGAGAAGCGGTGGGCTCCCCTTCAGTGAAGGCTTCATTGGATGTTTTTATTAAGAGGTTGGACAGTCATCTGCAGGGATCCCTTAATTTGGAGTCTTGCACTGAGCAGGAGGTGAGAGTCAGTGGTCTCAATGTTTTTTTCCAACCCTAGGGATCTGTAATTCCATGATCCTGTCTCCATGCTTGAATTTGGAATTGTTGGCACCGAGGTGCATGTCAGAATGGATATCGAGAATGGATATCAGAGATGAAAAGTTTCTCTTTTTCTTGAACAATGAAACTGAATCATTAGTGGGGGTTTTCCTGTTCTTCGATTGTTTCATAATGAAGCCATCTAGTCCAGCATTCATTCTCCTTCAATAGATATCCTCATATTTTGAGAAAGAGCACAGGTAGAGAATGAAAGCACTGCCCTTTAATGAATCTAGTGAATGATAAACTACCTCTTTCTTTGGAGTTTCCATATTTAGCTCAAACTGCTAAACTTTCGTCCTCCATGAATTTGTCCCAATCCCCCTTTATAGCCGAAACTTTTCTCATAAACTAGTTTTGATTTTTAACACACACGGACTCTCGTGTCCTTCAAATTTCATTCCCTTTTATATTAATTGGGACCACCATAAGTCTTTCTTGCATCTCGCCATTCTTTGGTTCAAAACCGAACCAAATATAAATATAGGTTCTTCAGTGAATGTTTCCATTCCCCAATTTCTCTGAAAGGGTTTGAAAATGATCGGCAAACACCTGCTGACCTCAAAACAGTGAGAACTGTGGGGCAGTGAAGTAAGCTCTCTGTGTGTATAATAATAGATGAAATTAAATGTCATGAAATGCCATATGCTTACCACGATGGCCTTCTAAAGGAAACTGTACCTGCAGAATAGCACATTGTTAAAGAATTTTGGGGAGGGGTGGGGGAATCTAGCCCTATATGACCTCCCTCCTTAGAATTTTAGAGAAAGAAAAAGAAAGAAAGAAAGAAAGAAAGAAAGAAAGAAAGAAAGAAAGAAAGGAAGGAAGGAAGGAAGGAAGGAAGGAAGGAAGGAAGGAAGGAAGGAAGGAAGGAAGGAAGGAAGGAAGGAAGGAAGGAAGTCTTCCTTTGTTTACTTGTTTTATTTCTTGCCTTTTATAATTATACTATTTCTTCTCTATAAAGTCAGACGATGACTTCTTTAAAGAAATAAAAGGCACATATTGGAAGAAGCAGAAGTAAACTGCTTGTCTCCCCTGTCCTGCTTCTGCCTCTCTCTGCTTCACAGGGCCATTTCTGTCTGTCTGGGGCATCCAATCCAACCCCGTGTCCCACAGGAGAATACCAACCCAACCGAGGCTCCACACATTGCCTCCCCTGCCCATCAGGCTTCTACTGCCATGAGGCTTTTCCTGGGGAACCCAAGCATTGCCCACCACATTCATATTGTCCTGAAGGTATAGAACTGTGAAAATGGCGGGGGTATCTGCAGGGTATGGTAAAAAAAAAAAAAATCAAGATCAGGGTCACAATGGTGTGGTTGAAGCTCCATCTAAAAAACAAGTGGAGCTACCATTATTAATATTTCTGATAGGTAATATAATATAGAGGGGTGTGGTGGCTCAGTGGGTAAGACGTCAGGCTTGTTGATCAGAAGATCGCAAGTTCGGAGGTTCGAATCCCTAGCCCTGCGTGCGGGGTGAGCTCCCGCACTCGCCCCAGTTCTTGCCAACCTAGCAATTCGAAAGCATGCAAATGCAAGTAGATCAATAGGTACCACTTCGGTGGGAAGGTAACAGCGTTCCACGTGCGTCATGCGGCCACATGACTGTGGAAGCGTCTTCGGACAACGCTGGCTCTTTGGCTAACAAACGGAGATGAGCACCGGCCCCTAGAGTCGGACACGACTGCACAAATGTGCGGGGGGAACCTTTACCTTTTAATATAATATGACTCCGTTGTAAGTCTTTGCTCTGATTTCTTACGTAGGTCCACTGATATGACTACTTTTTAAAAATATATATATACTATCTTCTTTTCTTAGGTACTTTGACTCCCCTTCCATGTCCCGATGGCACTTTTACTTTTCCAGATGTTTTTGGGCTGCAAGAAGAGAGAGGTTGTCTTCCTTGCTCCCCTGGTCACTACTGCAGGTTATAAATTCTTTCCGCTACCTCGGCAAATTAAAATTGTAGGATCGGTGTAGTTTATTTGACTGGAAATATTTATCAATGGTCTTCCTTTTCAGAGAAATCTGTAAGGCGGCTAATAAAATAAAACAGCAGAGAGAATAAGGATAGTAATAAACCACTACATATCTTAGATTGTAAGCATTTTGACTTGACTTGGGATCCACTGGGGAAAAAATGGGCCTGAGCAGGACCAGGACATAGTTGTTCCTGGTCCAAGTCTAGCTTTACAAATGGAGGTAATCATATTTCTATCACTTTGTGCCTCAAATACATACTTTTCTATGAGGACTTTCTGATGATTCTACCTTTGAATACAATCCTCCAGAAACAAGGTCTTCGTTGTAGTTGCTCCAGCCATGCAGAAATGAAAGAAAATAAATGCATCCAGGCTTTGCTCCTTCTAGAGTTTCCACAAGCCATCTCATCTGTTCCTTCTAGACTCCAAGGCTGCTTCTATGATAAATTAACACTTGTTTAATTTCAATTTTATTTCTCTATATGGCGAAATAGAGAACACAGCTTGAAGATGTGTGGACTTCAACTCCCAGAATTCCCCAGCCAGCCATGCTGGCTGGGGAATTCTGGGAGTTGAAGTCCACACATCTTCAAGTTGCCAAGGTTGAGAAACACTGCTGTAAACTCTCTGTATCAATTCATTTGGGAGAAGTGCGATACAGAAATGATTGTGTGCTAAATTATTTTCCTTGCCATCTAAATGAAGTCCTACCACTTTCTTTGCACCAGGGGAGGACGGATGGAGGGACCATGTGCTGCTGGCTTCTTCTGCCAAGAGGGGAGTTCTGATGCCACGCCACAGGGTTACAATTTCACTTGGACTCCCCTGGCTGATTGTCTATGGGGAGAAAGGTGTGCAGGCTCTTGCCCAGCAGGTACCTGAATGTCCTAGAAAGTAGCAAATGTCTATGATAAACATTCATAGCAAAGCATCTGAAGAACAGGAATCTAAGGATACCCAGCATTTGGGGCACCTAAAAGTTTGATTATGGTGTTGAAGAACTGTGCAGTTTTGTTGTTGGGTTGTTGTTGTTGTTTGGAGACATGAGTCCCATGACATTCCCTTATGCTTTCTTCCAAATACAGAAGTGGGGAATCTGCGAAAATCTGCCTACAATTCCCAGAAGCTTCAGCTAGCAGAAGGCAACGGATGGGATATGGAATGTTGGGAGGGATGCTGGGAGTTGTGATTCAGCAGCAACTGGAGCAGGAGTGTCCGTAGGAGGGTCAAAAGAGTCAAGATGGCAGTCATGCAATTAAAGCTGTGCCCCTTTTTTATTTGCTGCACACAAAAAGGCAGCAGGGCTTTCATCACACAGTCTCGACTGCTTTCTTGACATTTGTGACTGGGCCTCCTCCGGGAACTTCCCTGAACTGGAAAATCACAGTTATCCCATCCTTTCCTTTATGCAAAATGAAGCTTTAGTTCAATACAGGATTGGCATCTGTGCATTTACCACAAATATAAACTGTTGGCATTTAGGCATTTAAAACATCATTCCACTAAGTGCTCATGACTTCATTTAATAGCTGGACAAATAAAAACAGGCAACTTTATCCCAAGTGGATGGATGCCTACTTCATTCCAATTTATAAGAACTTCCCAACTCATGTATTCTCTGACTTAGCCTAGTTCTGAAACAGGTTCTCTCCATGGTTATCAAAGAATCCCAAAACACGCCAGGTCTTTGAAAATGCAGTCAAAAGAGGGGGCTTGGAAGCAAACCTACCAGCTTCACTTGTTGAACTGGCTGAACAATAGGGACAGTGCTGTACCTTGCATTAAATGCTGGAGAACAGAAAATGCTATGAGATGTGAGCTTCAGACTACAGGAATCACTTTTCTTTGAGGCAGAATGATGAACTGGAGAAGTAGGAAATGAGCTGAGACAACACAACTCTTGATTTTCACTATGAGCAGAATTAAATTTGGTATTATTCCTTCCCCATAGGATTCTACTGCCCAGAAGGCTCAGCGGCACCCATTCCATGTCCGGATGACACCGCAGGTTCTCCCCCAGGTGCCAAGCAAAGAGGAGACTGTCTGCCCTGCCCACCAGGTCGCTGGTGCAAAACAGGTTAGTAGAAAGATCTGGAACCCCCCTTCTCTAGCACTTCACTGAAGTGGGGCCTCAACAGGCATATTCCTCTGTTAATACCCAGCATCATACAGGTCTCCATTTTCTCACTCTTCAGGATATCCCGTGGCTTTTCCATGTCCCTTTGGGTCCAACTGCCAAGAGAGGAATCTTACCAATCCTCTTGGGCCACGGACCCTACAGCAATGTCCCAAGCAGGCTTTCCGAGCAGAACTTGGGACCGAGGGGCAACCAGATTACCAGCTCTGCATGTCAGAATGCCAGTGCCCTCCAGCAGGTAAGCTGCTGATTTTGAAGCTGGCTGTAAACTCAGTTTGTAAAAACCATGTTCAACATTTGTCTCAGTCAGCATCAGTTATCTGATTATTTTGAGTTCATAGATATAATAGTATTCTCAATTTGCAAGATCCTTTTCACAGCTGCCTTTCTCTATTGCCACTCAGACTCTCACCACTTTGCCATTTCTTTCCATCACTCGTGGTGACTTGGTCTTCTGGAAATTGTAGTCAGCAACATGTAGAAAGCTAAAAAAAAAACCTCCACCCTGATATTCTGGCCTGCATGAGAAATGATTAGGCAGCTTTTTAGGTCCATGTTGTTGAAAAACTGGGTTTTTGAATCACGGCAGACCTCAAGACTTCTTCGTTTTTCTCTTTGCAAAGTGTCCTTGCAAAGTTTGAGGAGAAGATTGCCTCTTTGTCACCTGGCTCCCCAGTTCCTTCTCTCTCATCTCTTAATTTGTCTTCTATCTAACAGGAACCACTGGCCTCAGACAGCACCCTTGTGCCCCAGGGCACTGGTGCCCAGGCAGAAAAGATGCTTTTCTTTGCCCACCTGGTTCCTACAGGACTCAGCCTGGAGCTACATCTTTGGAAGACTGCCTGCCCTGCCCATCTGGATTTTTCTGTCCAGATCCAGAAAAGTCAGGGGTGCCAAATATCCATGGACTACCTTGTGAAGCAGGCTATGAATGTCCACTAGGTTAGTTACTTACATTTAATACCAAAGTCGCTAGAAAACGTGGCCAATGGTGAGGGATCCTGGCAATGGTTCTTCAGAAATATCTGGAGTTGCTTAAGTTGCCATATCCACAACTAGACATTCTTCAAAGAAGACTTTCTGGAAGAAGACCCAGAATATGAAGCTGAGTGGCTCTTTCTATAAAAGGGCAATTTCAGATGATGTGAAAGTGTGGTAAATCAACTGTTGCCGATCCTATTGCCAAAAACAGGATTACCGGCAAATTCTACTGGTGTTTATAACCATTGACACCAAGAGATGGATGGCTAGAATTTTTGCAGAGAACAATGGAGGTATCTATCTTAGCTCTGTGACCACTTCAGTGACACTTATTGCTTTATTTAATTGTGTTTTAATTACAAACATTCCCAGTAGTAATCATAAATATAATGGAAGGCAGGTTGCAATCTGGAGAGTGTTGGGCTGAGAAGGCAGCTTTAAAATTATAGTAGGACGCCTTGGGAATTTTGATGACTAGCCACAGGATGAATACTCCAGTTAAAATCAACTAGTGTGGCACAAATCATTCAGAAGTGCCTGGTTTGAGACAATGTTAGGACATTCACATTGTGATTCCTGCACAACAAATTACAGGTTGGAGTTCTGACTTATCTCAAGCATTTGGTCTCCTGTCCAGGTTCATCTCATCCTTCCAAATGCCGTCCTGGCTCTTTGTGTGGACCCCGTACAGGAATCCCACCTCTGTGTCCAGCGGGGTATTATTGTCCTGAAGGGTCATCGACATATAAGATTCTTGGCCAGCTGTGAGTATATTACTCAGACGGTGAACATTTCATACAGTTCTGAAAGATGCCAGCTTTGAACTAAGCTGTTTAAACTGTTAAGCTGTTAAAAGATTAAACAGTGTTTAATCCTTCCTATTCCACCTGAAAACCTATATGGGTAATTCACTTAATGACTTAAAGTGTCTTCATAGCATCCCACAAACATCCTGAAGTCTTATAAACCTGTCCACTTTACTGTCATTTGGGCATAAGGATGGTTGGATGACTATAGAAGATGCTGCAAATTGCTACTGGATAAAAAACAACAACACTATATTTCATAGATGGTAGGAAAACAATATACTTAGTAGTGGCAAGATCTCATATTTAGCATGCCAAAGTCACTCTGATCCTTAAGGTAGAGGATATCTGAATACAATTATCTCACATCACAGGGCGTCATCAACTTTTTTTGCCATACATTTACATTTCAGATGGGTTAAGCTCTTGTTAGAGATTAATGGTGTTTTATAAATGTCTGTTTGATCTTTGACCTTAAATAAAGGAATGTGGAGACACCCCCTGCACTTCATGATCTGGGGCCCAACAACATCCCTCCACAAGATGAAGCAACTTGTTGAAATGCATCAAGGGCAATTCACACAGTTCTGCTTTATACCCCACCCCCATTTTACAGTTTTTTTAAAAAACATACAGTAACAATTCAATTAATTTTCCAAGGTGGTTTCATCTCAAGCCATCCCAAGATCAGAAAACAGAAACAGAGGGGTGTCTGGAGGGCAACTCCTTCTCTTTTTATTCAGAATTTGAATTTTCAGCAGAAATTTCCCATGTACATTCTGAGGAGGAGCAGAATGTTGGGTCTGGGGGTGGGTCATTGTCTTGTTTTATGTTTTTTGAGAGAGAGAATTCCACGTCTCTCCTTCAGCTTTTAGCAGAGGCAACTTGTATGATGCTGCAGGCTGTTGGATGAAGGTGAATAGGACACTAACCTGACTTCTCTCTTTTGTTCAGGTGTGTCTATCCCTTCTATTGCCCTCCTGGCACTGCTCAACCACAGCTGTGCCAAGCTGGTTATATAGCCCTGAATGCGACGGGTCTCAGAGACTCCTCAGAGAAATGTTGCAGGGCCTGTTATGCAGGTACCTACAACAGCAATTTGGATTCCCACCCACCCTGTTTGCCCTGCCCAGCGGGATTCAGCTGTCCTCCAGGTGATTATTTATTTTTATTATTTGAATTTATCACCATCCATCTCTACAACAGTAGACTCTGGGCGGTTTACAACGATATCATAAAAACAATTAAAACTTATACAATTAAAATCCACTAAAATAATAAATAGAAAAATCCAAAGTTGGTAAGTTCTTAAAAGGAGAGTATTACTAAGCCAACCACCCCCAGGAAGAACTATTATTTCCTTCGTTCCAAGCAAGGCGACAGAACCAGGTCTTTAAAGACTTCCTGAAGGCCAGGAGCGAGGGCGCCCGTCTCACCTCAGGGGGCAAGATATTCCACAGGGCGGGTGCTACCGCAGAAAAGGCACGCCTCCTGGACCCTGCTAGATAGAATTCTTTTAGTGATGGGATCCGAAGCATGCCCTCCCTACATGATCGGGTGGGGCGGGTGGATGTGATCGGGATAAGATGGTCCCTCAGATACCCTGGTCCCATGCCATGTAGGGCTTTAAAGGTGATAACCAACACCTTGAATTGGACCCGGAAGCAAACTGGTACCCAATTATGTGAGTCTTCCCTCCTTGAAGACTGTTCTGGAAGCAGTTAATACAAGGAATGAGAATCCAAGAACTCACTGGATACTCCTCTAATTTATGAAGGAAGAGAGGAATCCTTCTGTTCACTGTTTTGAGAACTGTCAACCTTATCTATGTGTAACTCTCACACTGTGCTTCCCGTCAGGAAGAGGGAAACTCAACAGGAACCCTATAAAAGGATGTTGGGGAGGGGGAGGGGGTGGGGAGAAATCTTGGCCCTTGAGTAGTATGCAGCAGGCTGCACTCTGAAAGTACCTGGGTCAAAATGTACACTGGCTTTCATTTGATCTGAATGTCAATGTAGTTTAAATTGCATTAATTAGAGTACCGTTAATATGACTACAACTCTGCTGCAAATCAGGTTTCATCTGAACTGCATGGATTCGGTGCAAAAAATCATGTTGATTTGAATTGAATCATCAAATCAGTTCAGACTTTCAAATCTGATAATCTCTTGTGTTGATTTAATTCAGATTGTCAATTCAGTTTTGGGGGGAAAGGGTAGACTTGACTGCGCCCAAACTCAATCCAATCATTGATGTGAATCAGGGACAGTCCATTTGCTTTAGACAATCAGTATGATTTGGAAATTTGATCACATCATGTTCATATCTCCATATCTAATATTTGCATACCCCTGATTATCAGTGTACTAGTGCTGGAAGGAGCCATTTCGACCACAGAGTCCAATCCCCTACTTAGGTAAAGGTTTTCCCCTGCACAGTCGTGTCCGACTCTAGGGGCCGGTGCTCATCTCCGTTTCTTAGCCAAAGAGCCAGCGCTGTCCGAAGACGCTTCCGCGGTCATGTGGCCGCATGACGCGCGCGGAACGCTGTTACCTTCCCACCGAAGTGGTACCGATTCATCTACTTGCATTTGCATGCTTTCGAATTGCTAGGTTGGCAAGAGCTGGGGCGAGTGCGGGAGCTCACTCCGTCATGCGGCGCTCGGGTCTCGAACCGCCGACCTTCCGATCAACAAGCCTTGCGTCTTACCCGCTGAGCCACCGTGCCCCCTCAAATCCCCTACTTGGGACACACTAAATAATAACTCCCCAAGTATGTAATCAATTGCCCCTTTTATCACAATTCAAGTTTCAAGTTAGTGGCAAATTAGGGAGAGCGCACGGACCACACTCAAGGTGGCTGCAGAGCTCCAGGCTAGGCAACTCTATCCTTTATTTATTTATTTATTTATTTATCGTATTTATACCCTGCCTATCCCCTCCCTAACGGAGGACTCTAGGCGGCTTACATACATATATATTTCATTTTAACATTTCATACATATACAATTTAAACCGCGCGCTAAGGAAAGGGGTAAGGGAACCGACTCTTCCGTGGCTTGGACTACAAGCCCCACAATGCCTTGCGTCGGAGCCGGCTGCTGACGTCCTGTAGATGAAACTGCTTCTTTCCGGGATCTGTCGTTGCCGCCACCATTCTAGAGATCTTCCGATTCGGTGGCCGACTCCCCGACAGGACGCCAGCATATTCTCCCACTTAAGGTGGTACCCATTTATCTACTTGCTAATCTTTCGAACTGTTGGGTCGACAGGAGCTGGGACTAGCAACGAGAGCTCACCTCGTTGCGCAGGGATTCGAACTGCTGACCTTCCGATCGGCAGTCTACAGCTCAGCGGTTTAACCCGCTGAGCCACCACATCCCTATTATCTAAGTCTCATCAATCCTCATTTCTTCCCTTCCTCAATCAGGCACTGCAAGTTTCCTCCAGCATCCCTGCCCTCAGGGATATTTCTGCCCTCCTGAGACCACTTCCCCTGTGCCTTGCCCTCCAGGCACCTATGGGAACAGTAGCCTGGCAAAGCACCTGGAGGAGTGCAACCTATGCCCTGCTGGTTTTTTCAATCATGTCCCTGCCCAAACTGGCTGCTTTCCATGTGGGAGCTCCTCGACATCAAGAGAAGGTGAGCGTTCTGTCCTCTGAACCACTTTGGGATCTCAAAGTGACAACTAGGATAAAGGAGAAGACGGAAACGGAGAGGGACTGGCCATTCTGCAATTCCATTTTGCTCTTTTTAGTTACAAAGAAGCTGACAGTAGGTCATCTCCCTTGACAATAATGAGCCATTTGGAGCCATTTTCAGAAAGGATTCTGTACAATCTGCCCCCTGTGCTTTACGTGTGAGATGCAGGTCTTCCTCTGTTGGAGAAAGTATGGTACCCTTTTTAGGTACATAAGAAACAGAGGTTTCCACTTGTTACCTCTAAGGTCTTACCTGCTGTAATGGTGTGTGGGAATGACCCTGGGAGACAGGGTGAAGAGATGCAGCCAAGGGAATGGTCCGATAAAAGGCAACTTAGCCCACAGCAGGAAGGTGGGTGGGACAAGTGGCTCAGAAGAGACCCTCCCTAGTTTCTTGAGCTGTAAAGATGATGGGGAAGAAATGTATTTTCATACTTGCAAGATTCTGTTAATGTAACTTTACAATAAAGTAGAATTAGCTCATCTGGATGTGCTTCCTGTCTGGTCTACCTTGCAAGGCTGACACCTGTTGCCTTTTCTAGGCGCAACTAATTGCACTTGCCTTGGTTTACACCGGAGTTTTCAGGAATCAGATGGCTCTTGCATCTGCCAAGCAGGATACCTTTACTATGATGAAAGAGGGAAAAAAAGCTCAGATAGCAACAGTGACCAAGATTGCCAACCACAGGTGATGAACTGTGAAGGTTGGTAACTCCACCTTGCAGGAGTGCTGGTGGATCTGCTTCTTAATTTTTCTCCTCCTCCTCCTTTTCCTTCTCTGTCGCTTCCTCCTTCTCCTCACAGATAGAGGAGCGCTGTGCTCCAGGGGAGATCCGTCTGGCATCCACACGCGATTGTGTCATCCCTGAACTGTATAACTGCTCCCTAGTTTGTAATCCAGGGAATGGAGAACTTCACACTGAGCTTGGCATGTAAGTTGCATCTTTCCAGAAAACATTCCCAGGCGTTGGTGAGATGAGCTTTTTCTTTCCCCCCCAGAGCTTAAATCTAGATTAGCCCATCCACACCTTAATTTTTGTAAATGGATTTCCTTTGTGGGGTACGTCTGGTGGTCAATGGAGAAGGAAAACATAGAGCTTGACATCATTCTCTGCAGATCCAACAGAAGCGAATATCTGTAGCTGAGGGTTGAACTGTAGAGTCCTTGGTGCTCTCTGAGCTTGGTTGTTTTCTTGCAGACGTTTCATTAACTGACTAGGTAACATCATCAGTGCGAGGGAGTGTGGGGTTTATATACAGTAGCTGTATATAAACAGGGAGCAAACCCCACACTCCCTCGCACTGATGATGTTACCTAGTCAGGTAATGAAACGTCTGCAAGCAAACAACCAAGCTCAGAAAGCACCAAGGACTCCACAAATCTCTGGAGAGCCGTTTTCTCCCATCTGGTGTCTTCCACATGGGTTGGACACACAAAATTCTTTGTTGGTTGTAGGCTAACAAATCTAGAAAAGACCAGGCTGGAAGGATGGCTTAGGGAACTCTGCTCCTGTAGCTTCACCAATGTCTATGTTGATCTATGCTTTCCCACTTCTCGGTCCCACATGTTGCTCTAGAAAATAAAGTCTAAAAATCTTTGTTCCTCCCAGATGGAGACTCATTCAGGTCCTTTGCTTTTCTTTGTCTCTAAGATGTCACTGTGAGCAGTACATCTCTGCCGAAGAGCTCTGTGATCAGCTGTGCTTGCTGCGATCCCCTAGATTTTCTCTCCGGTTTGGCCCTGAAAGAGAGCTGCTCCTCACCCTCAAGGGGGCTGAGGAACGAGTAAGTAGGGGGTGCCAGAATTATGGCCTGGGTGATGGCGCATGCTTTCTAAACTGGTGTGCTGGGTAATGGTGCTTTGCATGTGAGCTTTTGTGTACAGGAGGGAGCAACATTGAAAGAGAGAGACAATAACAACAACAACAACAACAACAACAACAACAACAACAACTTTGTACAAGGTTACAGAGAAACCCTGTGCATAGCTTTGGCCATTATGTGAAGTAGAAAAAGCAAAGTGTGGGCAACTCGGGCTTTCTTTTTCCATTCTCCTTGCTTTATCCAAATCAGCATGGTGGAGCCTCACGGCAGCCACCTTACCAGTCATTTCCTGCTCTCCCCCCGCCCCCCCCCCCCCCCGAACTTGGTTGTGCTGTGCTTTGCAGGAGATACCAAATATACTTGGACCAGATCATCACATTCAGGAAATCCAGCAAGTCCATCTGACTCTCTTTGGCCCCAGTGGTGTTTTAGGCTTCCTTCCTTCCAACCCAGACATGACTGATTCTTTCCTATCAGGTAAGATGTGAGGTTAATCAGTGATGGGGGGAACTGCAGCTCACCTAAACCCCACTCCCTTCCCCCTAACTGATGGTCCTCCTGGCTGAAGCTGATAGGAATTGGAGTCCAGCAACATATGGAAGAACACAGATCTCTTACTCCTGTTTGAGCCAGTTTGGGATAGTGGTGAAGGCACCAGGCTAGAAACCAGGAGACCATGAGTTCTAGTCCCACCTTAGGCAGGAAGCCAGTTGGGTGACTTTGAGCCAGTCACTTTCTCTCAGTCCTAGGAGGCAGCAATGGCAAACCACTTCTGAAAAACCTTGCCAAGAAAACTGCAGGGACTTGTCCAGGCAGCCACCAGGTGTCAAGACGGACTTGAAGGCACACACACAGAGCACAGAAATAAATGCTGGTTCTTCTAAACGTTTTTTGGGGGTAGGGACAGAATAACTAAGATAGAACTTCAAGGTGTATTTAACCGTCTCTCACCTTTGGATTGTATTTCCTTTATACAAGCAAGTTAATTTCCTTCTTTCAAAGCAGCTATGCCTTCACATTGGAGTGCTTTTTGCTTTTCTTATGTAACCTATTTTATTTTAAAGCGTTGTCTCTTCATCAAAAAAGGCGCAGTCTCCCTTCCTCTACTTTGTGATTTGAGGAATTAGAATCCTTTTTTTCATCTTTGGGCACATGCCACCACACTTGTCAAATTCAGGACAAAATGGATCTTGTGCAAAAAAAAAAAAAAACCTTTACCTACAAGTGGGCAATACTCTCTCTTCTTTTTTCCTGATAAAATCACTATGGATTTAATGTCAGACTTACAGCCAGGTTACACATTATTTTATTGGCTAGATTTATATCCTGGTTTTTCTCTAGGAGCTCATGGCAGCTCACATGAGGCTTTCAGTTAATTTTACCCCCACAATAAGAACTTTGTGAGATAGAACAGGCTGAGAGAAAAGGCCCAAACTCCTCCAGTGAGTTCTCATAGCTGAGGGTGGATTACAGTAGGACCTGGTTCTACCCAGTCCTAGTCCAAAGCCTTGTCTATTACACCACACTGGCTCTTACCATCACATCACAACAGTAGTACCAAAGTGACTTGTGTAAATCCCCATATTATATAGAGAACAATGAATACCCAAAGAGGTCTTTGGCAATGGATTCAGTTCACTCATTCAGCTGCATGACTGTTTGAAGAAATCATTAACTTCTGGTTTCATTTCTCACAGGGCATTGGCTGCAATCTGTTGTAATCATGAGAAGTCCCTAGCTAGGCAATAACTTATGATTCTCCTTCCCCCAGTTTTTAAAAAAGAGAATCAAGGAAGGGGATTACTTTCATATTTTTATCGACTTTACTGGTCCAGGAGATTTGCAACAAAGACATCGGCGAGATGCATCACGCCAACGTTTGCCTACAATCCCAAATCCTGTTGCCTGTTTGGTGGTGGGAGATGCTATACTTTTCCAGCTCAGCATTAATCCCTCCAGTAAGTCCTGTAACATGGACTCAGTTTCCTGCTGTGACATGGACATTTGATTCAATAAGCTCAGAAAATATGTTTTTTTTATGATTGTTAGTCACCCAGAGTCACTGGTCTGAGATGGCCAGCTATATAAATTGAATGAATGAATGAATGAGAACAGCAATGTCTCTTAATCCAGTATTGATGGGGAAATCCTTAGTGTTGAGCCATCCCTAAATGTTGAATGATTGTCAACAGAAAAGGGTTCGCTGTGCCATGCAGAAAAAAACATTAACTCATGCCATGCAGAAAAATTCCCTGCTTTTTTCCCCTCTACCAGTAATCAGTTTGATAAAAAAACGTAGTTGCTTTTGAAATTTCATTCCAAGGAGAAGAAATGCTTCTGCATGGAGTGTAATGTTTCAGCATGTATTTAGTTATGTTCTTTTGCATGTATTTCACCAAAGAATGTGGGCAAATGTTCAATGTAGTCTCCCCGAGGTGTCCATTAAATTCCAAGGAAAGAAACTCCTTCTCCTTCGGTGGTGGTGGGGAGGTGGCTTTTTCAGATTGGGAAGGCTTCAATGAGGTTAAAAAAAAAGATGTATCTCAGTATAGAATTCAAGGCAGATTGTTCTTGCTATAGGCCAGGGTTTCTCCACCTTGGCAACCTGAAGATGTGTGGACTTCAACTCCCAGAATTCCCCAGCCAGCATGCTTTAAGATGCATGGATTTCAACTTTCAACAGTTGAAGCCCACACATCTTAAAGTTGCTGAGATTGAGAAACACTACTATAGGCTAAAGCCTCCTCCTACTACCTCAGTTCCTCAACTGATGCACACATTTGGCTTTGAATCCAACATTGAGTGGTTTTCCACTCCCCACCATAATTTATTTATTTATTTATTTTTATTTATTTATTTAATTTATTAATTAATTAATTTCTATCCCGCCTTTATTATTTTTATAAATAACTCAAAGCGGCAAACATACCTAATACTCCTTCCTCCTCCTATTTTCCCCACAACAACAACCCTGTGAGGTGAGTTGGTCTGAGAGAGAGGGACTGGCCCAAGGTCATTCAAACAGGCTTGTTTTTGTTTTGTTTTTCAAAATCAAAAATCTGATTTACCAACCAGGGATGAGGTTCTATTTGTCAGCTTCTCAGAGCTAAATTCATTTTGAGAGGAACACATACAGGGCAAGTGGTAGGAAGAAGCTTGATGAGCATCAGGAATAATGTGTAGCTGTTCAGGAGATGGAAAGGAAAGAGGCTTCTGAGAATTACAAACTTGGCACTACTGGTGGGGAGGAAAATGAGAGGTGGCTTTAAGCTTGTGAATTAACCACTATTAGAAAAAGGAAGACCTATCTGCTCCAAAGATTAATTCACTAAAAGTTTTGTGGCTAACAAACAATTAAAAAGGTGAGTGAGTCTATATACATGTATGCCTGTGAACAGGCTTAGCTTGTTTTTTTATATATACTGAGCAGTGCTTTCCAAACTGCCGCCGTTGGCAACATACCAACAGTGGCAGCGGTGGCGGTGCGGGGGCATGCACGGTGGCAGCGCGGGGGGGGTGCATGGCGGTGGTGTGCACGGTGGCGGCGGCCTCGTGTTTTCCACTAAAATGCAGAAGCGCTGATGGTGTGCCGCTGCCGTCGTTGCTGCCACCGCCGCCATGCACACCACCACCGCTGCGCGTGCCCCCACACCACCACCGTGCACGCCCCTGCCGCCGCTTCCGGGTTGTTTCACGACACACTAAACTGTGTGTTGCGACACATTAAAGCAGGGCTTTCCAAAGTTTTCCCGCGGCGACACACCAACCACCGTTGGTGTGTCGCCGCGGGAAAACCCGGAAGTGCCGCCGTTGCAGCAGCGCGCAAAAACCCGGAAGCGCTGCTGCCGCTTTTGGATTTTTGCGCGCCGCCGTTGGTGTGTCGCCGCGGGAAAACCCGGAAGCGCTGATGATGATCAGCGCTTCCAGGTTGTGTGGCGACACACCAGACTGTGTGTGGCGACACACTTTTGTGTCGCGACACACAGTTTGGAAAGCTCTGCACTAAAGTGTTGCGACACACAGTTTGGAAAGCTATGATACTGAGGATTGTCAAGTGTAACCGTGCTAATGACATACAGTAAATAAAGGTATCTACTGCTCATTTGGGACTCTCAGAGGAGAGGCAGCAAAGCAGAAACAATGTCTACTTTGCAAACATCTCCTAGAGAATCAGGGATTTTTTCCCTAGCCTGTCCACATCACAGCCAGAAGCAACAAATCCACTTGTGCCATGCTCATGAGCTTTTCTGACCTATTCAAGGAATATCTCCCTGCCAGTTGCCTACCATGCACACAGCACTCAAGGAGAGATAAGGTTCAAGATACTCTGGAAGATATTATCCTAGAAGGCAAGAAAGATGTTTTGTTTTCCATGGGGAAAGGTTGCATCCCCATGAGGTTGCTGGGCAGCAAGAGAGAGTTGTAACTTTCTGCCAATTCTTGCCAGATCGGGCTTCTAGCCACTACCCTGTCTACCAGAAGGAACATCTCTACAATAGCAACCCCCACTGGGATTTTGGTGCATTCAGAAGGCTGGACCACCTCATCCGAGAGACCCAGCTCAACATTTCCAGGTACGTTCAGAGGCAGTTTAAGAGTCCTGCTTCCTCTTTAAGATGTTCTGTGAGATCCTGCTCAGACTTCCAGCCTTTTCTGAAGTTAGGTCAATGGGAGTGGGAAGTTGCCCAGATGTGGGGAAGACCTTGGGAGACTGGGCAAAGAGATGCTGCCAAGGGAACGGCCAGATAAGAGACAGCATAGCCCACAGCTGGATAGTGGACAGGGCAAGAGGCTTAGAAGGGACCCTCCCTAGTTTCTTTGGCTGTAAAGGAGAGGGCGGGGGACAATTGTACTTTCAGACTTGCAAGATTCTGTCAATGTAGCTTTACAATAAAGTAGAATTAGCTCATCTGGCTGTGATTCCCATCTGGTTAACCCTGAGGGACCAACACCAGGAATGTTTGAAATACTAATTTACTCCTGCGGGGGGAGGGGGGAGTGGAAATGCTTCCCCTCCTTCTGTCTGCCAACTCACTTCTGCAAGGCTTTTTGATTAATATTTTTGTCTCTCTCCTCTCACCCATGTAACCCCACTGCTGCTACCACAAATTATCCCTATCTTCCTCGTTAAGGTTTTTCCTCTACCATGTTCTTTTCTGGCTATGTTCACTACTGGCATAATATACAGTATAAGAACAGATATGAAGGATCTGCAACTGCCCTCCAGATGTCACTAAACTCCAGCAGTTGCAGCAGGCAGAGTCAATGGTGAAGGAAGATGGGAATTGTAATTCTGAACCATCTGGAACACTTCTGGTTCCCCACTCTTGCAGCCTAGCGAAATGCCTTTCTCCCCATTTCAGGTTCAGCCATGTTTTTCTAGAACCTGGAACCTACGTGTTTCAGGATAATGCTGTTGAAAACCGGATGCTAATTGTGGTAGTGAATAAGCAGAGCCTGGGATGCAGTCCCTACACGGCCTCCTTCCAGCCGTCCTCTCCATACCAGCTGGCCCGGCATGGAATCTTAAAGCACCCGGTGGTGAATATTGCCCCTGATTGGGCAGCTATTGCAGGTATTGTAAGATCAGCTCTGTGTGGTGCATGAGAAATATTTCATGGCGTCTATGCTATTGTAAGGGTTAGCTTAACCAACGCCATTCTGCTTTTGGAAACTGCTCGCGAAAGGGAATTAGGTAAAAGGAGACGCAGAGACCTTGCACACTGTCTTTAGGAGAGAGTTCGTTTAGATAACGCATGGCAAAGTTGTTTAACATACCGGGCGACAGAAAGCCTGGAAGCCTAGAGATGCAGATACGGAAAGCCTTGCCCTCTCACTAGGACAGAGTTCATGCATGCTTCTTTACCAGCTTTGCAAACCCTATGTAATCATTGAGCTTGTCATGTGTGTGTGTGTGGATATCTTCCCAGACATTTCACTGCCATGATGTCTGCAGATATTCCAGCCAGCTTTGCTTGGCCAAATAAAGGCTGTTATTTTAATCTCCAAGCGTCGACTCAAGTCTCTCTTTTGGCAACCTCAGGAACTTGGGTGAAACAGTGTAAGCCAGGGACCTTACACTATGTTGGGCTTATTATGAAAGATAATATCCTAAACAGAAATGACTAAGTTATTCACCCCACATTTGTCCATACTGGCCTCTCTACTGACCTTTATGAGGCCCCCTCTTCCCCCGTCTGAGCAAGTGGCTCTCCTTCCCTCAATCATGTCCATATTTCTTCTGCCCTTTCAGTTGTCCTTTTCATCTTGGGCTTCCTGACCGTGGTGCTGACTGCTCTCTTTTTCCTACTGAGGCCTCCTAGCTGCACTCCAAACCCAATGAAGAACTGGAAGCCCCGATGGAGGAGTTTAGGAGAGTATCACATCCCACCAGAGTATGTGCTTATTAAAGAGAGGTGAGCGGTGAAAGCAAGTAGTTAAAAAGCACTGGCCATTTGCTGGTAGATCCAGCTCCAAAGTTGCCAGAATGTTCTATTTTAAAAGAGTTCCTTCCAGTCCAATAATCCCTGAAGATCAGCAGAGAGGAAGATGAATACGCATGTTCTGGGTTTACTTCTGCTACCTTTAGTATGTCATTCCCTCTCAGGTGCTATTCTCCATCCATATAGTAGGGAGCACATAACCCAGAGTAATGTTGTTAGGATGAATTAGTGTAGAGAGTTAAGGGATGACCATGATAGAAATATGCAAGAACTGTCACCTAGCAAAAGAGGCTGAAGCATTCTTCAAGTCCTGATTTCACTGGGGGATAAGAAGGGGAAGGAGGTGCATCACAATCAGACTTGCAAAATTCTGTTATTATAGCCAGTCTCAATAAAGTGTAGTTCTCTTCTTCCTGTGGAGTTGATTTTCTGGTCTTGTCTTAGACACATCACATTTTAATTTTAATAATACGTTAGCAACGTTTGCTCTCTTCTCCCCATCTATTAAAGAGCAATGCCTCAAACAGCAGGGAAGAGATGTCCAAGTTTGGATGCCACTGCACAAAAGTCCACTTTGTATCTTCACAGCAAGATTGTGAACCTGGTTCAATATCTCATAGCCGGCAGGGACCCTGCTTTAGTAAAAAAGTAAAATCATAGAATCCTGTGGCTGTAAGGAGCTGTTTAATCTGTCAAGTTGAAACCTGCTCAGTGGAGGAAATCAAATTTGAGCATCCCCAGCAGATGGCTGTCTAATCTCTACTTGAATTCATCCATTGAAAAGGAGCCCACCCACCGCTCTGGATAATTGGTTCCACCATCAAATTGCTGTTATTATTGGAAAGCTTATGTCCTTCTATGAGTTAATTAGAATCTATAATATCTGCATGGCCAAGGCACTTCAATGTGTATGCTTCAGGACCCAGCACTAAGGTAACCATATCTAAAGCATTTTATAGTAATCTAAGCATCTGTTCAGGGGCGTAGTGGCTCAGCGGGTAAGACACCAGGCTTGTCGATCGGAATATCGCAAGTTCGGAGGTTCGAATCCCTAGCCCCGTGTGACAGAGTGAGCTCCCGCACTCACCCCAGCTCTTGCCGACCTAGCAATTCGAAAGCATGCAAATGCAAGTAGATGAATAGGTACCACTTCGGTGGGTAGGTAACAGCGTCCCGCGCGTGTCATATGGCCACATGACCGTGGAAGCGTCTTTGGACAACGCTGGCTCTTTGGCTAACAAACGGAGATGCGCACCGGCCCCTAGAGTCAGACACGACTGCACAAATGTGCGGGGGGTACCTTTACCTTTTTTTAAGCATCTGTTCACTACTTGGCTGCATTGTCCCTTGTTACTGGTATCTCTGAAAGAGCCATCATAGATTTCACACCACTGGTATGTGCCCTGTTGCCAAATATCATGGTTTTTCAGTGGGGTTGGCTTCTTAGCCTGTGCCACACTTATGATTGGATGCATATTTCCCATCTCTACCTTGTTCTCTCCCATCTGTCACTCAGCCTCCAGTTCAACACTGCCCTTGGACCTCAAAGCTCTGGAGAAGAACTCGATGTTGGAGAAGAAAGCTTTCCTGGATTAGGTAAACATCTCAGTTGAGGATTAGCATTCTCAGGAATGGGTGGTGAAGGTTACATATTTCCTTATCCTGTGTGAACAGCTAAATGCTGCTGATTGAAATTTGTTTTTCTCCAGTTCAGGCATGAGCAGTGAATCCTGGGCCTTAAAAAAAAAAACTCTGTTCCAAAACCGGTTTCCCTAAACTACTGAAGCAAGGTCTGTCACCTCTCAGAGAAGGTGCAATCCAGTAGTCAACTTCCTAAAGGGAGAAAAAGACAACTCTCAGCTTGCACCTGGAAATCCTTTCCTTTCCTTTCCTTTCTTCCACTATTTATTTACTTAGCAAATTTCCAAAACAAATTACAATTCATTATAAAGTGACAACGATTCATTATGATCCGCTGTATATAATCTATATCTGTAAGCAATTTGTTCATACTGTGCAAGTCACATCAGGTCTTCAGGAAGTTTTGTATAACTGGGAATTTACCTTTGTGATGTTGAAGAACAAGTCCCTAAGCAATAAGAAGGGTGTGGAGAATCCATTTCCATTGTTCAGCTCTTGATTTCCATGTAGTAAGGTTACATATTATTAATATGACTTTGAGACAGGTTTTAATATTTTTGGATGTCCATACACATTTAAAGTTCATACCTGCCATGTAGAAATTCATTATAAATATGGGATCTTCTTCAAGTGCCTGGAAAAATCTTTGGCTCTGATGCCATTCTGGTGGTCAGTTCTCTGGAAATTTTCAGAAACAGTGGAAGGTGTTTGATGAAAAAAAGGAGTAGAGCAGGAGGATTTTTTTTAGATGGTAGTGGATGCTCAACAAACTTAATCCATATACTTGCCATGTTTCTTTCTCCATGGTTGTAAAGGATTGTAAAGAGCCAGTTTGGTCTAGTGGTTAAGGCAACGGGCTAGAAACCAGGAGACTGAGAGTTCTAGTCCCGCCTTAGGCATGAAAGCCGGCTGGGTGGCCTTGGGCCAGTCACTCTCTCTCAGCCCTAGGAAGGAGCCAATGGCAAACCAGGAGACTGAGAGTTCTAGTCCCGCCTTAGGCAGGAAAGCCGGCTGGGTGACCTTGGGCCAGTCCTGTCTCTCAGCCCTAGGAAGGAGCCAATGGCAAACCAGGAGACTGTGAGTTCTAGTCCCGCCTTAGGCAGGAAAGCCGGCTGGGTGACCTTGGGCCAGTCCCCGTCTCTCAGCCCAACTCACCTCACAGGGTTGCTGTTGTGGGGAAAGGAGGAGGAGGAAGGAGTATTAAGTATGTTTGCCGCCTTGAGTTATTTATAAAAATAATAAAGGCGGGATAGAAAATAAATAAATAAATAAATGTAGAGCTGAGCTTGGGGAAGGTCTGAGAGAGATATTAAGGGGGAGAGAAAGGAGTAAGCCGTTAAGGGGAGACTTGGAGAAAAGATTACATAGTCCTGAGATAGAAGAATGCATGAGAGAGAAACTCAAAATAGATCCACCTTAGTTTTGTTTGTTATGAGATGGACAGGGACAAACTTGGATGAGCTTTGAAGATTCTATCTTACAACAATAAAGAGCACGTCTCGAATCCCTGCAGTGTCTGTTTCTTGACCTGGCCTGCTTCAAAGGGCCGACACTGTATCCTCCATAAGCGTTAGAGCTCATGTCACATAATTCCCAGAGAGCATGGAGGACACCAGGTTAGAAAAGACTGCCTTGTATGAATAATGGTGCTGTTCAAATATAGTTACTTTCCTAGTTCCGGATGATTTGAGCATTTTTCATCTCCTCTCTGATGGGAATAAAGGTCTGTGAGATCTTCAAGTCAACATGTTTCTGATGGTGGTGAAGGAAAGCTTCATCCAGCAGGTGGTAGCATTTCCACTCTTAGAAAAAAAACTCTGCTTAAAGTATCCTCTAATAATTCATAATAAGAGAGGAAGCTTTCCATTTCCAGAATCATCCTGCCAATTCTGTTTCTTCACTTCTCTCTCAAATCTCAGGACCAAACCCTACATTACATTTTAAATCACCTATCAAGTGCTTCAAGAATACTTTGGGAACTGTAAGTGTTTTTAAAGTGTGGCAAGTTCTGAGAATATGCTGGTCATGGAAATCTTTTTCCTTCCAGATTATACCAAATCTTACTCAGATTAAGATCATTCCTATAAATTGCAACAGTAAGAAGCAAACGTTTAATATGAGTCTGTCCTGTACAGATGAATATAAGCTGAACAGCTCACTATGTTGAAAACGTTTCATGGCCATCTAATAATCACTGATGATCAATAATTTGCACAGTCTCTAACCTCTGTTCTGGCTTTCTGAATACAAAGTTAGATTAGATTTTGATGTACTTGATCTACGTTTTGCAGAATGTCCATCTAAGAATTGACCCTAACTATGCAATCTTCTTACCTTCAAAACCTGATTCCCGGGTATATCCAAGTTTCCTACCACAACAATCTTAGTGTGTGGGGAAGGGGAGGGTGGGGAAGGGAGGGTGGGGAAGGGAGGGAGGGAGAGTTTAAGGGGGAAGAACAGTGCAAGTGAGACCACCTAGGATCTGTGAATGGATCTGAAAGCTTGCCTCCTCAATTTATTCATTTCTTCATGTCCTGTCCTGTTCGTGAAGGTGATAAGAAGGCCAGTATCAAATGTCTTTCTTTCAGGTGGTAATCAGTTCACAGTAAAAAATCTGGAAGATTTCAGTGTTCGCACCTTGTATGACAAGCTAGAAGACCAGAATTTGCATCTGGCATCACAGCTTGCAAAACACCGGGCTGAAGTTTCAGTGTTTTATCGAGGGATCAGTCAGAAAATTCAAAGTCTTGGGGTCAGTATTTTGAAGCAGGAGGCATATGCTGTTCCCCACAAGCGCTGGCAGTTCTGGAAACTGTTATCCCAAAACATTAGGAAAGGTCACAATTAAGAAAAGTTGCAATGGCAGGCTAGCATAAGCATCCTGTGTAAGCCATGATGATGTCATGTGGGTCATGACATCATCACACAAATGTTTCAAATTATGATTGTGGAACTTGCATTATTTGCACAATGATGTCATGATGCTGGTGATGTCACTCCCTCCCCAACTTTTCCTGTGGATGCCCATGAGAGCTAGCGAAGCAAGCAATTTGGCTAGAATGCAACATCGCAGTCCTTGGTTTGACAAAGGGGGGACTTTTGCCAGGAAACTAAATCAGTTGGTGAGGCAGGTCAAGCTCCAGGATATAAGGTAGTGTTACAGCAATGCACACACATACTGTATATAACCTTATTATTGTTCTTTGTATGAGTAGCAAAATATTGTTTTCTGTTTTTAGGATATGATACAGGCAGTGGATTTGAACAAACTGAAGGGTTCCAAAAAAGACAAGGTTTCGCATGAAAGAAACCGGGTCACCTTCATCCCAGATAAGGAGACCCAACAGAGTGAGAATTCTCCAGCTAAATTGTCAGGAGTCTTGAAAGCGATGGGCTACTCAGGTGGGAAATTCAGTTAATTAATGGTACAAGGACCTGTGAGTTTTCTAGTATGCTCCAGTCAATTCATCCCATTTAAAATCTGCCTATAATGGGATGGGTGGAGTAAATATTTTTAAGCCACATTGTCCATTTCCATTGGTGAAATCTCCCCATGATGCAGCTGTTATACATGGAAGTGGCTGCAGCATGCCAAATATATCTCCATTCCCCAAGAAATGTTCAAGTGAGTAAATACAGGTTCTTTGAGTGTTTAGAGGCTTCTACTCAAATCAACCCAGTTGATTTACTGAGTTTTGTCTTAGGTGCTGAGTGGCAGGAGGCAACTGAGTTAATGAAAGTCCTGGGAATTTTACTGCAAAAAATCCAGTACCAGAAAGTAGCAATGAAACAAGAAAAGGCCCACAAACATGATGATGCTGAGGATCCCAATCTGGGCAGAGGACAACAGGCTGCAGCTGAGAAGCAATGGACGGTAAAAATGAAGGCTTTCCTGTGAGAACTTCTGCTATCCTTTCCAGTAGGAGACAGTGATTCTTTAAAATTGTATCTCCCCTCCAGGACACCCACTTTCTGCAGCAGCTCTTGCTGCCCAGTGGAATAAGTGCCTCCTCCTCCTCCCATAGGTGTGAAGATGGAGGTAAGGGGTTTTCGTTCAGTCATGGAGCATCCATTGTCTTCCAGATGCCATTAGACTCTGCCTGTCACCCAGAAAAGCCCATGACTGAGTGGAGACTGTTCCATTCTTGTCTGGTTTTGCCTTGTCCAATATTAGTGAAGTGCCTCTGACCTGCCAGTCGGTGGCAGCAGAAGTTTTGAAGTACCAGAACCTCTATATTTGTCCCAAGTATATTTTAAGGTAATGTAGATCTCCCACCTGATTAAAATAGTCCCACATCTGTGTGGCCATCAGCATGAAACAGTCAATTTTCTCTTCAAGCATGATGTCCATAAACTCAGATGCCTTGTTTGTCCAACAGGTGTGGATCCGCAGCTCCACAAGAACATCCTGTTTGCTTGTGTGAATGAGCTGCAAGCGGAGGCCCTAATAGCAACTTCTCCCCTTGCCAACACCCTACACGAAATCAAACATTTTCTGGAGGCAACGCACCAGCACCCTTGCTCTTTTTCTTCTCCAGGTGATGAAGCAGACCAGGTCTTGCATCTCAGTCCTACTACTGCTACCCAAAACTTGTACTCCTTGATGTTGAGTAAAATGGTCGTTGAAGTTTTAAGAATGCCATAAACAAGACTTGTGCAAACTCTTTCTCATACACACTTCCCAAATTTCTCACACACACTTTTGTGGAAAGGGTGAGATTTGCATACTGAGGCACCCTATCTAATTTTGGTGTATTCAATAAACCACAGTTAAATGAACCGTGGATTAATACAAGTCTCCTAATCAGAGACGTTTTTGATGTCTCCATCTTCATCAGCTTCCTCTCTTAAAATGCTCGGTCTGTTTTTCCAAATCTCCTCTTTTAAAGAGAAGTTGGGATGGGTAACAGGAATGCTGTTGACAAGTCAAGGAGCAGCTCATTGAGAAGCAGATTTCCTTGCAGCTCCATTGGCATAGAGTCCTGATGAGGAATGGGCACCCTTTTGGTGGCCAAAGCCCTAACTTAACATTGAGGAGGAGTTGCAAAGTGGGTGGGGCCATTTCACATATATTGGCAAGAATGGGCTTGGGGGAACCGGGGAATTTTTTTTATAAATTCTAAAATATTTACACTTATACTTTGCTTCTCTTCCCCACCTCAGAAGAGCAAGAAACTCTGGCCAGCAATCATGGCCAGAGGTGCCCTGGAGGCTGCAAAACAAGGCCCAAAGACCACATGCTTTCCCAGGACTGCAAGTTGCTCTTTCCTGCCGTAGGATATTCATGAAAGTGGGGTTGCATAGGGGTTAAAGTTATTTACAGCTTCAGAGTTGGCAATGTTCTGAGAGAGCTCTCTAAAAAATAGAGATGAATGCATGGAAGGTATAGGACCATTTTATGCTAGTTTCACACAATGTGGGGGTGGAGCAAGATGGTGAAGTGAAAGTACCTAATTATTAGAGTGTTTTGATGGATCCCCTGATTTCTCATTTTATCAGTTAATTTTCCTTTTGCTGTTATCTATTGGATTTTGAATTCAACTCTATACAACTAACTTTCAATTAACATCGGGTGAAAGCCTTATTTATGTTGCTCTGTGCAAGAAAAAGATAACAGGAATGGGAAGGAGGAAGAAATGGCAGAAAATGAACTCTGGTGTATTCACAATGCTAGGGAAATTATGCTAGACAGTCTAGTAGTAATTACTAGAATAATGTAGCTTTGTGGACTTTTGATCTTATTATAATCTGGTACACTGTACATAAGGTTGGGAACTCTATCTACCTCTCAAACCAGTACAATTTTATTAAAGGGGCTACAGCAGATTTGATGCTCATAATCCATAACATCCCTTGGGGTTTTTTCACTAGGACCTCTGGAAATAGCTACTCATTCAGCAAGCATTTTTGCAACAAATGTGGGAGAATAGATTATTTTAGGAGGTACGAAAACCTAGGAGTCTTAACAGATGGAGGGTTACAGAAACAAGTGAATTAAATGAATTCCCATCCCTGTCATTGTCATCCCAGGAGCAAGTGGAGATGATGAGAACTGTCTTTCTTCTGGGTCCAGCAACAATACCTTGATCACCACAAACATAGCCAGCTTATCACCTCAGCGATTTGTGGTTTATCATTTTGGCTGCACAGTGGCACAGCTGATGGGAAGAGTCTTCTCTTTGCCGGCGCTGGTACTCCTGTTGGCTGAAGCGATCCCTCAACAACACTCCATGAGAGATCAGAAGGCCACCTGGCTCACCAAAGATTTCTACTACGATGCTAACAACCATTTCCTGTACATTCTTTCATCACACCTGGAGAATGCTGGGGTATTTGTGACAGTGTTGCTTAATGCCATGGCACGCATCAAAGCAGGTATAATTCAGGGGCTTAGATTATGAGTTTAGATCAGGGTTCCTCAACCAGGGTTCCGTGACACCCTAGGGTTCCATGAGAGGTCACTAGGGGTTTGCTGGGAGATCACGATTTATTTAAAAAATTATTTCAAATTTGGACAACTTCACATTCAAGAGGTAAGTTTCATTCTTTATTTTTAGTTTAAGAACGCTGTCAATCCAGGCCCACCCATGAAATGAATAAAATAGTTTTGTAACTATATGTGAGCCTGAATGGGCAGGGGTTCCCCGAGGCCTGAAAAATATTTCAAGGGTTCCTCTGGGGTCAAAAGGTTGAGAAAGGCTGGCTTAGATGATTGGTGCCTCCAACTATCTTAACTCGAGCAGGCAAAGTATCTCCAAGGTTTCAGGGATGTCTGACTAACCTTCAGCAGCAGATGGAAGATGAGGTTGCTGCTGCTGCTGCTGCTGCTGCAAACAACAGCTCTGAACCAGTTTTTCTCTCTCCTCTGGAACACCTACAGTAGTTTCACCTTCTACAACATGTTGCTGGCCAAATGTGATGGAATTTCAACTCTGGTGATGCTCAGTTGGGCCCACTTCATGAAAACACCAGATTAGGGAGCGATCGCTTGATTCAAATTGTCCCCTTCCTGTTTTCTGCCTTTGCTAACTAATGATTCAGGGTGGAGGTGGAAAAATTGCTTTTGCCACATTCAAATGCCATAAAAACGTGAATAATTTTATATTGATTGATTGATTGATTGATTGAACAAATTTATATAGCCGCCCATCTCACCAAAAGGGACTCTGGGCGGCATACATTATCTAGAGGGAAGTAGAAATGAACACAGAGCTGCCACTTTCAGCAGGAGTTTCTTTTACTTTATGTGTCATTCCACCCTGAAATCCCTTAATTATAGCTACGATGAAACATAATCCAGTACTGCCAGTTTTAGGTGTTAGATTATTACTTTATAATATGGTGTTCTGCCTTGGGTTCCTTTAATTGCAGACACCATGGAGTTCAACACAGGGATTTCATTTCTGGTAGCCATCACATCCATACTATAATGTGTATTTTGTACTGTAGCCTGAGATCCTTTAATAGGAAATGCTACAAACTGAATCAAGGACTATCAAATACAGCGATGAAAAACTAATTACCACACCAAGCTCATCCTAGGTTATTCCACCCTGTGATTGATTGGCTGATGTTCTCTACATGTAATTAGATCCAGGGATATTACTTCTGAATTCTATATAGGCAGCTGTCCACCATTGCTGGAGTTTCTGTAACTTGCTCCTCCTTCTCTTATCTGCTGTGCATCTTAGGTAACATTGGAAACAAAAGACAAATCTCTCCCTTTCCACGCTTTCTTTGTCTATTCATTAGCTCTTCTGGAATCCTCTTTTCACTATTCCACAACTGTGATTAATGAAGGTCTCGGTGTCCCTGTAAATGCTTGAACTCAAGAGTAACATTGGGGGAAGTCAAATGGGATGAAGGACTTTCAATGAGAATAAAAGGCACTGCCCAACCCAGTGAACCTGCAATTGTGTGCCTGTTTACCCAGAAGTAGGCCCCACTGAGTTTAATGAATTCATTCTCAAATTAGTGTGGGGTTCAGCTTTGGGGGAAATTTGAAATGTTGAAGGCATATGATGGGCAATCTTGCCAAATAGTTCCATGGGGTCTATGCTCATTCACAAAATGCTCAATCCTTAAAAAAAAGAGGGGAACTTGCTCTCTGCCAGTCCTTCGGGTGTTTTGAAGGTCGCTTTCTACCACCAACCACCTTACATTCATGTATTTGTAGGGCACAGGGCATGCTTCCAAACTACAAACATAGGTAGACCCCATCATAGATTAAAAAATGGCACTTATGTGGAATCTTGGAAATTAAGAGAGGAATAGGAGCTAATGTTTGGCAGCCTGCTAGCTTTCCATTTACTAAGTCAATTAAATATCCTTTAAACATTTTTAAAAGGCTGATGGGACACCGAGCCTGGTAGGCACTAGAGGAAGTATCCACATGGAGACCCACAAGTGCTCTTTGGTTCCGTATTGGAGATCCCAGATTGTGGCTGTATGTTCCATTGCTTTCTAATGAAAAATTTAAGGATATCTATCCTATGGGCTTTGGGGTGAGCAATACTCTAGGAGTCTAGTTTTTGAACATTGGGATCTATGCACTCAGCCATTGTCATTTATTCTCCTCTGTATCTGGAGTTTTTGCTAGAAAGTTGGTTTCTTATTTGACCAAGAATGAAAGCTGTGGGAAAGGGCCAAGTGAAGACCAGATGTAAAGCTGTGAAACTTCAGAGCCATTGTGTTTTGAAAGTGGCCTTGGAAATTGATTCCTACATGAGTAAGAAGTTAGCCCTGGAGGGTGAAAAGAATTCCAGTGACGTCAACCTTTTTTCTTTTAATTTTTGTACCAGGCCCTATGGAAGCCAACCACATAATCCCTGGATTTTGGAAAGAGCTCAACAAAGCCATCACAGCTCTAGCAGATGCTTTTTTCCACTGTTCTTGGGGAGCAGTGGAGATGACGGAGAAGGTAAATAAGTCAATAGCAGTCCTGATTGGATGTCCAAGATGCAGTGACTTTTAGTGATGAAGATGTTGGGTTAGGATTAGGGAGATCCAGGTTCAAGTTCGTCTTAAGCCATGGGTACTCATTAGATAACAATGGGCTAGTGTGTCTCTCTTCAGCCTACTTCACAAGGATGTTGTAGGGATAAATTAGGGAGCATATGCCTTGAGCTCTCAGTGGAAAGGAAATATCTAAATACAATAAATAAAGAAAACTCTAAAACCCATGGACTTACCTAGGAACCAATTGTATTTTATCATTGTAGAAAAGTTGGGAATGATGATTCAGGGGTTGCCCATGGGTGTATATATGTGTGTGAAGCTAGCAATAGTGGCATGTACTAGAGACTTGATATCCCCTTGCCACCTTTTCTCATCTTTGCAGGAATCCCTAGAAAGGGTCCTCCTCTTGGTATCCTCCTGTTGCATAATCCAGCAAGTGGCATCATCACCAAGCTGACATCTTGAAAAGCTAAACAAGGATAGACCTGGTTAGCCCTTGGATGGGAGACTACCAGGAAATCCTACAACTGTAGGCTAGACAGGGAAGTTTTTTAAAAAAGCAACCCCGAAAGAAGGCCATGACAAACCACTTGCCCAATATTGCCAAGAAATTTACATGGATGTGTCCATGAAGTCACCAGAAGCTGAGGTCAACTCAAGGGAGACTTACCTTTTTAATACTAGACATAGGTGGGTCCTTCCCTTGCATAAGCCAAGAAACTTGGCCTGTTCAACTTGGAAAGCCGAAACATAGGTCCTTGTAGAGCGATGATATCTGCCATGTCGGCATTCCCATTGGTGAATCTGACTCATTTCAGAAAAGATGCTGAGCCACCTCTGTTTTTTACATTGCATTGCTTTTGAATCCTATGTGAAAACTATCTGCCACAGTGAATTACAGGAAAATCCAGAGAAAGAGAAGGGGTGGTGATTGCACAGGACTCTAGCTAGTATGCTGAAAGTTTATTTGTTGTTTTCAAACCTTGGCTATGAGTGTGTGTGTGTGTGTGTGTGTGTAGACAAGGACCAGAAGATAGCGGTGGTGATAGATGTAGCAATGCCAAGTGACAGCAACATCAGGAAGGAGTATGAGAAGCTGGAGAAGTACCAGGGCCTGAAAGAGGAACTAGAGAAAATGTGGCTAGTGAAGGCCAAAGTAGTCCCAGTGGTGGTGGGAGCACTCGGGGCTGTGACTCCTAAGCTGGGAGAGCGGCTCCAACAGATCCCAGGAGCCACATCAGAGCTCTATGTCCAGAAGAGTGCAGTGCTAGGAACAGCTAAGATCCTGTGCAGAACCTTCAAACTCCTAGGCCTCTGGTAGAGGACCCGAGGTTGAGGAAGACACACACCACCCATATTCAATTCAAATATTTAAAACAAAGATATACTTCTAGAAGAGATAATATCAATAAGCAGAAAAGAATATATATATATATATATATATATATATATATATATATATATATATTTATTTATTTATTTATTTATCGGGGCTGTGACTCCCAAGCTGGGAGAGGGGCTCCAACAGATCCCAGGAACCACATCAGAGCTCTCTGTCCAGAAGAGTGCAGTGCTAGGAACAGCTAAGATCCTGCGCAGAACCCTCAAACTCCCAGGCCTCTGGTAGGGGACCCGAGGTTGAGGAAGACACACACCACCCATAGGGGTGAGAAGGGAATTATTATATAGTTTCAAAGCATCTGAATGACAAGATTTCCCTGAAACAACAGCAAAATTGTTGGATGCTCAATTTTCACCCTCTAGGTAAGTCCTCCTAAAGTTGTGCACTCCTTGCTCTTGCACTTTCTTTCAGAAATCTGTGCAAAACTACGCACCATTTTGTTTAGCTGCTCGGTTGAGTTTTGAAGAACTGTTGAGCATTCAAAAGTTGCCCAGGCTTGGCTCCCTTGAGAGAGTTCCAGAAGAAAGGTACTGTACTTGAAATTGTTTTGATTAGATTAGTAGTTCAGCCCTATGACAAATACATCATGCCTGATATATCCCATTCTCTTCTTCCTTCTGTACATGGATAGTAGGCCAACCCTGATTAACAATTTTCATTCTGAGAAATTGCTATATGTGATTAAGGGCATGCGTTCCAAACACAGCACCTTTGTTTTTGTTTTCATTGCATCATAGAAACAATTGCCAAATCCAAAACCATCCTGGTTTTGTAAGTGGAACCCCACTTATCACCGCAGACTCTTGGAGTCAGGCATCAAAACAAAAGGAGGCGTCTGCCAAGTCCAGCAGGGAGCGCCCTAGACTTTGATCTCTGTCCAAAAGGAGCTTGGAGACTGGAAGCCAAATGCAGCCACCAATGTTGCACTTGGAAGCTGCTCCATAAGCGATGATGAATGTTAAAAACTCCTCCTTATTTGAGCCTTTGATGAAGTCTAAAAACAGTGAGGTCCAGGCTGCCTGACCCAGATCTAAAGGAGAAAGCCAGCATGTTGGCAGGCTCAGTGATCTGGCAGAGTACTCAGGTTGCAAGGAAGAAGCTTTCCTTTATTTAAGAGAATTTATATCCCCTTAAATAAAACTCTAATGCACAGAAAGGGCCATGAGTAGCCTCTTCCTGCTTCTTTGAGGGACTTGTGGGTAGATAGATGAAATCAAAAGATCTGTCCCTTGCATGGTTAGGTAAACATCCATTATTTTAGACCTGATGCATTAATTTCCAAAGAAATGCTCTAAGGTGAATGGAGCTAAATGGGGCACTATTAGTCACACTGAAGTAGATTTTTTTTTAAAAAAAGCATACAAATCTATTTCTGGTTAATATGGACTCTTGGTACCAGAACTGGAGCATAAGACAATCCACCAAGCAACATGGATGTCCTCTTCACTTTTTAGGGAATTCAGAGCATAAAGCCTATATGCACTGCCCTTTTTTGCTTGCACCATTGAAGGGATATCAATTTCCTGCAAACTGGGTTTCAAGAAGTACAGGACTGGAATCATTACACTTCAAAAATCATATGTGCATTGGCTTCCTGTGAGCCAAGATCCTGAACATGCAGAATCATGGCTCATGTGGAAGGCAATATGCACAAAGTTACAGATGTGAAAGCTTTTCTTTTGCAGATGTTCAGACTTTAAGCAAGAAATCTTTTGTTCCTCTGCTTTGCCTAGAAGCCATCTGTATGTGCACCGTAATATATGGAAGGTAGATTACTCCTTGCTTTTCATCCAATAAGGTGGTTTCATGTAAATAAGTTTCAGAACTTTTGTCTCTGACAATTGGAGGAGAGAGTGGCCACTCCTAATTCTGGTCAGTGCTTGGACAGTTGGATTCTGCTAGAGCTGCACCCAAGGTAGTTTCTTTCTCCATACTTCTCCATCCCTCTCCCAGCATAGCAAGTTTGGGTGAAGAAAAGGCATTGAACAACAGCTGCCTCCTCTCTTCCTAGAGAGGACGTCTTCCATATACTACGGTGCACATACAGATGGCTTCTAGGCAAAGCAGAGGAACGAAACATTTCTTGCTTAAAGTCTGAACATCTTGCCCAGGATATGTGGGCAAGCTTCTCAGGAGAGGAGGAAGAGGCATCCAAACCCTGCAGCCAAGACTATGCTTAACAACAACAACATTTTAGCATGCAATTTGGTCCTATGAACATGCAGAATCTAAAGGGATAGCTTGTGTCCCAATCTAGTGAGTTTCAGCTCAATTCATAAATTATAAATATAATATATATATATATTATAAATCGTAAATTATTAAAAATATTTAAAAAGAGCAAAGTTCCCAAGTATCCTGCCAATAAATTGAAAGACTGCTCTTGGGCTTCTGCACGGAGTAACTAGAATGCAAGTGGAAGAAGATAGAAATCTGACATTTACCTTTTTCTATCTATCAGGTTGCAACAGTGCAGAGCTTTCCAGCTGCAATCAGAGTTCCAAACCATATTAGAAAAATCAGAACAAAATGGGAAGGAGGTATGTAGCAATAGAAAATAGAATCAGGATGGACATTCTTCTGGTCTTCAGATATTTTGATCAGAGAACTTGTGGTCCTTCAGATGTTGTTGAACTATAACTTTATCATGGATCATGCTGATCAGAGCTATGGGAAGTGTGATTCAATAACATATGGAAGGTCATACATTCCTAAATCCCACCCCACACGTTGTTTATGATTGTCTTTTCATTTTTCCTACTGTGCACAAGTGTATTCTCACTTAAACATGAAAGAGAAGGAAATTCTCAGTGATCCCTATTGTAAATCTTGGACCTAAATAACTTACTACAAGAACATGCATGTAAGTTGAATAGACATCTGTCTGTGTACCTTTAATGTAGATTCTTACAACAGGCAGGAAATTGATCTTGATAAGTTAAAGAGCTCTTCTGATTCTGTGATGACAATAGATCTCTTCCTGATATCCTATAGTGAGAAAGCTGTTGTGATTGATCTTCAACTGTTTCATAGATCATTACTCACCAGGGACAAAAGAAAGCTACTGCAATGATATCAAATTCTGTTTGTTTGTTTGTTTGTTTGTTTGTTTGTTTGTTTAAAAAAACTGCATGTTGCTGAAGAGACAAGTTGGGGGTAATGATTTATCTTTTCATAACATGCAGGTTGAACATCCTTTATTTATTTATAATACAGATTTATAAGACCACCCCAGCTCAAAACCAAATCTGCGTGGTCTATAATTTAAAAAAATTAAAAAAGCAGAATTTTTAAAGAAAGAAAAGGAAAGAATAAGAAATCTGTGGCTTGAATCATGTCAACTGGATTTCTATTTTCTTAGTAGAAACGTTTCACTCCTTATCCAAGGAGCTTCTTCAGTCTAACTCAGACTGAAGAAGCTCCTTGGATAAGGAGTGAAACGTTTCTACTAAGAAAATAGAAATCCAGTTGACATGATTCAAGCCACAGACTGTTCCACCTGGATGACTGAGAACCTTCATCGACAAAGAATAAGAAACTTCACAAGAAAAAAGAGACCTTACCAATCTTCTAAATCATGACATGGGCAAGGCTTCATTGCCTTCAGCAATTACTCAGAGAAGATATTTCAGCAGGCAGGGAACTTCTGCAATAAAGTTCTCTCTTTTAAAACATGCAAAGAACTCCATCATCTATTGCAATGGCCATTTTCTTCATGGCTTCTGTTCCGAAGGTAAACATTGCAGAACTGGAAGAAACGTTGGGTAGCTTGCATAAGGACTTCTTGCAGCTCACACAACAGGCCTCGATGACCCAGAAAGAGGAGGAACTTCTAGATCAGGAGCTCAGGGTTCTAGAACAATCAGCCTTACTCACGGTAGGCACATTTAATATTTCACATCATGGGAGCAATAATGGTGCTTACTGTTGGCTAGCACCCAGATGGATAGATTTATTTAGTGTGGAGAGGGTTTGTGATATGATGTGTTTGAATTTAAGGTGAAGTAGGCCAGTGATGCACTATTCATCAAGCCTGCAGGCATATTTGCTACATAGATACCCACATTTGCAAGGCTAAACATTGTCAAGTGCTTCTAAACGCTCTAAGCCATGCAACAGCAAATGTCCAGAAGATGTGATTAATAACCAAGAGCGCATGGCAATTGCGCCCCTCTTTGATGGCAGACATTTTGGAACTGTAAATTCTGGCACACACATAGCAAACATGTAGCTTTTGATGAATAACAACACCTAGATATCAATACAGTTGTCATATAGTACTATATATAGTCAAAAATATGTTTTTCACACTCCTACAATACTCTTTGCACTTGGAAATTGTGTGTTGTAGCAGAACAAAATTAGAGAATAGGAGGGAATGCCAAAAATGTTTTTTTTGGATGGTTATGTAACTGTGAATATTCAAGTCTTCCAAATTTCAGCATCTTTTTGGTTTTATCTTTCTTACTGTCTCCCTTCCCATCTGCAATTCACCTATCTGTTATCCAGTCTTTGAATGGTCTCCCCAAGGAGGAACCACAGCAGTTCTTAGAACTTCTTGAATTGTGTACTCTCAAGAGAGATCAGCGTCTACTATTGGAAGCAAAGAAGAAGTTTATTGCACAACGGATCAAAGATGTTGAATCAGAACTGGCTCAGCACCTGAATATCCAGAGTAGCCACCAATCAGCAGCTGAAGCGAGGGTGACCTAGAACTTTTCAGTTGACTGTTTTTTATTCTTGCTTAATTTATTTCATTTATTTTTCATTAGGTCTCATTTCTGAACCTGAAAATAACTTAAAGGAAAAAGAAGGAGTCATTCTTGCTTGAATTTAGCTAACCTTCCATTATGAATGTACACTGTCAACTTTGTCATTGCAGCATATTCTCCAATTTTAGTTTCCCAGTCTGATATTATAGGCAAGATATCTGATTTCCAATATTATGCTAGGTTGATTCTTGCTGGGGTCAACGGGTATCTTAGTAAACTGTAATATTTTTTCATTTGTGTTTTCTGGGATTATGCCTGGTTAGAAACATCTGTGGTTTCAGTTAAAGTTTCAAAATTTAAAAATAAAAGGAGTTTCTTAACTTTCCACATTTTTTCTGTTAATGGCTTCAGTGTTTTGGCAGTAGAAGCTGACTTGTGAATTCTGCCACCACCAAACTTTCATTCCCAAGTGTTTCTGGCTGGGTCCAGTGGTTAACTCACTAATATCTTGAGAATAATCATATAGGTCAAGACTAAAACTGCAAAATAAGCCAATACAATTTTTAATGGATATACTGTCTTAAAAGATGTTGTACAGGACAATAAAAGTCCAGCATAACTCAAAGTAATAAACATCCAATAAAATCTAAAAGAAAAACCGCCCAGAGTCCCCTTTGGGGGAGATGGGGCGGTGATAAAAATCAAATAAATAAGTAAGTAAATAAGTAAGTAAGTAAGTAAGTAAGTAAGTAAGTAAGTAAGTAAGACCTACATAAATACATTGATAATGGGCATCATTTTAAGAAACCTTTTGGTTCTGGGCGAAGCTTATCTGGGGTTTTGAAGACTAAAATATATATAAATTGATATATTAGACAAGAAATGTTTTTGTATGTTATATATAGAGCTAGCATGTAAGAAAAATTTTTTTAAAATTACTAAGACCAGAGATAAACCGGAAGTTGACTAATTTCTATGTTCTATCTTTTTCTTTTTTTTCTTTACTTTTCTATACACTTTTACTTTTTTCTTTGATTTGTATTTCTATTTCATTTTCATTTTCACCCTTTTAACTATGTACAGTATATCTAAAACTCTAATAAAATTTGGGGAAAAAAATTAAGAAACCTTTTGGTTCTAATGCAATATTAGCACACAAATGGCTGGGTAATTATAATGAAACCCTTGATAACTTGGTGGCCAACCACACTTTCTCATATTCAAGGTATCACCATCACCACCAACCAAAAGGTCTTGCTATTGGCCATGCCCAGAGGTGGGACCACAAAGAGACCTTCTCTGGAAGTGGCAAGACCTGAGGGAAGCCATCTTTTAAAAATGTAAATCATATGATGTTTAGGGCTTCATATGCTAGGAGTGATGCTTTGAATGTGATTCTGCAGTTATGAGCCAATGTCCTGATTTTGTAGCCAATTTGTACATGACTATTTGAAATAAATGGATGGGAAGAGAAATCGGAAAATGGGCCCCATGGCAAATATGGATATGGAAACAAGTGAATGCTCTCTTCCAGAATGACTGTTTCCAAGAGAGAGAATGAGGAATTACAACCTAGCTTGTGGGCATTCTCAGATGTTTGAAGAACTGAGAGCTTTTGATGACCATAGAAGAAATCAACAGCTCATCATTCACCTGGCCCCACACACAGGGAAACAAATGGCTCTTACAAAGTTGCAGAATCTGAGCTGTCTGTTGAAAGCCCAGCATTATATTTTAAAGAAAAGCATAAAGTTCAGCAAAGGTTTCCTTCTCTGAAATATGGCTAAAGAAAACAAAAGAAGCTATGCAACATTTAAGAGGATTGTTTTGAATAGGTTGCTTGGAAAACTTTATGCAAGCAATCGTACATGAGAATTTGTGGTTGTGGCTCACGTAAGTTTCCGGTAAGCAAATAAATGCTACTTGTTCCTCTAATGCAAACTTTTGCTGTGAGCTTCTATGTCATCCAACACACATTCTGGAAGAGCGTGTGCCAGCTGATATCTGAGAAATAGAATTAGTAAAAGAGAATAATGGGGGAGTTGTTTTCTCCTTTTTTTTTCATTCCCTTTTTGGGTGGGTGAGTGGGAGGGTCATCTACTTCAGTATTATTCATTTCAGACCGATTCTGGTAATTAAATATTCTCTCTAACCTTATTTTGTCTTAGAATCCTCAGGCAAGCTAACAGTATGGTTGATTCCAAACCAGCAGATTTTTTTTTCTGTTGTTTGGTTGAGGTTTTTTTTCTCACGAATAATGAGGGATTGTTGACCAGCTGATCTGAAAATGTGGAGAATTTTTTTGTTTTGCTTTGCCTGCTCTTGGCTCTTCTGCTAGCAAAGATTAAGAATGTTTACCAGCCCTTTAATACGGTATTGTGTCACCCTTGGAGAGCAAACAAATCAAAAAAGAACTGGGCAACGGGAAAATACGTAACCAGCTTGGCTTCTAGTGAAAGGCTATTTTGAGAAACAATTCTTGAATTACTTTCATTTGCAAGGGCCATACAGAATTCAGGAGGTGAGGCAGCTGTTTCTGCTCGACCAACATACTTTTCCCTGGCCTTGTGAACAATGTTAGTATATGCAATTTCTGTACTGCCATCTTGAAATCCTAAGGCAGGCCTAATGCAGGCCACAAGATTTTCCATTTGTGTTCTATCTGGTGCCTCTGGAAAGCTGTTTGGTTGACTGTAACCTGCTCTGAGTTTTAACCTAAGGAGGAAAGCAAAAGATGCATTTTTCAAGGCATGTCATCTAGAGAAGAAGGACAATTTCTTAGAAAATCCATGGGGGGGAAAGTAGACTTTTCCAATTTCCAGTTTCTGGGTGTTGGGCATTTGTTCAGTGTGTTCTGCTTTCTCTGATGTTTGGTCTAATGCTCATTTCTCATTGCATGTGTTTCTCCCTTCAGATTATCAGTAGAAATGTTTATAACTGTTCTTCATGGAGGTAAGTCACCACTTGGTCTTTGGCTTCTGTCGTGTTAGAATTATGTATAAGAAAACAGATCTGTGAGATCTGTGTCTGTTTCAAGACACTAACAGGCTTTCCTCAAGATGCTAGGCCATATAGTACCCAGTCTCATTTTATCTAGGTTTAGCCAGTCAGGCAAACCCATAACTACTATATCACTGCAGGAATCCTCAAAATTATTGAGGTTCACAACTTACATGGTTACTTTACTGCACATAAAAAAAGATAAAGGTTCCCCCCGCACATTTGTGCAGTCGTGTCCGACTCTAGGGGCTGGTGCTCATCTCCATTTGTTAGCCGAAGAGGCAGCGCTGTCCGAAGACGCTTCCATGGTCATGTGGCCTGCATGATGCGCACGGAACGCTGTTACCTACCCACCAAAGTGGTACCTATTCATCTTCTTGTATTTGCATGCTTTCAAATTGCTAGGTTGGCAAGAGCTGGGGCAAGTGCGGGAGCTCACTCCGCACGCAGGGCTAGGGATTCGAACCTCCGAACTTGCGATCTTCCGATCGACAAGCCTGGCATCTTACCCGCTGAGCCACCACGCCCTGCACATACTGCACATACTGCAAACTTAATTGCTGATCAATGTGGTTGGTAGCCATTTGGGCTGCTGTTCACTCAAAAGTTGGATAAATGTTGTAATCTTTGCTTTTAAATACAACATCCATTTTGCTTCCTTCCTAGAGAACAAGGCAGATCTTTTTAATATACACTGTAAAGTCCAGATACTGCTAGATGGAATTAAACACCGCTGTGGATGTGAAGATAAAGGTGAAATGGTTATAAAATAATATACATAAACTAAATTGTGTTTGTATTGAAACATAATTTCAATAATAAGTAATTCATTTGAATTCTTTATACATTTCCCTATTGTATCATGCATAAAAGATAATCAGGGACTTGTATGAAACACAGTTGATACATTTCTGAGAAAGGAACAAGGAAATAGAACCGCCCAGAGTCCCCCTTGGGGGAGTTGGGCGGTGATAAATCCAATAAATAAATAAAAATAAATAAGTTGTACATGTAATTCCATCAGAGAAATTCAAGGTACTTAAATGCACTTATTCTGAACCATATTTACTTTGGTCAGAAAGAATGAGAAATCTATGAAGTGGGGAGGGAGAATTTATATAAGCTGCTCTCAACTTGTGGGTAAATTCTGTTTTTCAGATGAAATAGAACTAGCAGATGAGAGTGGCCAAGTCAAGAACTTACTTCAAAACAAGCATCACTGTGCAACAGAACTTCTGGGGGAGCGAGAGACTTACGTGCTCCTTAGTGTCACAAGTAAGTGATTTGCTTTGAATTTCTGCATAGGCAAAAGAGGACCACATGCACATGTCAAGCTGCAGACACACTGCTCACTCTCTCCACAACTTAACCCTAGAACCAAGAACACACCATATTCTGTATTCAAAATAATTGTATGTGGATTGGATTCACTATTTTGAAACTGTATACTTAAACCATGTCTCACTCAAGCTATTCCAGTTCCCAGTAACTCAATGATCACATTATGTGGCTTTCTCAGCATGACATAGGAGTGGTTGACTACTGCTTTCTTCATTTGTTCAATTCAATTCAGTCTAACCTGAAGCCTCACATGGTATCCTCTGGTGGTATTGGACTACAACCCCCAGAATTCCTAGCCAAGATTATTGGTATGTGTGGTAGCACCCAGGAAGCTGCTTCCTTGCCATATGATCATGTAACATGTGTATCAACATTTGGCTGGCTGGGGATACTGGGTTTAGTGATATCTTGAAGGCTGCACACCATACAGATGAACCATCCAAAGATTGGACTGAGATAGCCTTCTCTCAGGTCATAGTAATCTGGAAGAAGGAGAATTTTTCTAGCAATTGCAGCCCAGGCTAACAGAAGCAACCAATTTGTTCTCAGAACTCTGAGCACATGTCCTCAATTCCTTAACCTGGATGCTTTGCTATTACTGAAAAGCATATTCAATTCAAAAAGTTTGGGGTCTTCAAAACCAGATGATCCATGCTCCAGAGAAAAGAACGACAAGCTTGCATGCCAGAACTCAACCAAACTTTATAAGCACTGGCCACAATCCAAGTCCAAAGTGAGTTGCCTTATATTGGTTTATTAAATTGTTCAGTTGTTGACAATCCACTAGGCCAGTTGTGATTCTGGTGCTTCAGGTTATATTTTGCCCTTCCTTATGCATCTATCAAATTTTTAAAAAAATTGTAGAAGGAGCTAGATAATGTGGAATGTAAACAATGTTATTAATGCTTTAGGGATAATCTTTGAAGGAAGTGGCCAACCAGATTTAAAATATTGGACATATTCAAATAAGAAGATATTTGCCATCTGAAAAAAATCATATTCAAAAATACTTTTCAGTTGAAGGAGAAAGTCCTGATTTGCTCACCTTATTCTGATTACTAGATTACTGTTCTGTTTCCATCTTCATGTTAGTTGCTTTCTCACCGCAGATGGAGAAAGACCTTCAGAGATGGAATTTAGGCCACTGTTGAAGGATGAGCACATCATTAACCCAAAGTTCCTAGGTCAGTAAACAAATGAGTTCCCATTTGTCAGTAAGACCAAAAATTGTCTTGAAAATGAAACAGGGAGAAAAAACTGCATTGCACTTGTATATTTTACACATGAGGTGTGTTGGAAAATGTGATTTGTTTCCACTCCCACAAAAATGCCTTTATTCTGACTTTCACTTTTAATATCTGTGAGAGGCAGAAGACTTTTTTTTAAAAAAAAAATGGGCAACTTTTTAATGTGATTATTCAAAAATTGATTGCCTATACAGTAGATCTCAGGAAAAAAGCTTATCCCCCAAAGAGAAATTTAATAATATCTTAAAACTGAGGAGCATCAAAAGAGTGGGTTCTGCCAATTAGAATTGCCTCTTTTTTTGCCAAGAACAATAAAAATAACAATCAATAATTATGATAATTATTACACAATTTTACACAAAAGGAAACGGAGGGGTTGTGTTTTGTTTTTTTATTGTCTATAATAGTTCACATAACCAAGCCTGACTGAACAATGTGGTACTTGGCACCAGGCCATTCAGTATATGTTCTCTGATTGGCTGGAATAATGCAGCAAAAAGGTCTTTTTAAGATGGCTGCCATTAGTTTCTTGAATTCTACCCTTTCTGTGAAAACCAGGGATCATGCTAATACCTCGGATTCTTGGGCCACTCATTCAGCCCCAGCACTTTGGCAAGCCCTTTGCTTTCCTTTGGAAATCTTTCTATCTTCTTTTTTCTTAGACCAGGGGTCTGAGTTTGGTCTACTTATTTTAATTACCTAAAGTACCTTCTGCACTGCATAATTCTGGGGGTCAATGGTGAATTAATATGGTAGTTTGTCCTCAACTGAGAAGTGGGCAAGTCACCAAGGGTCATTCTGCCTTAGTGCTGGAACTTGGAATGTATATGCATTACAAATCATCATCATCTTCATCATCCCAATTTCTATATCAAGAATACAGCTTGTGAACATCATTATTCTAATTGTAAGCATCTTTGTAAGTAAAATGTTGGCCTGAAACTGAGCTTTGGTTAAATAATTGCCAATCTTCCAATTAGGCTATTCATTGTATTTCCCTGGCGAAAAAGTGTGGTTAATTTGGGGGATCTGATCATGCATTTCTTCTACATAAAGCTAAATTAGGGAGTTGTCAAGACCGCAAGGGACACTCTCCAAAGATTAAATCCAGAAGGATTCATCGAAAATCAACCTTGGATATTCCCACAGCTGAAGGTAAGCTTATTGTTATGAAAAAAGAACCCCGGTTCACTGAACATTTTGTGATGCTTTCCATAGGCATTTATAACAAAAGATCTGTATTCTGAAGTTGCTTACATTTTACTTTGTTAAGTGAGATTGTTAGAGAGATCTTGCATTTTATCCATACTCAACCCAATATACTTATGGTTGCCCAAGTATTAATACTTCCAAAGATTATTTATTCTTGAGAATTCCCAAGGCAATTAACATAGAACAATAAGATGAAACTTCATCTGCACTCTTTATATTTTTAACAAGTAACATGGTTCTGGTCATATCCCCCCAAAGGCCCAGTTTTCTATGCTGGGTTCAGATAATACAAGCACCCAGTCTGTTGCTATCCAGGTAAATACAGTACTTACCCAAGTAATCCAGAAGCAGAATTCCCCAATCAAATGAGAAGTAACCATCTTTGATGGCTTCCCAAACACTATAAACTTACACTGTTTGCACCCATGTTTGTTTGTTTGTTTATTTCAATTTCTATAGCTGCCCATCTCACTTATGTGACTCTGGGAGGTTCACAAGTTCTATCCATGCTTGATCACTCATTGTCTCTTTCAATGGCAGGCTTAAGAAATTCTTCACCCCATGGCAGTAGAACAAGGACTCCTAATGCTTCTCCAAAACAAAGCAAGAAAATCTGATTTGTGGGTGAACTTCAATTCATAACCACTGCTACATTTTTGGAAACATTTCTGTTTGTTGTAAAATGTTGATTAGAGCTACTCTTCTATGATTTCCTGCCAAGAGTGAAACCCCAGCATACCCTGTTAGACTCACAAACACATTGAAACTTAAATCCAAACCATATGTAATAAACTTCACTCCAGGCAAGAGTGCATAAAACAGTAGCCCTAATCTCTCGGGGGGTGTATGTGTGTGTGCATGTGCATCCACATGTATGGTGTAGATGTGCCAAGAAAATTAATTTACTGTAGAGAAGCTGGCAGCATTTAAATGCTTCTCTCTTTCTTTCTCTTGAAATACTGTGGTTTCTTATTTCCATTTTTCTTCCAAAGCTTTTAAAGAATTGAATGAACATCTTTATCCATAATGAAAGTAACCCTTTAGCAATATCTATTATAGAAGGATCCATATGTCTGTCATCAGATCAACAAAAGGAGTTACCTGCTGGATTCTCTTGCATTATCGTGAGAAAAATATGTGAGCCAGGAAACTATCCTGAACATTCTATAAGCAGAGTTTAATCGACACCAACATCAATTATTTGTGTCAGATTTCTCGTATGAAATTGGCAAATTGGGTTTCTCTACAAAGCAAAAGTGTTTTGGCAAATTGCATCCTTTACAAAGCAAAAGTCTCTCATGGTGACGTGAAGTGCAGGTGCAAGATAACAACGGTCACGTGTGTATTGTTATGACTAGTGCCCACACAAGCAATGGGACCTTCCCATGAGAACAATGTCTCCTGATTCCTTCCGTGGGAAGCCTGCTCCAGGGAGGGAGCAGAGGGGGGGAGGAAATCACATACTTGCTTAGATGCAGCACTGCTACCCAATAGCAGGTCATGCTATGTGCTTTAGGCCTAATGCTTTGGGCCTGGTGTGTGTCACAGCTAACTTCCAGCCAATCAGAAAGCTAGAAGAACTGAATATCAAACCATGCAAAATGGTGTTCTATGCTTCTTGACTTTTTGTGTCTTTAGCCATGTAGTTCTTCATGTGTATTCTACTTTTGAGGACTGAGCAGTGCATAGCTATGGGAGGCTATGCATGGCGTGAGCTCTGGCCCTGGGATCAATACACAGAACTCTGCTTATAAGTTTGTTGTTGTTTTCTTTTTACAATGCTGTACCATATATATTGTTCTTTCCTTTTTGTGATAATGTACTGTATATACATTATTGCCTTATGCTACAAGTAAAATACTTTTAGCCCTAAAAGCTGCACTCTTGTCTGTTTATTCTCAAGCCTCGAGTTTTTCCCCTTTAAGCCAGCGTACATCCCATCAATTTGATGCTAGACTCAGCGTTATTATCTGCTTTTTATATAATCAGTTTGGCGGGTTTGGGTTGGGTTTTTTTTTAACACTTTTTTATTGCAGCATTGTTTCATTTTTCATTCAACAACAGTTTTTATATGTCTTCTAAGTGCAGATAATAAAATATAATAAATAAAAAATTGCATGTGGGCATCTGTAATGCTTCGTACACTGCTAAGAATCTAGAATGGGTCCACAGTGCACCTGTAATGGGATGTGAGAATAACCTTGAGGAAGAGAAGGAAGAGCTGCAGCCAAAGCAATGGTCAGATAAGAAAAATTGGAGTCCGAAGCAGGAATGGAATTTGAGAAGGCGTCTTAGACTTGAACCTCCCTAGTTCTCTTTGGGATAAAGGCAGGGAGGCGGGAGACACATTCAGAGTCGCATGATTCTGTTATTGTAACCCTATAATTTTTTATTATTATTTTATTTTTATTATTTCAATTTATTCCCCGCCCATCTCCCTTGCAAGGGACTCTGGGCGGGTTACAACAATTGAAAGTTTAAAAACTATACAAAAACATCATCTAAAATACATCCAATAATAATAAAAGTAGTTTTAGAATTCATAACTTTTGTGCTCAGGTCTGGTCAACCTCAAAGAGTTGACATCACCCTAGGTCACTAGCCATGTTTTGCAAAGCCCAATGGCTGAGTTCAAACACTAAGCCAAAATCAAACCAAACCAGTCACACTGTGGTTTTGCACCATTATCTGAACCCAGCCATTGTGGGATATATTATTGCCAATATTTCTAGATAACGGCAGAAAAGCTTCTTATAAGGGTGTACAGGACAGGGGCAGAGCAAATTTGCAGAAGGATCCGAGGTTAGTTTTCTAATATCTCCAGTTAGAAGAATAAAGCTCAGTGTACAATGAGAAACACATTTTGTCTGAGATGTTGGCAAATTGCTGGCCATTAGACTAATCCAATATTTCTCAACCTTGGAACTTTAAGATGTGTGGACTTCACCTTCTAGAATTCCCCAGTAAGCATGTTGGCTGGAGAGTTCTGGGAGTTGAAGTCCGCACATCTTAAAGGTACCAAGATTGAGAAACACTGACTAGTCAATATTAGTCAAGATGGAAAAACAACATCCTATGTGTATGGACAGTCAGTACCAGGAAAGAAAATACATATTTTGGATATGCTCCCATATCATTATTTCCTGGAGCCTGCAGCCACAGGAGGTAAAAGTTGACCTCTTTTCAGTTCCACATGCAGGTGGAACAGAAGTTGGCCTGGAAACTGGGCTTATTAATCATCGATCAAACAGCTTCTATGCTTCCAGTTGAGCAGCTGCCAGCAAATACTACAGTAGCTTGTGAATGGGGTTATGTCAGTGTGTCACTCTTGTTTTTCTGAGTTCAATGCAATTGGCCATGTGTGGAGTCACTGGATTAAATAGATTGTTCCCAGTTTAGGGCAGGAGAAGAGATCTGGGACCATTCTATGGCAATGGGGGAAGAGCTGCCCTCTTTTGTGACCTGTTTGTTGCAAAAGGAACACTCTGGGGTTGGTCTGGAGCATGCATCTAAAGTTATGGGGCTTTTCAGGGAGTCCTGATTGGGAAGGACTTCCCTCAACATCAGACACTTCATTTAAGACCAGAAATGGCCCACACATTATATGTTTAGCCATGGTTTGTTAAATGTGAGCATCTGGCTACTAAAGGCTTAATTCTCTGTAGGGATTGCCCCGTAAATTATTTAGGAAAAGCACAGTTTGTGCTTGTAGTTTGCCCTTCTTTCCTTGAGGTGGTACCTCATGGGTTGAGAACCTGTGACCATCTGGATGAGGATGAACTACAATTAATAGTATCCTTCAGTTGTGGCCATGCCTGGAGCCATCCTCTTTCTGCAATGTGCTTTTCATATAAAGCAGAGAACTGTTTTTCAAAAAAGGCTCAGTGGGTTCAGATCTGGTTAGTGCCTGGATGGGAGGGTACCAGAAATCTCATAGCTAACCTGGGAAGTTGAAAAAAACATTCTAGAAGAAGGCAATGCAAACCAGTTCCATATTCCTGTCAAAAATACTGTGTGGAGTCTTTACATTTACTTCTTCAGTCTGGATACTCCTACTTAAAATATTAATAGTTTTAAATATTTGCCTGTACCTGCTAACTCATTATGTTTCTACCCATTGGCTGAACTCTGCAAATATAAATATATATTTCCTTGTTAACATTTTCATAGGGCAGTTTGGAATTGATCTGGGTAAATAAGAGAAATTTCAAACCTTTCTTCATGACAGTAACATGAAATTACCTGGATTGGATTGATCACAGGAAAAACAAATTCCTTACAGGGCCAGAAAATGTATTTTAAATAAATCCCTGTAGACTTCTATCCAGGTTTTCAATACTGCTTTGATTTTGCTCCAGTGGAAAAAAATGTCTTTGTTGTTCTGATCAGAGCAGATTAAACAAACCTGTGTGGCTTTGATGAAGGAGATAAGGCATATTTTTTCCTAGGTGAAATACTCTACATTTGCAGACAAGTGTGTGTGAGAAAGAGTGCATACCATGTTCTTCGTTCATTCCTTTCGAAGAATGTGTTTCTATCCTGGGAAGAGAAAGGATCAGATAATTTCACACTTCATTTTGAAAAACTCTGTGTTGAGCAACAACCAAAAGTATGTTAAAGTGTTCTCCAGAACCAACAATGTGGAGGGAGGGAGGGAGAGAGAGAGAGAGAGAGATTCATGAACATGCTCACTAAAGCACTATTAAGCATGAACAATTACAATAACCTTATCTGAACTTGGGTTCAAGGCTGTGGAAAGGAATTACTCCATTCACAAGTTCCTGCCTTGTTTGTAGTTAGTTTTGTTTAAATGACAGTGTCCTTGGGTCATATGCCTGAGAATTCAATAGAATGGTTTTTAAAGCTAGAAGTGGCATTGAGCTGGAGAATTGCCTTCATGTTCTTTATTGGTTCATCATCATCTTCAACAGCCATGCTTGCTTTCATCTCTCAAAATGACCATCTTCCCCAATCTGATGTCATCCTGATGTGTTGGATCAAATGAGTTGAGCATGAGTTCTCATCATCATCTGGCTAACAGCAGCCCTGAGACTCCAGTCCATTTCTCCAAGAAAATGCCACAGTCCAGCAAAATCAGCAAGGAGACTTTTCCCCACTTATCTGTTTCCAAGTGAAGATCTCCAAAATGCTGGTTCCACTTGAGTTACTCATAATGCTGTTTAATTTTCCTTTCCAGTAAGGAGACCTGATGAAAAGCAGCAAAGGAAGTTGCATAGCCCAAGCAGAGTGCATCAACAATGACATTTAGATAATGAGCACATTTTGCTACTTTGCCCAAGTAGAGCAAAGCCTTTCTATGCCACTACTTCTAAAGATAGTCATGATTATATTTATTTATTTATTTATTTATTTATTTGTTTGCTTGTTTGTTTCTTATTCACATTTCTATCACTGCCCATCTCCCCTGAAAGGGGGACTCTGGGTGGTTGACAATAAAATCAACAATTAAAACAATAGAAGTATAAAAGTACAAACAACAACCAATATAAATAGAGAATAAATAGATAAAAGTCGAAGTGACGAACAGATCTCATTCAATAGGGAGGACACTACGGCACCAGCCACCTCCAGGAAGAACTATTGCCCTTCCCATCCCAGGCAAGGCAGGAGAACCAGGTCTTCAAATTCTTCTGGAATGCCAGGAGCAAAGGGACCCGCCTCACCTCTGGGGGCAGATTGTTCCAAAGGGCGGGCGCCACTGCAGAGAAGGCCCACCTCCTGGACCCCGTCAAATGAAATTCCTTTGCCGACGGAGTCCGTAGCATGCCCTCTCTGCATGATTGGGTGGGACGGGTCGATGTTATGAGGAGGAGGCGGTCCCTCAAGTAGCCTGGCCCCATGCCATGTAGGGCTTCAATGGTGATAACCAACACCTTGAATTGGACCCGGAAGCAAACCGGTACCCAGTGCAGCTCGCACAGCAGTGTTGTCACATGTGCCGATCTTGAAGCACCAATAACTGTCCGTGCGGCCACATTCTGGACTAGCTGAAGCTTCCGGATACTCTTCAAGGGTAGCCCCATGTAGAGAACATTGCAATAGTCTATATGGGAGATGACCATTATGCTGCATTACCGCCCAGATACAGTATGCAACAATGCAAAAGAGGAGCTGGTGTACCTCAGCCATAGAGGACTTAACTCTCACATCCTTCACCATTGGTCATGCTGGTTGGGGCTGTTAGTTCAGGAATATCTTGAGGGTCCCATTTTGCCTACCTCTGCACAACCATAAAGACCCTATAGAGAAAACAGAACTAGAACAATGTAAAGAAGAGAAGGTGTAGGATGGAAAGTCAAGTCAAACATTAGTAATAAAATAAACACAGCAGGTTAGACTGGTTTGGCTGCTGCCAGAACAGCATAGTAAAAACTGAACTTTAAAACAGGGGTACCCAACCTTTTTGGCACGAGGGACTGGTTTTGTGGAAGACAATTTTTCCACGGACCGGGGGGCGGGGTTTGCAGGCAGGAGCCAATCGTGCGGGGGATGGGATTTGCAGGTGGAAGCCAATCGCGTGGACCAGGGGGTGGGGTTCGGAGACCAGCATGGCGGCCCAGTTCCTAACAGGCCATGGACCACTACTGGTCCGTGGCCCGGGGGTTGGGGAACCCTGCTTTAAAACATTTGGTCTGCATGATCAGAAAATGAAGCTCCTGGAATTCTTATTGGCATTGTGGCTTACTTGTCACTGCTCTTGATCATGTGTCATTTCCATTCAATTTCAAATACCTCAACTCCAAACAGCTGTAGATGAGGATGTAGAAGGCTTGGATAATGATTTATTTATTTTATCAAATTTCTATACTTCCCACCTATCCTTTGGCATAGGCCATTTGAGGAAAAGGATCATGCAGGCATCAAGTCAATCACATACTGAAAAATACAGGTAAGTCTCTTCCAAGAGGCTCCTGAGCTGATGTTGCTATTTTATACCTTTAGCAATAAATCATGCTGGATGCTCAGGGGACCTCGGCTGCAGTTTAAAACTACCAAAGAGTTCATTCTTTTAAAGAAACATTGCTAAACTAAAGGGGTTTTTTATGTTGCATTAAGGAAAAGTATACAAATAATTAGCAATTTACAGGCCTCTTTAATTCCTCTTGAGCCATGAATCACAAAAATTGCTTTGTCCCAACCAGGCTACCTGTGCAGTTTGTCCTAGGAATGCCCTTGTGCTGCCCTGGCCATTTGACCATGTGCTGGACAGGTGGAGAATAAAGAAACAAGTTAATTGTACAAATTAAGGTTGTTTTTTATTGCTGCATTTCTGCATTGTTACTATACATCAGGGGTGGGGAACCTTTTTTCTGCCAAGGGTCATTTGGATATTTATAACTGGGGACCGGGGGGGTGGGGGGCGGGGTTTCTGGGATTTCCGCGGACCGGGAGCCAGAGTTTGCGGGTGGGAGCCAATTACAAGCACTGGGTGGGCGGGGTTTGCGGGCGGGAGCCAATCACGTGGAAGGGGCGGGGTTTGCGGGCGGGAGCCCTGCGGGCCTTATGTGGGAGCCCAGCGGGCCTTATAAGGCCCGTGGGCCTGACGTTGCCCACCCCTGCTATACATGGTTGGATGAATCTATGACAACTGTATTTTGAGTACCCTTTATGCACTGAACTGATATTGCCACTGCTGTATATTCCATGATCACGTGGGCTTCCAGCGATCTTCACACACTGAGCCAACCAACTTGCTATTTTCACATTTGAATCTCCACATGAGGTTAATTTGGGAGCATCAAACTGATCTCAAACACTAAGCAGGGTTAGACCATGTCAGTACTGGATGGGAGATCCCTAGGAAATGCAGGATTGTAGACTAGATCCTGAAGGAAGAAAAAGCAAACCACGCTGAGACCATTGCCAAGAGAAATATATGGACATCTCCAAGACGTCATGCTTGTCTTGACTTGCTAGTGTTAATTGAACATGATCCTAATGACCAAGTTTATTAGGAGGAGAAATTCCATATTTTCTTACAAGAGCTGGTTGGCTGATGGCAAAATTCATAACAATATGTATTTACTATTCAGTAATTAAAACTGGTATTTTTGACCGTAGGCAGTTGGCTAGGATTGCAGTCTTGGCAGGGACAGCAGTTTTTCTGCAGCTGCACAGGAAATCTGACTTTCTTTCGGTGAGTCATTTGAGCAAAGGTTTTAGCACTTCTTTTTATGACGGTGCTAAATGTAGAAAAACTCCCACTTCCAGATGCCTCCTTTAATATTTGGTAAGATCTGCCACAAGGTGTAAACAGACTTTCAAGAAGCAGAGAGCAGAACCTACTATACAGTATTGGAGAAGCTAATTGGCATGCGATATTTCATTTTTTTTACATGCAAAATTCAGATAGAAAAGGAATTGGTAAATATGTTAAAATAAATACAAGTTGCCAATTTGTTTGCTTCATGTTGCAGAGCTACAGGGTATATGAAAATTCATTTTCTGCATCACTGTAATTGCACAGGTATATAGCTTTCAGATTGATGAAAGTTGGGCTTATGCATTCTGCTAAACCCCAAATAAACTATATTATGGTTTAATGTCATGCGTGAACCCTGTCATCATGGTTTGTAAAACACACTTTATTGGTAAGATAGCTTGTTTAACTAACCATGTTTAAAATAAATCATATATTACCATGTTGTACAAACCCATTCATTTCCACCTAGCGCACACCTGCATGCTCATACAGTATATACACACACTGTACGTGTTATGCATGGACACACTTAAAGCCTTACAGGTTTTTGGTTTGAGTTATATTTCACTTTGAAATAGTGATAATAGACCTGGTATTTACTTAAAAAGGAAAGTAGGGTGAACATAAATAATACGAATGACTCTTTGTAGCAGTTTGCTCAACCTGGTGCTCTTCAAAAGTTGGAATTGCATCACCCACAAGATCCAAAGCAGCTAACAGACTCTTCCATGGGATCGATTAAGTCTGTTGAGCTTCAGCTTTGTATCGGCATCTGCCAACGGTTAGCAAACAGATATGACAAAACAGAGACTTTCTGTAAAAAGTCTTTTATTATCAAATTATATTTATACACTGCGATCCATGGCAACACAATGTGACCGACACCTGCTAGCCTCCCATTGGATTGCCACAGAGGATTTCACTGTCATTCTGAACAAAAATACAACTTTGAAAAAACCTAGTGCAAGTCAGAGTATTCCACTGCTGTCATTGGAAGAACCAACATTTGGTTTCTTTCATTCTATATACAAGAGATTTCAGACTTTGTACACATTCAACACTAAAGGATCAGGCAATAAAAATAAGTAATATTCAAGTTGGTAACCCCAGGTTAATTATTTTACAGTACAGTTGAATTTCAGGTCCCTTGATCCTTCTTCCTTTTTTCCTTCCAGGGAGAAGATCTGATGCCCATTGATATTGCACAAGCATAACATTCAAGCAGCTGCCAAAAGAAGCGACTGAATTATCCTGTCCATCACTCTCAGTAATACATGTTTTTATCCCACCAGCCTGTAGCCAAAGGGAAAAAAAAAGGTCAGGAAGAAATAAACATTTTTCTAACAAAAAGAGGGTTGGCTGGCATAATGAATGCTATTAATCAGATCCCCTCGGGCCATAAGGATAGTGATGGGGTATCTCCTCTCTCTGTTCTTCACAGATGCACATAGACACTGAAGCTAAATTTCCTGGATGCATCTGCTTTCACTGATTCAAAAGGGCACATCTGCTATTGTTCCAGAAGGCAGGACACTTCAGAAAGGGTCCAAAGTTTTGAGACAGGAGGAAACCTCGGCTCCTAAGACCATGTGTACCCCAGAAGTTACAATAAAATTGTCATGTTTCATGCAGCAGGAGGGAGGCGCTGAGTTTAATGTCTTTCATTAATTAGTTTAAATTCAATCTAACCTAGTTTTTGGCCTGGCCACACCCATGTCTCTGTTTTGACCACTTTGTGCTACTTTTGACCATCTGCCTATCAGCTAAAGGCCCACTGTGGCCTTTAGCAGGTTCCAGATTAAGAGTAGCTTGACAGTGACTCAAGGAGATGTCCAGCACCTCTTCGTTGATCGTGTTTAATCAAAAGCTTGTCAGCCACCTGGCTGGGATGTTTCCATGTAGATCGCTGCATTGAGCAGGGGGTGATACTTGATGGCCTCAATGAGCTTTGCCAAACTTGGTGATCTTATGCAAAAAGTGTTTTCCTATCCAAATCTTTTTATTCAGGTAGGATTAGAGAAAGCCAATAAAAACAGCTATGGCATCAGTCTTGGAGCCTGGACAGGACTATCCAGTCAGGATATCAGTTCAGGACAACCAGAAATGTACAGTCTTAAATTCTGTTGAAAGGACAAGGGCTCTAAGACTCGAACTGGCTAACTTAACGTTTCATGCTGCCTTTGAGTTCTTTCCAAATCAATGAACCTTTTATTAGAATGAGAAGTGTAGCCAAGACTATTGGCTTGCGATTCCCAGTGCCAAGAAAAAATTCCTGACCTGAAGGAACCTCTTACATCTTTTTTGGCAAGTACAATATCACCTGTGATAATGAGCATTTAATTGAAATTGCAGATGCAGTAACGTTAGCTTGGATTGAAACAGGTGTGGAGATCTAAATTGTGCATAAAATGCTATGCCACTTACTTCCTGGATATCGTCTGATGAACAACTTGCGCATTTCATCATAGACCCATATCAAGATGGCATAAGGCACAGAGACGAACCAATACTGAACCCTAGAAAATAGAAGGTTAGGTGTCAGGTATTTTTGCTGGGTGGGAATTACGGGAATTAAAGTCCAGTACATCTCAGGGATACAAGCTTGGGAAGGATCTTATACTACAATTACACCAACTTACCGGAGAGGTGTGAAATTCAAGGCATTGACACTTCCAAGGCCATAACAGAGAATCAAAGCTATCCCTATCTGGGAAATGATACCAATCCAGATTACTTTGTTCCTATGAAAAAACAAAATACAGCCAAGGGTGATCCCATTATTTATGATGTATGCACATAGAGAGCCATTTATAGTATCACTAGAATGTTCACATGCGTATGTTACTATACACACGTATGTAGTGGTGGGCAGGAAGAGATTATGAAATCTATGCTTGACATGCTGGACATGGTTTCTCTGTGTGTGTGTATGTGTGTGCATGCATTCATTCCCTTCTAGGCCCCCAAGTTCCTCAGTTTTGATTTTAGGAATATGTATTCCTAATAATTCAGGATCACATTCCCGAGATGATCCTGAATCCAAATCTGAATCTTATTATTCAGTAATGGACAGTGGTGTTAGCACCGCATCTCCTTAGGATTTACTGAGCCCAAGTTGCAGCTCCTGACTTTGAAAAAAGAAATGAAATTATTTGGACAACTTTGTGATTTTGTTTGCTTCTTTGCTTTTCCAATGGTTCCAGGAGATAGCATTCTCAGCAGCAACCAAGAAAAGACTGAGGAGCAAATGGCTTGTCTTAATATTCGAGGTGCTGGTGTTCACCTTTAAAGCCCCTCACGGCATGGGACTGGGTTACTTGAGGGACCGCCTCTCCCCAGTTTCATCTGCCCATCCTACCAGTTCCAGTAGAGAGGGCATGTTAGGGGTTCTGACACCTAGTGAGCTACCTTTGGGGGGCCCTAGGTGGCGGGCCTTTTCTGCTGTGGCACCCGCGCTGTGGAATCTTCTTCCCCCTGAGGTGAGGTTGGCCTCGTCACTGTTGAGCTTCTGGAGGTCCCTCAAGACCTGGTTGTGTCAGCAGGCCTGGGGACCCCAGGGGATGGGTGATCTAGTAAGATGACTCCATTATTTTTAACACCCCTCCATCTCTTATTCTCTGTTTAGTTGGGTTTAATATATTTCTTATACTTTTTAATGCATTTATTGATTGTAGCTTGAATCATGTCAACTGGATTTCTATTTTCTCAGTGGAAACGTTTCGCTCCTTATCCAAGGAGCTTCTTCAGTCTGAGCAAAGTTGGTAAGGGAATCCTAAATATGTTTCTAGGTAGCTGTGTGACCTTACACCTGGGGCTAGGTCATGGTTATATTGAGATGTTATTTTTAAGTCCTTTTATCATCTAAAGGAGGATTGTTAAGATCACCATGCTGCTGTTGAGCTTGCGAAATGGTCTTAATCTTCCTAGGCACAGAAGACAAAGCAGGGAGGAAAATAGGGGAAAGATTGTGCCCGAGGCCCCCACCTCTATTCAAGGAAGGATTTTCCAAGTTGGCATAAATTCTTGCTCAGACTGAAGAAGCTCCTTGGATAAGGAGCGAAACATTTCCACTGAGAAAATAGAAATCCAGTTGACATGATTCAAGCTACAGACAATTCCACCTGGATGACTGAGAACCTTCATAAGCATTTATTGATTGTTTATTAACCCTGTTGTACGCCGCCTAGAGTTGCTTGGAAAAGTGAGATGGGTGGCTAATAAATTGAACAAATAAATAAATAAACAAAACTTGGAAGCCCAGTTCTGTTGGAATGAGCACCAACCTGAAAAGTCCTTGCTGGAAAATGGAGTTCCGTCTTGTCTTCCGGATTATTAAGTCTGCCACTTGTTGAATGGTGATGCTGACAAAAAAGGCTGTGTATCCAGTGAACTGCAAGTATCTCCGTTGCTCAAAGGTCTGCAGAACATCGAGCAGGAAGAAAAGATAGTTAGGTCAAGTGGCTGAATTTAAGACAGGCTTCCAGAGTGAACTGTGGTCTAGCAAACAGAACGATTCTTGCTAATTATGGCCAGTGGCCTAGCAGGTGCTTGAGCATCTCTGTCCCCCTTATTTTTGAAATTGCAGCTGGTGGACAGATACCAAAACTGGGATATTTATTCAGACTGCCAGCGGGTATTACTTTGTTGAGTGACAGGTTTGTATACATCATCTTAAAATATATGATGCTGCAGTACAGAAAACACTGCAGTGTAAAATAATACAGGACTAAGTGTTATTCTTGTATAATATGTGGGAATTCTGGGAGTTGAAGTACCCATGCCTTAAAGTTGCCAAGGTTGAGAAACACTGATGTAGAGTATATAAACTGGGGAAGGGGGAGGTGTCCATTGCCTCTGATGCAAGAAAGATCGCAGATGTCGCTATTTTTCTTGATCAATGATGTCTGGTAGCTTTGTAATGTGTCCTCTAAGCTGGTAGTTGCCACAGAGTGAAGGAGTCCATTAGATCCTTCCTGGGATTTGGTGGTTGACCTCAAGAGTTACACCCATAACTATCTCAGTAACTGGATTAGAGAGATTCCTGTAAAATGAATCACTGATCTGGAACCTTTTATAGATTTTTTAACCTAACATATCCTATATTACTAGACTTTATGAGAACGGCTTCATTCCTGTGATTATGCTTAACAATGCACAGCTAACACTTTTAATTTGAAATCTGATCCTATGAGCTGTTGTACCAGGAAATAAATCACGTAGGATTGGGCTTCAGTTTGCTGTGCCAGCTCAGTCTCCCAACATTACTTACTACATACACAGACATGCCACCAACTGGGGAAGGGTGTGATACAGGTTTGCCATTGGGTGCTGCAGGAAGTGGAAATCACTAGTAGCAGGGGGAGGGTGTGTTTGGCAATGGGACAGCACACAAAACTCTTTCCAAAATGTACTGAGAAGAGACCTTGCAAGAGCCTTCTAGTAGATCCTCTGCTTTAGAGTGAGTCAACCTAAGAGAATTTTGCACACAATGTCATTACATGCCTGGGGTAGTTTAGTGACTAAAGTTATTTATCTCCAAACTGGTATGATATAATGGATGAAGCTGATAGGTTTTACATAAGTAGGCACGGGGTTTTTCATTTTGCTCTGTTATGGAGATATGTTTGGCAAATCTTGTCTGAGCTCAGAAGCTAAGCAGGGATGGACCTGGTTAATACTTGGGTGAGAGACTACCAGGAAGTTTCAAGGCTCTAGGCTAGGCTGGGAAGTCAAAAACACTATCTTGAAAGAAGGTAATGCCAAAATACTTCCAAACTCTAGCAAAGAAAACTGCATGGTTACCAGAAGTCAACTTCAAGGAGACTAGGGTGTGTTTTTTTTAAACACAGTTACCGTCTTTTAATGAATTTAGCACTGAACGAGTTATCACCCTTGCAATACCTATATATAATTTGGGGGAAGGGGGCTTTGAGTCAATGTTGACTCCTGGCAACTGTCCTTGCTGTTTTCTTGGCATCGTTTTTGGAAGTGGTTTGCCCTTGCCTTCTTCCTAGGGCTGAGAAAGAGTGGCGGGCCCAAGGTCACCAGCTGGCTTTGTGCCTAAGGTGGGACTGGATTAACTGGAATCTGTCTTCTACTGGGCTGGTACTCGTCTTTTGCTCAGAGTAATTGGTGCTTTCAATGAAAGTGATTCTAAACACTCTACCCATTCTTGTCCATAGCTGTCCTGCAAGTCAGCCAAATTCTCCTCTTCCCATGGAATTCGGATCTGGAGAAGAGAGTGAGGGAGCCAGCCTTGCTCAGCATAAACAGTGAAATAGGTCAGAAAGGCCCCAATTGTTTGGAGAATGCCTGCAAGAGAGAAACAAGGAATGGCTTTTACGGGAGAAGAAAGCTGATGAGAAAAGAATGGCAGAATGTCTACCGCATTGTTTTCTCCAGAGACATTTGCATCTCAGTTAGCAGGATCCTGGAGTTGCTCATTAAATTTGAGAGATATTCTCTATGGTCAGCCACGAAGACCCACCCAAGTGCCTACTCATTCCTTGATGGTATGAATTTCTCTATCGTACCAATTTGCAAGTAGGAATAGACTGCAAGCTCCTGGTTGACCAGTCGGTCTCTTTTTTTGTGCCTTGGCTTTCTCTTCATGATATCACTTTCAGCTTTTTCATAGGCCAGTGCAACAGAAGGAATCTGTAAGGGGAAAGAAAAAGGTAAGTTTCCTATCAACAGGTTTTTAGGACCACTCCTACCTTTCATTGATTTGCTTATCTCTTGCATTCACTAAACAACCAAAAAAAAAAAAAGCAGTCATGCCAAGAAAATCTACCCTAGCCTTCTGCAATTTAACTCCCTTGGATGTACTGGCACTGCAGCAGTAAGATTTCTCTTTGGCCAAACCTGGGAAAGATGGTTGAGGATTAAGGTGCAATCCGGTAAACAGCTGAGATGTGGAGTCCTTGGTGCTCTCTGAGCCTTGTTGTTTTCTTGCAGACGTTTCATTGCCAGGCTAGGCAACATCTTCAGTGCGAAAAGGGAGTGGGACTTGCTCTCTGTTTATATACCTTGGCTTGTCCTGCCTGTGTTGGTGGGGGTGTTGTACTCTCCTTGGTAGTACCTTGATTGGGTTGTTGGGTGAGAGACTACCAGGAAGTCTCTAGGCTCTAGTTAGCTGAGAGTAAGCCCCTTTGATCTCAGAGGGACTTAAATGTATTGACATTGCCAGATAAATGAGGACTTCTTTAATTACATTTCTAGTATCCCTCTCCCTACTTTTTTTTAAGTATTAGCAAGAAACAGGGGAAGATAGCAGTGAGTTTGATTTTAAGCCTGGTGATACCAAACTCCTACAAAGGTTTGAGGAGTATGCATGTGAGAAAGAGGAATTTTTGTCTTTCGGAAGTCAAGAACTCACAATGTCTGTGCCGAGGTCAATAAAGAGGATGGTGATGGTGCCAATGGGTAGGGGGATACTGGCGATGATGTAAATCAGGAAAGGACATAGCTCGGCTATGTTTTTGGTCAATGTGTAGGCAATCGTTTTCTTCAGGTTGTCAAAGATCAGGCGGCCTATAGGAGAGAGACAGAAAGGTCATTGACAGTTGGCTGAATATTGCCTGCCACCTTCTGAAATCTGCAAATCGTTTATCAGTTTAATCTTAACGTTGGTGGATGTGTGTGCCAGAACACAACACAAAAGCAGGCTTAAGTTCATTATTTGCACTGCAAAATCAGCTTTTCAACAATATTTCCATGGCTCAGTCATTAGCATTTTCAACAGGTACTTCCCTTTGAAACTGCAACAGGGATAGACCTCATCTGTGGACAACTTCAGACATCCACCGCAGAGGTGATGTTTTCAATATCCCCCTTATGTCACATAGAACAGCTAATCAAATGCTACAAAATGTGACCAAGTCCTGCAATGTCTACTGCTATTATATGAAGATACACTATAATATAGTTAAGTAAGAGACCATAAATTTGAGATAAACTGGGGTCTGTTTGGCCATGGTTGTGGCATTAGACAAGTTAAAAACCAAAATAGGCCTGGCTATAGGATGTTGTCTATCAAATTGTTGCGATGATGGGTATGAAATTGTCTATACGCATTTGCATATGAAATCTTTTCTAGATATGTCCAGACTGCCCCCAAATATATCTGAATTCAGTGATCCATCCAGCTTTACCTGTGAAGTCTCCCTCTTTGAAGGTATACAAATTGATTGCAATATAAATTTAAATAATAAATAAATAAATGTGTGGCTAAGGTTCAAATAATGGGTTGCCAATCTTACCTTCTTCTACTCCAGTAACAATGGATGCAAAATTATCATCCAGCAAGACCATATCAGCTGCATTCTTAGCTGCATCAGAGCCAGCAATACCCATTGCAATTCCTATATCTGCTTTCTTCAAAGCTGGTGAGTCATTCACTCCATCACCTGTCACAGCCACCACTGCTTCCTGGAGAACACAAAGATTGAAGACTATGATATACATTATGTTCCAAACTCTTCCCTTGCTTGAGTCCTGTTACATTGGCATTTGAATGAATGTTTGTTTATTTGGTCAATGACCAGCAACTTAAAATTAATAAAAATAACAATTAAAATCAAACTAATCAATTAAATACATAGGTAACTATGGGTTAAAACTATAAATTTAGACAATTATAATATAATCTATAAAACCCTATTACAATAAAACCCTATTACAATAATGACATGTTTATTTACCTAAACATTGATATAACTATCATTTTAATAGCATGTTGTAAAATATATATCCTAAAAAAAATATTAAAAAATAGCTAAACAAAGTATTGGTAAAAATAGTACAATAGTAAAATATACACAATTCTCTACTTCTTTAACCGGTTTTGCCTTATTATCATTGCGGCAGCACATAATTTTGCTACTGCACGTGTAATAACTGGGTTTTAGTCCTGCAGAAAATGGTTCTCATAAAAACTTGTAATTGGAGATCTGCAGGTATATATTATGAAGAGCAATTACACTATCAAAAACTGAAATTTTCTGGTACGGGGATGGCCAGAAGGATTATTATACAATCCTAGAAGGAAAAATATAGGTCAAATCTTCTGCAATGGTTTGTTGGTATGTGTTGTGTGTCAACATTTGAACTAGATTTTTTTTTCTGTGACCCAAGGATAAGGAAGAATGCTTTCAAAAACTCAGATCATATTTTGGGACTTCCTTTGTTTACAACATAATTTTTTCAAACTTTTTCCCCCTGTTGATCTGTTTTCATTTTTTTAATATATCATTTCAGTGTTACACAGAATTGGAACAAATAAATAAATAAATTCTGCTCATTCGAAGCAGATTAATGGCTGATCCCACATAGGCAGTTTGGAAAGCAAAGCCATTGCGTCAACTCTACTAACATTTCAAAGAGGTTACATAAGAGTTTTTAACCTTGCCCCACAAGTGTCTCTTACTCCTGAAGCGGCTTTACTTTCTGGAATGAAACTAAACTTTGGTTCTTGCTTCATCTTCTGCAAGTGGAAAGTAACACAATTTGGTTTTTGTAATTTCTTCTGGGGTTGATTTGTGCAGGGCAAGATTAAGAGAGAAGAGCACATGCATTTTGCTCTAAGAGCCTCAGGGACAACTGATTTGTTCAGATAGCCAAGGTCTGTTTGCATAGCATTGCATTAACCAGTTTATGGCATCTGTAATTTCAGATAAACAAAGAACTGGATAATTCAGGTTTGGAGGTATCAGTTTCAGTTCCTGAATGTGATCAGAAAAGGTTAGACTGGCATTTGTTTCTTCTTGGTTTCTTCTTGGTATGAAGTTAAAGGCCAAATCCATATCTACCCAGGGAAATCCATGTAACTACATATTACATGGGAGTAGGTTGTAGTGGAAGAATATTGAGAATGTTGTGAGCTGAAGTAGAAAGAAATCCTATATGACAAAAAAGTATCTCATTCTGGAAGGATTCATTACATTGAGACGGCCATAAATTACATGGTGCCCAACAGGTTAGAGCAGCCTTTCTCAACCTTTTGACCCCGGAGGAACCCTTGACATATTTTTCAGGCCTCGGGGAACCCCTGCACATTCAGGCTCAAATATAGGCCAGAAGTTACAAAATTATGATGTTTGTTTCATGGGTAGGCCTGTATACAGTATATGCATTAACAGTGTTCTTAAACTGAACATAAAGACTGAAACTTACTTCTTTAATGTGAAGTTGCTCGAATTTGAAATAATTTTTTAAATAAATTGTGATCTCCCAAGGAACCTCTAGTGACCTGTCGCGGAACCCTAGGGTGCCACGGAACCCTGGTTGAGGAACCCTGGCTTAGAGGATATAGCTACTAAATGAAAATAGAATGTGTCCAACGGGCTCTTTGACTTTGCAAGAGCTAAATACTACTTTGGATATAGTTAGTACAGTAGCAAAATAAGAAGAGTGGATTTTTTAAAACAAGAAGTCATGGAGCAAAACTAAGTGAGGCTCACTGAACAAACCAGCATAGATGAAGCGTAGCTTATCTGCTTATTATATTTTGTTGCCTTTGGTTTAGAAGTCATCCACTGAGAAATGTCCACAGTGGTGCAACCTGCTACTCCCCAAAACAGATGTTCTTCTCTTCTCCAGTCTCTCCTTACCTGTCTTTGACAGCCCTCCACTATGATCAGCTTTTGCTGGGGTGAAGTGCGAGCAAAGACAATCTCTGTATGATGGATTAGGATGTCATCCAGCTGTTCTGCCGTCATATCCTTCAGCTCCATGCCATTAATAACAGCTGCTTTGGCATCTCTGCAAAGCCAGACATAAGGATAAATCATTTACTGGTCAGCACACTGTGGTAAACACAATGTGGCTTATTTAGTTTTGTCTTGGAATACTATGTGAACCCAGCCATCACAGTTTGCAAACCATGGCTTAGTGTTATTTGGAAGGAAGATTCTGTTAATGTAACCTTACAATAAAGGTAGAGATAGTACTCTGGGTGTGCTTCTTGTCTGGACGACCTTGCAAGGCTGACAACAATCTTGCAAGTCTGAAAGTACATCTCTCCCCCCCCTCACCTTTACAGCCCAAGAAACTAGGGACGGTCCCTTCTGAGATGTTTGCCATGCCCCCATTCCTTCTGCAGGCTCAGCTGCCTCTTATCAGACCGTTGTCTAACCTGCAGCTCTTCCTCCTGTCTCCCATCCATTTCTGTGCCATCCTTACCGTTTGTTCACCTGTTCAACTGGAATATTGAGGCGCTTAGCGATGTCTTCCACTGTCTCACTGGTAGCTGAAATGATCCCCACACTTTTAGCAATGGCTTTGGCTGTAATAGGGTGGTCACCTGTGACCATTATTACCTACAAAGAGGATGAATGGTGAAAAGATCAATCAAAGATGTGCCTGTCCTGGATATTTCACAGGTCCCCCAGAATAGACTGTCTGCTATTAGTCATGACTTTGGATATCAAGTTCCTTTTCAGAGAGCACATTTCTGAATGAAATAGGAGAGACAGTTGTGTATGAAAGATCTGCAATGAATTGTCCTTTTGTATTGGCATAATATTTAAGAATTAATGAGTGAATGAATTATTGGGATTGTTGGGTTCTGAAATTGTGTTTCTTTGGGAGCTTGTTTTGTTCTCAGGAATTATTGCTGTGAAGTTTTGGAAATCCAGCTGTCCTTTGTTACTTTGGGGAAAACCTACCTTGATCCCAGCACTACGGCATTTCATGACAGCATCTGGGACAGTGGATCGAGGGGGATCAATCATTGACATGAGTCCCACAAAACAAAGATCAGTGGTAGGGAAATTCATGGAATCAGTGTTGAATGAATAGGTCTCTGGAAACTCCTCTTCTGGCAGATACAAATGACAGAAGCCTAGATTTAAGCAACAAAACACAAAGCAAACTATTTTAATAAAGGAAGAAAGGAGAAGAAAACAATACTCTAATAACCATAACATTTTATGGATCAAACATCCTACTAAGGTATTTGTGATCTTTGCCAGCTTTCTTTAACCTGCAGTTAATAATATATATGTTGAATTTAATCTCTTGTGTAGCACATTATCTTGTTAAATATGTCCAAGATAATAGCTAACAAAGCAGTTATGTGAATAATACACAGTAAAAACTACCAACTGGAATCAATTTATAGAAGCAACTTAAGAAACTCAAAGCTTGTACCTTAAAAAGAAGTAAGTGGGTGGCCAATTAGTAACTAAGCTTACGTATTTGCTTTCCTCTGCTTGGTTTAGCACATTCTTATAAATAAATACCACCCAACAGTATTGCCAAATAAAAGTTATGACTGTTTCTCTAGAGCGGGGCTGGCAACAGATCATCCCTGGTTGGCCATCCTTCGAACAGCAGCTGTAAATTTGTTTGCAGAAATCTCACATGAATGGTGAGATCTTCCAAGTTCTGAGAAGGAGATGTCTGAAATGTGTCAGATTTGATAGTCTAACAGCTCAGGGCAGTTTGGGGAGGGTTGTTTTAACCTATTATGGGAGATTGGATGCTGGTGACTGAAGAACAACAACAAAAACGACTGAAGCTAGGATAGCTTGCTAATCACTTCACTGGAAACATGGCTAATATTCTAGGAATTCTCATGTCTGGAGGACACCAGGTTGGTAAAGATGCTCTAGGATGATTATGTTTCCTCCTTCTAGGGCTACAGTTGAACTTGGCATGCTCCTTGTACTTACCAAGTACTCTCTCTCCCATACCGCCTAGGGTCAAATATGCTGTTTGGAATGCTTCTGCTTTCTCCTCATCCAGAGGCTCCTCTTTTCCATTAACCATCATGGTTGTGCATCTCTCCAAAATCCTTTCAGGAGCCCCTTTCATCACCAGCAGGAAACGTTTATCATTAGGATCTTCAGTTTCATGGATGGAGAGCTGAAGTCAAAGGAGAAGCAACTGCTGAAATACACTGTTGATCACACATATATTGTTATAACATGTGGGCCATACCAGGCCATAGGACTAGCTTTTTATCCCTCAGGCCCAACTCAGTGGGACCAGGAAAAGAAGTGGTTGGGCCTGAGGGGGAAAAAAACTAGTTCTGATTTAGTGAAATTCCAATGTAAATGAAAATTTGAATTATAGCTACCAAGTTGACTCCCAATCTGTTTGATTGTGTTCGTCTTCAAAATTACAAGACACCACATTGATTTCTTTTCAGTTATTAGATTTATAACTTATCTTTTGTTTAGCAGCTTAAGGTCACTTACATAGAGATCTCTCTTCGTTTTATCCCCACAACAAACCTGTGAAGTTGTTTGGGCCAGTATTTTTCCAAGGTGGAGGATAGACTTGAATCTGGGTCTTCCCAGTTCAAAGCAAAGCACCTTTGCTTTGGTGTGTGTGTGTGTGTGTACATACATACATACATACATACATACATACATACATACATACATAAACATATATACAACTCAGTCTTGACTGATGACTACCCAGTCTAGTCCCTACGGGGACTAGTCCCTACGGAAACTTCCTTGGCAAGATTTTTTGAAGTGGTTTGCCATTTCCTTCTTCCTATGGCTAGATTTCTATTCCTAATTCCCAAAGGTCCAACTAATTAATTAGTATAAGAGTTGAATTCCAGCAAACAGGAGTTGAACTCCTCCTTCATTTGGTGGTCCCTGGTTTGGGGAAAACTGTTCTACAGTCTAATAAACCTTTTCAATCGTGTGAATGGAGCTATTCATTACTGCTGTTGAAATAGACCCCCTATTCTCCAAGATGGTCTATTTTTCACCCAATCGTCTTGCACTGTTTTAGTTCACAAGACAACCCAGAAAATTGAATGTTACCTGAAACTTGTTTGTAGAATTAAAGGGGATTTCAGCCACTTTCCGGTTTCTCTTCCTGATGTCCATCACGTCACCCAAAACAACTTCTGAGAACTTTAGTAGAGCTGTTTCTGAGGCATCTCCTACTACAATTTTCTGCAGATTTCAAAAATTGGTTTCAGCAAAAGTCTTAGATCCCAGAACCATTATGTATGTTTTTTGTTTAATTAGCCACTCCATTTATTATATCTTGAACCTCTAATTTTATCCTCCAATATAGAAGAAAAGTACTATTATTTTTTTCATAAGATAAACAATAATTACTTACTTAAGGGATTTATTTGTTTACATAAAAATTGAAAAAAGCAGCCCACCACACTAAAAGTGATGTGGATTGTAAACATTTCTAAATAGTCTCTCAATATAGTTAACTACATGATCCACAGTTTCAATTATCCCCTCACCACAAGGACAGAGCTGCAGATCTTTGGGTATGTTATTGGTTTTGAAAGGGGAAAAATGCTTGTAGCCCATTTGTGATATGCCTGAATTTGGGGACCGAAAGTGAGAATACTTGATATATTTGCTTGAACCAAACTGTGTTTGGCATAACATTGACAGATTCTTTCAATGGAACATTTTACGCAAAGAAAAATATTCACTCAGAGGTGGCAAAGTGCTGTCCTTCCAAATGCTTGATGAACTACAAACCCCATCATCCCTAACTATTGGCAAGGAGTTACTGAGAACTATCATTCATCAATATGTGGAATGCCAAGGTTGCCTGCCCGTACCTTTCTGTTTCCAAACTAAATTCAGAAATCCAAAACAGCTCACATTAAGTAATTCATACCTTCATGATCGGTTCATTTTCTTGGCCTGGCCTGAATTCTGCCCGGTTACAAAGGGATACAATTTTTGATAATGCAGCCCATGTGCCTGAAGTTTGGTCAAAAGACTGGGCTGAAAAAAAGTAGGAACAATTATTCCCTGATGGATAACAAGGCCCTTATTAATTGCCTTTCTCCCCTACCCCTAGGCTGATTATTTACTCGATTGATCTTCACTGGTGTCTGCTGAGTAGATTTCATTGTCGAACCATAGGTGAGCTACAGTCATTCGGTTCTGTGTCAGTGTTCCTGTCTTGTCGGAGCAGATGACAGAAGTTGATCCCAGGGTCTCCACGGCTTCTAGGTTCTTTACCAAGCAATTCTTTTTGGCCATTCTCTTTGCAGTCAAGGACAAGCTCACCTGTTGATGAAGGGGGTGGAAAAATCATGTTGTTTAAGCAGATCTCTATAAGCATATATAATATATATATATAATGAGCCTTGTGTGGCGCAGAGTGGTAGGCGGCAGTATTGCAACCGAAACTCTCCCCACGACCTGAGTTCGATCCCAGCGGAAGCTGGTTCTCAGGTAGCCGGCTCAGGTCGACTCAGCCTTCCATCCTTCCGAGGTCGGTAAAATGAGTACCCAGCTTGCTAGGGGAAAGGTAATTGCGACTGGGGAAGGCAATGGCAAACCACCCCGCTCTACAGTCTGCCAGGAAAATGTCGCGAAAGTGGCGTCTCCCCAGGGGTCACATGACTCGGTGCTTGCACAGGGGAACCTTTCTTTTCTATAAGCAAAGACAGGGGTTTTCCTACCACTTCATCCATGATCCTTGTTTATTTAGTTCACTTATCATTTCAGGTCTACAATGGCCCACTTGCACATGGCCCTGGGTAGCTTTTAGCCAAATTGGCTTTCTAGAGTTGTGCCTGATCTTGAACAAAATCTGAATCTAACATTTGGCTGAGCAGATATTCACTTCCTATCCCAAATATGCTGTGAATAATGATTCTAGAGGAAGTCTCCTTTAGAGAATAGAATGCAAAATCAAGGAATGCCTCAAGAGCAGCACCTGAAACTCAGTTTCAGAGTTCAGAGAAAGGCAGATAACAAGAAGCAGAATCACAGAATGCAATAAATTAACCAATCCTTTTGACAGTAAAAATGTAACTTGGTACATTTGACTTTTTCAACTTTCAAACAAGGAAGTGAGCTACAATCAAGGTTCAGAGGTCATGGGGTTTTTAAAAATTGTATGATGCGTCCTTTGAAGTGCTAGAAATAAAAGTTAGTGCTAGGCTGACATTTTCTTCTGCATTATTTTTGTCAATGAGCCGGTGGGGAAAAAACACTGCTTCTTCCCACTTCCCCAAAAGGAGAAAGAAATATTAGTGAAATTCTCATGGGTGGAGTGCTAAGTCTTGGCAATTAACCTAGATAGAGGTGGCTGAGTACAGTTCTATGTGTTTTTGCACATTTGCATATGTTATTCTGTCTTTCTTTGTACAATCCTCTTTCCAGCCAACTAAGTTCTGCTTCCCATCTTTACTGAAGTCCCAAGGGAAGATGACCTGATGGAACGCCTCCCATGGGAGTCTTACCTTGTTTCAAATCAGAGTTAGAATTAGAGTTAGGAAGTGGTCTGCTATTTCCTTCTTTCAGGATTTTTTTTTAATTTTCCAAAATAGTCTATGGCCCATCTAAGTACTAACCATTTCCAACCTGCTTAGTTTTTGAGATGAGCCAAAGGTTAATCTGAACAACTAGGCTAAACCCTTAGAGGCTTCTCAAGGAATGTAATTTTACTGCCCAGTCCAGCCTATAGTCCTGAATATTCCTTGTGCTCCCCCATAAAAAATATTAACCAGGTCCATCTCTGCTCAGCTTTTCAAGATCAGCCAAGGTTCTGTTATCTCAGTATCTGACTTCATGACATGGAGTTTTATTTGCACCTCTACATAAATGGTTTGTTACCACCTACTTCAAGGAAGGTTCTTCACCTTCCTAGTTTAGTCTACTAGGAGGTCCTCCTTCTGAGTACTAACTAGACCTGATCCCACTTACTTCCTAGCCAGGTGCTGCTACCAGCACAAACTGCAGAGTGACTGGAAAAAGCTATAAAAGAAAACCAACAACATGCCAGTACCTTTGCATCAATTAAGAAAGTTCTAAAAGTCCACCACAAGTTAACAGAAGTTACAATACTATGAGGATGCAGGAGAAGAGCAGAAGGTTCATTGCAAGGGGAGACACCTTTGGAGAAGACTCCAGCACAGCATTATTAGAAGCCTTCCCATATATGTTCAATCCTCCTGTGCTCAGTAGAACACATTGGTGCGAGCTGTTTCACATGCATACGCAGAGTTCTGTAGAATTACTGATGGTGCAAGGGAGCAACACATACTCACCGTAACCGTAGCTAGCAGTCCTTCAGGCACATTGGCCACAATGATGCCAATAAGGAAGATGACGGAATCCAGGACATGGTAATGCATTGAGACAGCAATGATGAAGAAAAGCACTCCAATGGAAATAGCAACACCAGCCACAATATGGACAAAGTGTTCTATCTCAAGAGCAATGGGGGTCTTCTCATTCCCCACTCCAGATGCCAGAGAGGCGATCCGCCCAATTATAGTGTTGTCACCCGTGCTGATTACCATCCCGGTAGCAGTACCTAAGAGAAAGGGTTGATTAGCAAGAAGACTATACATTGATAAACTGAACATTCCTTCCATTCAAGCTTTCTTCACATGACCCTTCCTTTTCCTGATGTTTCTTCCATGTATTCATGCATGCATACAAGGATAGAGCACCTCCTGGACCTGGGATCAAAAATATCCCTATTTTCCAGAGGATTTGGAGGCAAAGTTCAGCTTCATCTTTTCACCTGTCTATTTTCCAACCCCAAAAGATTGTGATCATGTGCAATTGATTAAAAATCAATGGTTTGGACTCTAACTTGCCTTTTGTTCAAACATATAAATAATAACAATTAAGGGAGGGAAGCCCAGCCTTAAAACTCACTGGGTTCAGCCCCAAATATAGAAAAAATATATGTAGCATCTCAAAACATAGTCTTTCTCATATTTGAGGAGGTTGCAGTTTTCCATAGGCACAAAATAAGAAAAAGTTCAGTTGGGGTAAGAGTTGCACCATCTGAGACTGTCATGGCATGGAAGTTGAACTAGCTCTAACAGGAGGCAGATGTGAAGCAACTTGCCTCAGGCAGCAGATCTTGAGTATCATGGAAAGGGAGGAAATCATTATTTACTTTGTATTATTGTATTTTTATTGCCTTCTTATCATTCTTTGGGTTTTATTGGTCATTCCATTTCCCAAAGAAGGGGCTTGTGGGATTTTTCTGCCTGGCAGGCCAAACTAACTAAAATGGATTCACAAAGAATGTTCTTTGAGTTATACAACAGGGACACAGCGTTAGGGAGCAAAATGTCTTGGCCAGTACAAGCCCCATCCTCTCCTCACTCCTCTGACACACATACCTTCCAAGCAAGTTGTGGAATAGAAACCAATGTTTTTAGTCTCCAGGGGATTTTCATGAGTAAATTCACAAGACCGGGACTGAGGTTCTGACTCTCCAGTGAGAGAAGAGTTATCCACCTGTTAATCAAAGACCAACATGAGATTGTGCGAGCATTCAACTATTGTGAGGTGTTACAGAGAAATTTCTTAATTGTCCTCCTTATGGTAGAGCTTAGCTAAAAAGAGCAAAAATACCACTGGGATAATTGAACTACAACTCCCAGGAAAGAGAGAGAGAGAGAGATTGGATGGATGGATGGATGGATGGATGGATGGATGGATGGATGGATGGATGTTGAGTTGTTTGTTTCTGATAAAGAATGTCTTCATTCTTACTTAATGGCTCATTTATATTTTTACTCAACAGCCTCGACCTAACAGCTTAATGTTTTTGAAAAATAAATATATGCCCTTCTCAGACTTTTTGGTATTTCCTGCAAAATGGGACAGCAGCAAGAAATATCTCTTTCTTTACTACCTGGTACTCATTTTTAATTTACTTCATCTAAAATCATTTGATCATGTAAACAAATCCAAAGGTGAAGTCAGCTTCCACTGATGTCATCTCAGTCTTAAGCAACTGCACAAACACTTCAGAGAGGGAGTGACTTCCACCCACATGGTGGTGAATTAGTGCCACAACAAGATAATAATTTCTGTGGGAAGACTTTTCTTGTGAAAAGGAAAAAAAACTGTTCTTGTAAAGCAAGAACAAGTGTCTATTCTAAGACTTTTTTCTTTGCTTTTGAATAAACCTTTTCTTCAGACGCAAAATCCTACCAATTGTTGTTCCTGATCAGCAGAAAGATGCTAAATTCTGATGGATCTTCCCTTCCTTTTCCACTCTGTTTATAAACTTACCTTACAACCCTGAGTGTTGATTAGTCGGATGTCAGCCGGTATTCTGTCTCCACCTTTGATTTCGACAATGTCACCCACCACTAGTTGGTCAGCTGGTATTTCCTTTTTCTCTGCATCTCTGAGGACAAGGGCTTGCTGAGAAAAACACAGAGATGCTCCAGTTGGATAATTGACCTAACCATTACAATGTACTTGGAACAAGTCATGGAAGACAGGTCTGTCAAAGGCTATCAGTCCTGATATCTCAAATTTACCTCTGGGTTTGGGGTAGCCTGCCTCCAAATATCTTGCAGGCAGTAACAGTGGGAAAGGGGTATGTCTCCACCTCCTGCTTGGCCAGTGTGAGAAACCGAATGCTGGACTAGATAGGCCTTGGTGTGACCCAGCAGGACTATTCTTATATTTTTATGGAACTGGAAACAATTTTGTCTACAATTTCCATGTTCATTAACATGACAACGCTCTATGTTGCTTTCCAGATGTTATGGGTAAGCTCTATTCTTGAGAAGATATGGGAACCGGATATATAGTGGGAACAGAGAGATAACTCCTCTTTCAATCGTATTGACTCTTGGACCAGCCTCACTTCTTCTACTCACTCTAGGAAAAAAAAATCTCTAAGTACCTCTTCTTAGATGCATTAGTACACTAAGCAGTATTAGAAATTCACCTGTGGGATCATTTTGCTGAAGCTGGCCATTATGTTTGTGCTCTTAGCTTCTTGATAATAAGCAAACATCCCGGTAAGAATTACAACCAATGCAAGGACCACACCCAGGTAGAGCTGAAAAGGAAGATTATGCAGGTTAGATAGAAACAAAACCAACCTTTTAGGAGAGACTTAAAAAGCCATGAGACCAAATAAATAACGAGGAAATGAAGCGGATGGGATACATTTCAATCTGTGCATACATACATTGTTCAGTCAAGGGAATCATGAGTCACGGTCATTTAAATAAAAAAAGAAATTGCAAAGCAGTGTGATGGAAACGTACAACTTGGCTGATGATCTTCGGCAAAGAAGTGTAACTTCCATCAGCTTGAGGGTCACACCAGACCTTCTGGGGTATGCCAGGGGCTATTCTCCAGAAGGGGGTGAACCAGGAACCAAATTATTGAGAGAGTTCAGGTTTCTTAGGGGGTGAAACAGTGTCTTAAACTTCAGCACCCACTCAAAAAAAAGTATGCACTTTTACCCTGATTATTTTAGAGTTCTCCATCATGAACTCATTGCTCCTTAATTTTATCTGCACTTTGTTTTAGCTGATTGATATCCAAGAAGGGCCCAGCTGGGTGGCAGCATTTAGGAGACCTTGCCTGATCTTGAAAAGCTAAGCAGGTTGAACCTGGTTGATACTTGGGCGGGACACCAGATTGTAGGCTAGACTGAGAAGGTAATAAAACATCTCCGAGGAAAACAATAGCAAACTTCTCATGTACTGCTGCCAAAAAAAAAAAGATACATAGACATGCCCATGAAATTACCAGAAACCAAGCTGAACTGAAGAAGGCCTTGCCACTTTATGTTGCAAGAAAAACAAATAAAGATCTCTGTAAAAACGTATGCTATTGGCCATCTACCATTAAGGTCACTTGTTCTTGCTTTATCTTGAGTGTAGATCCAGATCTATTTTGTCTTAACAATATGGATGTTTTCAATCTTATACCCTGATCCATGAGCATAACAAAAATGAAAAAATAGCCTATTTTTAATGACCCTGCTCGCTTGTTAGGAGCTCTGGTGGCTCCCCAAAATTGCTGCTGGGAAGCATCTTTTATCACTCTTACCCAAGATCTTCATAAAAAGTCAAGGTAAAGGTTTCATGGGGTAGTTTTAATGCTCATAAATATTTGAGTACAGAAATAGAAAGTATGTTGGAATTCATATAACAATATTTGGTACTATATTCAATAAAGATAGCACAGTGTTATTTCTCTTTCTTTATGCAGGAAGAAACATTTTATTCCTGGGTGGAACAATCATGGGAAACATGGAGTTCACAATAAAAATGTTATATCATTGGAGAAGATGCTTGTGGGGAAAAAAGAAGCTGGAACTTACATTGTCAAATGATGAAGACACTTTCTGATAATATTGAATCCCAAAAGCGATCCAGCAGAGGATGGCCCCAACCCACAAGAGGATGGAGAACCCTCCAATCATCTGCTTGAGGAACTTGATGATTTCTGGGGTTGATTTGGGGGGAGTGAGAGCATTGGGACCATCACGGGCCAGGACCTCTGCTGCCCTTGCACTTGTAAGACCCTTTAGCAGACAAGGGATATAGTTAAAACTCATAGCTCAGCAATCCTATAACATTCAAAAGCAAATCTGAAATTGAAGAACTGTGGAATGTTGACAAAACAGTAAATTGGGGAGAGATAGTTAATGCCATTTAACATTGAACTGATGGCTAATTTGTTTGTATATGTCTTTGTGCTTGTCTATAGAGATTAGATTCATTGATACAAACACACATGCACAGCACACACGGATGGCCCTGAAACCTAAGAACAGGCAATTATGGATTACAATTGCAACAAACATTTAAAGAACATTACTTCAAGGACAAGAGCACAAATTCTATTTTTAGTGACATGCTGAACTAAATACAGTAGGTTTTAATAGCATTGCACTACCCAGCCATAAGACTTTTTAAACTTTCTCTGGCCAGTATTTACTTACTTTAATGATGCTTGTGCCATATTTTTCTTCTAGTTCTTGAATGCTGAGTTTATGATCATCCTGAAACAGTCAGAAAAAGACAGGTGATTAAGGGGTTTTATTTATTTGTGTTGTTTTACTAGGATAATGTGCTTCTCCAATCATAACCGACCCCATGCTTGTCACAAACACAAAATATGCATACATAAAATAGTTGAATAGTCTCACCTGTCACACCTTGGCATGGACCACCTGCTGATTACAGCTCTCCCCAAATGTGTCAATATACTCTATCTTATCAAAACTCTTTAACTTACTGAAAAATCCTTCTCTGGTTATTCACAAGTGTTAACCTTTCATTTATCCAGAATTCTGCCCTGGGCAAAATTTATACTTCCTCCTTTTCTTATTGAGATTTTTGACCCAGGTAAATATAAAGCACCAGTTGAAAGCAGAACCAAATATAAGGACAAAACAGTCTAAGTTATTAAGTCTTGGTGAATCTTCTGAAGAGTAGATCAAGGCCAAGAATTAGCTAGGCTGAGATGATAACTCAAGAATCCTAAATGGTTGCTTGTACAAACTTTTCTTGGAAAATATCAGGTGAGATTCAAATTTCCTTAGAGAACCAGCTAAATGTTCTGATTAGCTTTACACATCATTGCACTGCCCCGGATTAAGAGATCTTTTTTTTAATGACTACATTTGTGACTTTTATGTGGGAATGAACTATGATTCAATATGTCTATGAAGGTTCTCAGTCATCCAGGTGGAATTGTCTGTAGCTTGAATCATGTCAACTGGATTTCTATTTGCTCAGTGGAAACGTTTCGCTCCTTATCCAAGGAGCTTCTTCAGTCTGAGCAAAGTTAGTAAGGGAATCCTAAATATGTTTCTAGGTAGCTGTGTGACCTTACACCTGGGGCGAGGTCATGGTTATATTGAGATGTTATTTTAAGTCCTTTTATCATCTAAAGGAGGATCGTTAAGATCACCATGCTGCTGTTGAGCTTGTGAAATGGTCTTAATCTTCCTAGGCACAGAAGACAAAGCAGGGAGGATTCAATACTGAAGTACATATAAAAGGTTCATGCCCATCCCCTGAACAGCTCCAAGATAAAAAAAATCTCACCTAGCAAAACTGAAAAAGACTTCAGCTTAAGGTCTACTAGAGAGCATAAACATTCTAAATACATTCCCTCTCTAGTCAAGTTTGACTTCTGGAGGCTTCATGGACACATCCCTGCAGTTTTCTTGACAATACCAAAGATAGTTTGCCATTGTCTTCTCCCAAAATGTACTTTTCCCTATTTCCCGACCTACCCTCCAATTCTGTGATTTTCTGGTGGTCCTTCATCTAAGAACTAACCAGGTGCAATCCTGGTTAGCTTTTTTACATCAACCAGGGTCAGCTAACTGCTGCCATCTAGCTGGATATTGAAATGTTATTGTTGATTTAAGGGGGCATGGTGGCTCAGTGGGTAAGACGCCAGGCTTGTTGATCAGAAGATCGCAAGTTCAGAGGTTCAAATCCCTAGCCCCACGTGACGGACTGAGCTCCCGCACTAGCTCCAGCTCTTGCCGACCTAGCAATTCGAAAGCATGCAAATGCAAGTAGATTAATAGGTACCACTTCGGTGGGTAGGTAACAGCGTTCCGCGTGTGTCATGCCAGCCACATGACCGCGGAAGCATCTTTGGACAACGCTGGCTCTTCGGCTAACAAACAGAGATGAGCACCGGCCCCTAGAGTCGGACATGACTGCACAAATGTGGGTTGGGGGGGGGGGGGACCTTTACCTTTTTATTGTTGATCTGGGTGCCTTTGAGTCAGACCTTGGTGACTAGAGAGACAAGTCCCTGCAGTTTTCTTGGCAGCATTTTCAGAAGTGGTTTGCCCTTGCCTTATTCCTGGGACTGAGAGAAAGTGACTGGCCCAAGGTCACCCATCTGGCTTTTTGCCTAGAACTCACAGTTTCTTCCCTCCCAATCCAACCACTAGACCAAACTGGCTCTCTTGAAGAGAATAACCCTTTGCATTTTTTTTTCTTGGAGTGCAGCAAATTGCATCTGGTGGGGGCAAGTTTCACCAAGGGAAGGCATATATGGGAATTGCAAATTAGCAAAACTGATCTAGGCTAAATTAAAAGAACACAATTTTTTAAAAAACTATATTATTGCTGTTTATTGCTTGTTGCAATAAAAGTGGAACTAAGAATAAGTGTTCACTGGGATCAGAATTATCCGGTTGGGAGGAAAAGCTTGAATTTTTCAAAGAATGAAGGGGAACAAAGGGAGAGTAAGTAAGGTTGCCCCATGCAGGTATCTAAGATCCTTCAAACTGGGGAAAGCCTACTCACCAATGTAGGGACAGGGAATGGGTCTGGGAGACCCTGCAGCTTTTAGCATGCTTTCCTCATACCCAAATTCCTTTTCCCCAACCCTTTTGAAACTGCAAGGTCTCTTTTAGTTCAAAACTGTATTCCCCAGCTAGAAAGTGTAGCACTTTCATTCCCATTGTCCTAGGCAATCCCATCATCTCAGGAATATGGGAGAGGACACTCACACATCTGGAGAGCATATCATCGAAGGAGGGTGATTTAAGGAACTATGGGTTGCATCAGATGTACATGGGAATATGGATAGGTTCTACTCACTTCCAGATACACAGCAGCATCTCCAAAAGAGCAATATACTGAAAGCAACACCATGCCACCAGCCAGACAGATGTGCACCTAATTTAAAGGTAAAGGTTCCCCCCGCACATTTGTGCAGTCGTGTCCGACTCTAGGAGCCGGTGCTCATCTCCGTTTGTTAGCCAAAGAGCTGGCGTTGTCCAAAGATGCTTCCACGGTCATGTGGCCACATGACACGTGCGGAACGCTGTTACCATCCCACCAAAGTGGTACCTATTAATCTACTTGCATTTGCATGCTTTCGAATTGCTAGGTTGGCAAGAGCTGGAGCTAGTGCAGGAGCTCACTCCGCATGCAGGGCTAGGGATTCGAACCTCTGAACTTGCAATCTTCCGATCGACAAGCCTGGTGTCTTACCCACTGAGCCACCACATTGCTGCAAACTCTGTATAGGTCTGAACTTATAAGTTCTGATAGTTCTAATAAGTTCTAATATAGTATAGTTTATTATTGATTAGCCATTAGGCCATATCAAAATACAGAATCTAAAACATAGAACATTAATAAGGGGTTACCTGGAGGTGAGGCTAGCCCCCACACTTATGACCTTCTGGAAACAACTGAAGACCTGGCTCTGCCACCTCGCTTGGGATGGGGGGAGTAATAGCTCCTCTTGGGGTTGGCTTGCTCCATAGGGTTCTTTAAAGCCTAACATCAGAGCCTCTTGGATCTTATATATTTAATTAAATTATGTATTCTATTTTATAAATTTTTATATGTTTTAATTGCTGGCTTGGTGTAAACCGCCCAGAGTCCCCTCCGGAATGGGGGAAGATGGGCGGTGATATAAGTTAGAAATATAAATAAATAAATAAATAAATAAATAAATAAATAAATAAGATCTTGTATAAAAATAGAATAAAAACAAATTATATAAGAAAAGGAATAAAAATACAAATCATATTTCTGAATCACCCCTACAGTTTACCCCAATCAGGCTCACATACACAGATCTCGACTGAACTGTTTTATTCAAATAAAGGGCTGTATTATATGTAATTTTTGAATTCTGACTGCACATGAAATATGTTGTTTTAATATAAGGATCCCAGTAAATCGTTCATCTAATGTGCGGTGCTAGCTACTGATCTCTCTCTTTCTTATACAACTGACATTCAAATAATATGTGTGCTATGTCTCCTATCTCTGGAGCTCCGCAAATACAAGTATGTTCATTATAAGGGACTTGGTTAAAGCTTCCATATTTAACCATTGTGTCCAGCTGCTGGAATCTTGCTTGAGTAAGTACAGCCCTAAGATGTTTAGGCATTTCTGTGTTTAAATACTTAGCAGTTTGGAAGGTACGTTTATAGCGGCTCATCCATTTCGACGTGCCAACCTTGCTAAGAATGGCTATATCTTTCTGTGCTTCTCTATCCAAGATTCGTTGTTCAGCCATCTTTTTAGCTTGTTCTCCAGTTCTACAAGAGACAGGGAGACCACAGCTCCTAATATAATTTGTCAGTTGTAATAAGTTCTAATAAGTTCTAATAGGTCTGAACTTATAATAAGGCTATATATGTTTGGAAAATAAATAAATACATAAATAAGCAAGCTTGTGAGAATGTTATTGGAACAGTGTTTGCTTTGCTCTAGCAGAACTTGGCTGCTGCAGTAAGATTATGCATATTTAAAGTAATTTGATACAGCAGGAATCCTCAGCTGAAAAGCAAGTGTACTTCAAATCAGTGGTATGTTAAAGAGTTGAAACAGGAACACCTCTCTCTCTTCTCTCCTTTTCCCCCCTTTGCTTCTATCCAAATGATATTAATCTTCCTGATGAAATCTTGGGTGGAGCTTGACAAACAAGACTTGGCATGAAGGAAGGGGAAAATTCAAGATTGCACTGATGTATCTTCATTGTAACAAGGATTGCAAATTGTTTGCAGAGACATCTAAAAGTGTTTTCTGGCTATCTGGCTATAGATAATTAAGGTTAGTGGTATTTACATAGCACTACAGAAATGTTGTGGCCAGAGAAGACATGGATTTTCATCATTTCATTGAATGGGCCAGAAGTGGGTTGTGGCTCTTCTCTTTGTGCGTCTTGTTGCATTCATTCATAGATTTGGGACCAATTTGTTGACAGCAAGGAAAGCTATTTAAGCAGATCTGCTTTGGAACTGAAGTCTTAGGATCTGTGGATGGAGGCATCAGCTTAATAAAATTATGGTAATGATAATATTTGCCTATCTAATTGAAATGCAATTAGCTTGCATTTGGAACACTGTTTCCATTTGGAGAGCAAGGGCACAAAACTATTTGTTGTCATAGATATGAGTCATTTGAGAAACAAATTATTTCCTGCTCCAAGACTGAAACTTTTGTATTAATAATCTGCCTCCTTAAAAAAAATAGGAAAACAAGAGATCTTATATTTGATCTACCTACTTAGCCCTGTGGAACCATGAAGTAGCAAGAGTGTATGCTGGTATCTGTGAGTCACTTACCAAGTCCAGCTCTTTCTTAAGTTCTTCGGTCTTCTTGTCTTTTTTCTTGTCACCTTTCAAATCTTTTTCCTTTTCATCTCCCTTGTATACACCATCCAAATCCTTGGTCCCACTTATCTCTATCGAATAGATGTCAGGATTTTTCTGAAAAGTAATTGAGCCGGAAAGTTAGATTAGCTTATTTCAGTGGAGCCACCAGTTTATTTTCATGGATCCTTTAAAAGTATTACATCTTGCAACTCTTCTGCTGTTTTCTAGCACATGTTCTCATTGCTGCCTCCAGTCACTTGGGTGGAATTCTGTAACTGGTGCACCCTTTTTGTAACAATTCTGCAAAACTTTATCTTGAAAGGTGTTCTGAGTTATTTATTATTGGAATGAAGATGGTGCATTTCTTTGACCCTTGTGGTACACAGTTGCATCAGTGTGGCTGCAACAATAAAAAAAAAAAAGAATAGTGGATTGCTGATATATCTGATTTGCATTACTTTGCAAACAGGATCAGATCAACGAATCCCCAGACAGGGGAGAAATTTGGATAGAGGAGATGAACCATGTCCTCTATGAAGTCTATGAAGTATGTTTTAAGGGCAGGCTGCCTGTGTGGGGTGGACTTCTCCACTTTCATGTACATAACTTTCCAGATCGTAATTGATCTATAAATTGCAAGCCACTCTGTTAAACAGCCAGCAAGTGGCTGACTTCATTCCTTTCCAGATTCTTTGAGACTTATATTATTGCATTACTTAGTAATGGAAGATCAGATCACCAACTGTTTTTTTTGCCACAGCAATATGGGGTGCAGTTAAAAGTCCTTTAAAACCCTTTTGTTTTCATTTTTCAAACAATCATACATGCTGAACTATATTGTTTATTTCTGTTTTGTCTACCACTGATAGGTCTTTTAATTATTTTTCTCCCTGAGTTTTTTAGTAACCCTCATATTCCATTTTTCCCCCTCTAACTGGTATTATCAGGAGTCCCATAATTTACCTTGAATATCTGTAAAAACTCAGTTTAATTATTGTTAGAGACTTTTACAAAAAGTAAAATATGTTAAATTATGGGCATCCATTTCTCCTCTGTCTCATCTCAAACACCATCTTCTGTTATTTGGAATTTCCAGGGTGCTGTTCCTCAACCCTGGACTCACCTTACCTTTTTCTCCATACTTAGCAAAAAGCTTATTTCTTCCCTTTTGTCTTGGACAGAACCAGCTTTTTCTTATGCTGCCATAGCACTTAATAGTTGCAGTCATAGAAGCCTAGAAGTATAGACTTGGAAGGATCACAAGGGTCATCTAGTCTAAACCTCTGCAACATGCAGGAAAACCAATTAAACCATCATGAGAGATGGCTGTCCACCCTCTCCTTAAAAACCTCCAGAGATGGAGAATCCACAACCATCATCACAACCATGGAGAACCCACCAACCATTTTAGTTTTATTGTAAACCGCCCAGAGTCGCTCTTTGAGTGAGATGGGTGGTGACAAAATTCAAAATGTAAATAAATAAACAAATAAATCATCAGAACATTGTTCCACTTATGTGGAGATCTTACCATCAGGAAACCTAAAAATATTACAGCAATAGATACTCTTTTGTATATTGCAACATAGTGGCCAACATCAATGAATTCCTCTCAGTCAATGATCTCAGCTGCCTGAACCTGTGAACATTGCAGAATCTTTTCATTTTTAAATATTAGGATGCTTCTTTCAGTTTCAGCAATCCCAGTGTCATTCTTGTTAGGGTGGCTGAGTTTGCTAAGAATGACAAGTGAATTTTAAGATTCTTGCCTCTGAAATGAAACGTTTATCAGAATCCTTCCCCAACTGATACTTTCCAAATGAGTGAATTCAAAGGAAGGACCATAATTCAGAGGAAATTCCAGTTTCAGGATCTGATATCTCCAGCAAAAGGACTGAGTTGCAGATAATGAGAAGGATCGCTTACATGAGATCTTGGAGAACTATTGTCATTTAGCCTAGACAGTCCTGAGTGAAGATTAGGTAGGTAGGTAGGTAGGTAGGTAGGTAGGTAGGTAGGTAGGATAGATAGACTCCTCTTTTCCCACCTAATGATCAAGTTTAAAATTTTGCATCAATGCAAAAGACAGGGAGAGTATTTTGTATAGGACATATCTCTCTCTTCCCGAAATGTCTTCTGATTGCCTGAAAACCAAGCTCCTTAATCAAAAACCCTCTTGTTAAAATCTTGCTGCATGTTGCAGTTTTCCCCAAAAGCTCACAAATCTCAAAACCTACGAGAAGCCAGCTGTTGATTCTTCATTACTGAATCCCCAAATTTACTCACCTTTCCCATTTTGTGACTTCCTCTTCTTTTGAACAAGCAGGACAATGGGTTTCTGGTAGACAGATAAATCAGTGGGCCAAGTCAGAAAGGACTTGGATAAAAAGTACCAGAAAAGTGCTCTTCAATCAGCTAGACCCCAGAAGTTGGAATGGAAAAGGACTGGAAGGAAAGACCTTTCAAGACTTGTAACCTCCTAGCAGGAGAGCCAATGTGAAATGGAGTCCTCTTCACATTTAGGCATCCTTTGGATGGGACAGGTTCACCTTCCTGTGGGAAGCATCTGTTACTTGCTGGCCTTTTTATGAAAGTGGCCAAGCCACACCTCCTTGCCTTCTCCATGTCATCCCAGCTCTGCTTCACCCAACGGTAGGTGGAAGCATACCACAATAATAGGCAGGTAAGTCCCAGGTCAGAGTTTCTAATTAGGCTTTACAAACTTTGCTCCCTTCTCTGGGCAATAAGGGCTATTGAGTCATTCATTTTCTTCAAGTTTTCTTTTTGACTCCATGTATGTATGTATGTATGTATGTATGTATGTATGTATGTATGTATGTATGTGATTTATCACCGCCCACTCCCCCAAGGGGGACTCTGGGCGGTTTACAATTAAATATGATTAATTAGAATACAACTATCAATAAGTATTAAGAGAATGAAGATGAAACACATCCACTTTTTTCCTTATGTTCCTTTTTTCTGATGTATCAGGAAGGAGAACAAGACAAGGAAGGAGGAGATTTACCTATAAGCTGGCACCAGTTCAGAAAGGTTAATATCTACCATACGGTAGAACCCCTCTGCATAATTAGCATCTCCTTTCATTTGTGATTCCTCACAATGGCTAGATTTCTTGTCAGCTTTACACTATAAGGCTGGCAAAACAAAATGGTTTGCTGTCTAAGCTATTCACTATGAACACTTTTTAGTGGAATGGTACCCAATTAGGGCAATGTATTTATTATTCTTGGCAAATTCAAGAGGTTCTTATCAGGATTTCAAGAAATATACTTTTTAAAAAAGTCTAAACAGGCCAAGCTGCTTAAGCAAAAGAAAGAGAAATCAACTAAATTGTCATAAATGTCTTGTTTGGAGTAAAGCAGTCAGAAGCTGTTCTTACTGCATAATAGCGCAGAAAATATTTTTCTTTTCTTTACACTTTCTTGTAATGAAATACGTGGAATGCTTCTTGAAATGCCCATGTAGACTGTTTGTATCTGTACCTGTGACTATATGCCTTGCATATTTTTGTTTCTTTTTTCTGGTCTTAGTTTTCATTATTTTTATTTGTTTTGTTTTTATCATTTTGTATATTATTTTTTCCTATTTGTTTCTTTTTCATATTCCGTTAACAAAAGCAAAACATAATTTTAAAAGGCTGATGTAAATTAAGTTGATCTTGGAATGGGGGGTGACATAGGGAAATAGGATTCAGAGTGATTTCTGTCTCTAACACAGAGGATTATTGTAAGAATCATTGGTACCTTGAATTTGTTTCATTACACTTCCTGCAACAGATTGGCCCCTTTGGATTAGAAGAAAGCCAAAGGTTTCTGCAGGAAGACATTGTCTCAAGAGGAAGTGTACATTTTAGAAGTTGCTATCCTTTGACCATTCTTTAGAATTTTCAATGGCTATTTTTGCTATATTATTTTTGTAAGTAGTTTAGCATTGTCTTTTTTTTTTACTTTTATCTTTTTGCTTTTGTGTGTGTGTGTGTGCCTTCAAGTCAGTGTTGACTCCTGGTGACTCCCTGCAATCTTTTTGGCATGATTTTTTGGAAGGGGTTTGCCATTGCCTCCTTCCTAGGGCTGAGAGAGAGTGACTGGCCCAAGTCACCCAGCTGGCTTTGGGCCTAAGGCAGGACTAGAACTCACAGCCTCCCGGTTTCTAGCCTGATGCCTTAACAACTACAGTACACCAAACTGGCTCTCTTTTGCCTTTAAAGGTAAAGGTTCCCCCCGCACATTTGTGCAGTCATGTCCGATTCTAGGGGCCGGTGCTCATCTCCATTTGTTAGCCGAAGAGCCAGCATTGTCCGAAGACGCTTCCACGGTCACGTGGCATGGCATGATTTTGCCTTTAGACATCTTTAATTTTCGTACTGATATGAAATGATAAATAAAGGGTGACACTATATAAGAATATAAGAGAGGGAAATGTTTTTAAAAAGAATATTAGTGAGGATCGCTAATGCTAGAAATATGCCACCTTCCCTTTGAAACCAAAGACTTAACAACAATTAACCCAAGGCCTTGACAATTCAAATTTGGAGTAAGGATGAAAGAATTCAGTACTAGATGAAGTAAAATCAAATTGTTCACCAAACTTATTCATCAAACTGAAAGAATGAATAACGAGGCTAAAGCTTAACTATTTTAGATATATCATGTGAAGATTAAAGTCATTGAAGAAGACTCTGGAAAAAAATTAAAGGCAATAAAAAAGAGGCAGACAGAAGACATGATGGTAAGTGATGACAAAGCAGGACCTTAGAAGAACTCAAAAATGCAGTTACGGACAAACAGGCCAGGTGAAATGATGTCCATTGGGTTATGAAGAGTTGAAAGCACCTGAACAACCAAACCAACATTCCAGTCAATGTAATAATAACCAAGAGGGAAGCTTTTATGAACATAAGTCTGTATGTGTGTACATTCAAAAAAAATGCTATGATGCCAATAAAACAGTTCTGAAACCCTGAATGCAGACTTTAACAGACTGGAGGAAACCTTTTAAGCTATTCACACATTGAATAGCTTAAAGCTATTAAGATTCACACACAACTTTTCACACTGTCCCAAGACTGATTGATCACACATAGCAATATTAACTGCCCAGGGTCCCTCCTTGAGGGGGAGATGGGCGGCGATAAAAAATTGATAAATAAATAAATATCAACATGCATATGTTTGCCCCAAACAAGTATAAGTATAAAACAGCATCATGAGAGAAAAAGCACTGTGGAGTCCTTGGTGCTCTCTGAGCCTTGTTGTTTTCTTGCAGACGTTTCATTGCCAGGCTAGGCAACATCTTCAGTGCGAAAAGGGAGTGGGACTTGCTCTCTGTTTATATACCCTTTGTTCTCTGTTTATATACCATGGCTTGTCCTGCTTGTGTTGGTGGAGGTGTAGTTCACTCCTTGGGAGTTCCTTGATTGGGCTGTTGTTTGCTGCTTGGTTGATTGACTGAGTTGATAGTTCCTTGCTTAGGGTATATTGTGCTGTTTGATTGTTCCTCTGGTGCTAATCCTGGTGTTAATCTTTGCATATCTGGGTGTTGATTGCTGGCAAGGAGGCGTTCTGGTAAAAAGAAAGAGCACTGTTTAGTCTCCATTCTCTTATGGAAGTCTTAATTGATATGAGTAGGGTGAAAGCAGATTAGATTAGCTCAAACCAGATTAAATGTTAATGGTGGTGAAGGGATAATAACGTGAGAATGATTTGTTTTCTTACTTCCTTGTAACTCATACTTACAAGTTCCCTTGGTGTGATTCTGATGCACAAGTGGGTGAACGGATAACGCTGAGCTTCAATTCTTTAGTGAGAGTATTTTTGAAGCAATGTTTTTTGGATTTCCAATTTCCTGCCAGATGTTCTACAAGACAAGATACAACAACTCGGCCAAAAAATTTCAATCAGGGCATTGATGGTAAGGAGGTAAGGAGATTATTGGCTTAGATTGAAGGAAAAGAAGACATCTACTGTAGGTCATATCTTGTGTCTACCAAGAGCATTTCATTTAATCCCTCATTCTGGGAGATGCAGAAATCTATTCCTGGATTTCCTTTCTCCCATATCACCTAAGGGTATGCTATACTCTGTCAGTGATGAACACGTGGTTATTGATTCATCCAAGCTCCACAGTATATATAACAGGTGTATCAACCTATGTAAATAGTATGTTTCATTTGCCTCTGAAAACATATCGGCGGCTTGTAACACCTACAGAAAGCCAAGCAAAATATCAGAATCAAGCAGAACTAGATCTTGTAGGGCCAGCTCTACCATTAGCCAGACAGATGTGATCACCTGAGATGGCAGACTGAGTGACTGATGCACGCCTGCATGGAAACATGCTGGATGGGATAACTAGTTTGCATAAGAAGTGTGCCATGCCTGGCCCTCCTGCTGCCTTCAAAGGAGAATGCCATCCCACTGCCAGTGTCAAAGAAAGATTTAGCAACCGGGTTAGTTGGCTTTTTTGCCTGGAGGGAGAGAAGCCCGCTTATTCTTTGCAGGGCAGAGAAATGTGTGTGTGTGGGGGGGGGAGCTGCTCCACCTCCAGTTTTTTCTGTCATCATTGCTACCCCCCAGACAGATTCCTGAATGCATCACTCAGTCCCATAGCAGAAAAGAAGTCCCAGGCTCAACAGTGTTCTTTTAACCACACAGAATATTATTCTTCTGTGCTTTTTCTTTCCTAACCAAGATATGACCTCAAATTCTGACCTGTGATGAGCTCTAAGAAAACACTGGTAAAGACCAATTGTCTTCTACTTCACACTCCATAACTCTCCTTACCATATGAATAATTGCTGATACACCATGAGATTTCTTCTTTTGCCACACCTCATCCATGCTTTCCTGAGTGTGACCCATGTGCCGGTAAAGATGCTCTGGAATTCCCAAGGAAAGCTTCCTAACACTGATTTCCTTGGGAAACCAGGAGAAGTCATTAATGTTTCACTCTGCTTTGCCCACTTCCTTCTTTCTCTTGTGTCCAAGGTCATACATGCAGGATCCTATGTCGTCAGAGTTGGCCTGCCTGACACATGGCATTTTACAAGGCTGTGAAAGTCCACCTTGTACAAAAATAGTGGCAGTCATAAAAATGCAGGAGCAAATCACTTTTATTCTTTCCTCTTCCCCTCTTCCTGGTATTGCTTTGATAACGCTATCCTGGTATTGCTACCGTGATCTCTGATTACATCAGGAAAGATGAGAGTCCTTGTCACTGCTTTGCAGATGCCTTGGCCCTGGAAGGGAAAAAGTTAGAAACGTGCACATATTTTCTTCCTCTGCAGAACTAAGTCTAGCTGGAGGGAGAAGAACTCTACCATCTACTCTTTGCTGTCGGAGAAAATGAAAGAAGGTAACGTCAAAGGAAATACCAGAAATAAATAATGACATGGGCCATCTGAAGCTAAGACTGACCAAAGGTCTGGTGGGGTTCCTTTAGAACTGGGGTGCATGCTTGCTCCAGTACCTAGTGTGTGTGCGCGCACATGTGTGTATAGTCCTGCTATAGACCATTCCTTCATAATCTACTGCTCTCCAGATAAATTGAATTTCATCTTTCACAATCCCCAATGTCTTTCCCCAATGTAGACATGCAAAGATAATTGATTTTTTACTTGTATCTAGGAGTGAGAAATACTTAATAACTCACCTTCTCTGCAAATGAGATCCAAGCAAATTTCTTTCCCATCCCTATCTAAAGCTAATTCAAAACACTGCACCCATCTCCAGTGCTGGGTTTACATGTCACTATCTTCTGTAGCTTGAATCATGTCAACTGGATTTCTATTTTCTCAGTGGAAACGTTTTGCTCCTTATCCAAGAAGCTTCTTCAGTCTGAGCAAAGTTTGTAAGGGAATCCTTAAATATGTTTCTAGGGTGGCTGTGTGACCTTGCACCTGTGGCTAGGTCATGGTTATTTGAGATGTTTATTTCTAAGTCCCTTTATCATCCAAAGGAGGATCGTTAAGATTACCTTGCTGTTGTTGAGATTGCGAAATGGTCTTAATCTTCCTAGGCACAGAAGACAAAGCAGGAAGGAAAATAGGGGAAAGATTGTGCCTGAGGCCCCCACCTCTATTCAAAGAAGGATTTTCCAAGCTGACATAAATGGATTCCTTGACCCCTCTTTCAAACCACTTATCTTCCCTGTCTAAAATGTGAACATTAATGTCCTCAAAGGAGTGTCCTTTTTCCTTTAGATGAAGGTAAACTGCTGACTCTAGTCCTGTGGTGTTACTCCTCCTGTGTTGGGCCATCCTCCTGTACAAAGGTTGTTTGTTTTCTCCAATGTAGAGCTCAGAACACTCCTCACTGCACTGGATTGCATACACTACATTGCTTTTCTTGTGTTTTGGAGTTTGATCTTTGGGGTGTACAAGCATCTGTCTCAGTGTGTTGGTGGGTTTGAAATATACAGGTATGTGTATGTCATCCACCTGGATGACTGAGAACCTTCATCGACATGTCACTATCTTCTTCCCAAAGCTGTAGGCAGAAGAGAGAGAGAGAGAGAGAGAGAGAGAGAGAGAGAGAGAGAGAGAGAGAGAGAGAGAGAGAGAGATGGGGTAACATATATGTTGTTGTTCAGTTGCTTCCAACTTCATGATCCAATGAATATCATTTCACCAAGATTAGAGTTAAACTTCTCGTACGTTCCTGCTTGGGTCATTAATGATAGTACTTAGCCTCTTCATTTTCTATCGGTCCCTTTTTTCAATTGGTTTTGATTTCCTTTTCCAAGGATTAGGAATTGCTCTAATGATTCTTGCTTTCACATTATGTATCCAAAACTATTTAAGCTTTAGCATCATCATCATCATCGCTTCTACTGAATCGGCTGGTTTTAAATCATCTAGTACTGAATGATTCATTTGAATGGGCTGGTTTTAAATCATCTAGTACTGAATGAGCCCAAAGTATTTTTAGCAGTGTAGCATTTCTACACCCTTCTGTCAGGTGGATAATAACTTGGCATCCAAATCTAAGATGCATTTGAAGAGAAGCCAGTCGAAAGCGTACTGGGGATCATCTCCTTGAACTAAAGCAGGGGACGTGGTACAAAAGAAAGAAATATTACTCAAGGCCAAGCAATAAAGCCAGGAAGAATTACCCTGAATATTGGAACTTGAGTTTTTATGAAGAACTCTGGGTCTATTAAGCCTGGGCTTCAGCAAAGAGAATTCTGTTATGTAAGTAGAAAAGAAATCCACACTCCAGATGTTAACGAGGAGATTCAAGCAATCTGATTGATTTTTGAAAAGCGTGAGAAAAAACATGAGACGATGGAGCAATATATTTCTACATAGTCAAGATTTAATAATATGTTAAAGATGGAGCTAAAGTAAAAAGGTAAAGGTTCCCCCCGCACATTTGTGCAGTCGTGTCCTATTAATCTACTTGCATTTGCATGCTTTCCAATTGCTAGGTTGGCAAGAGCTGGGGCGAGTGCAGGAGCTCACTCCGTCATGCGGGGCTAGGGATTCGAACCTCCGAATGACAAGCCTGGCGTCTTACCTGCTGAGCCACCACGCCCCTACAAGGATGGAGCTACATCTATATTAATATTATATGGATCAAATGGGCATTCGTAAGGGGGGTTAAAAAGCCAGGATCTCAGCTACAACTGTTCATTCAAAGCCCTTTCCTTGTTTATGTGTGTTGTGTTACGTATTCTTTTAAATATTGTAAACTGCCCAGAGTCTTTTTGGATTCAGGTAGCCTCAAAATCCAAGAAGGAAGGAAGGAAGGAAGGAAGGAAGGAAGGAAGGAAGGAAGGAAGGAAGGAAGGAAGGAAGGAGCTTTGAATACATGGCTGCAGCTGCCACTTTGACTATTTTGACCTCCCCCTTGCCCCAGTAGATCATTTCCCCCACTTTTTCTGAGTTTTACTGATTTTGATCCCTGTTATGTATAACTTTTTCTTCTAATTGTATGATCCCAGTTGTGTTGTTTTCAACTTTCCTGGTTGAATTTTGCAAAACTAAAAAAGACTGTAAAAAGCGTAAATGCTCAGAGACTTGCAGTGGTCATGTCTTAAGACATCGCTCCAGTTTTTCCTATTTCCTTCGCTGCATTTTCCTGGTTGCTTTGCCCATGTTCTTATTAGCAAACCCTGTTGTGATACTGTATGTGTGGGTGCCTGGGCCTGTACATTAATTAATTAATTTGGCAGTGGTTGACTAACTCTAGGGGGTGGCAAAGGAGGCACCCAATGGAGATATAAAGGCACTTTACAGAGGCAATTTATTTTTCCATCACAGGCAGCTGTTGTTGTAACCTGACCTTGGTGGATTCCACGAATTCGGAACACCGGTTCACCGGCTCGGGAGCTCGGAATTCCAGGATGCTGCCTCATAGTTGCGCAGCAGCTGCCAGTCAATGTGTCCGATCCCTGGCATGTCCCACACTCTTCAGAAGAAAGAGCAGAAAACTTTTCCTGGGCCAGTATTTGGGAAATCAGCCCCCATCTGTCAGGACTAGCTAGACACAAGGTTTGCATAGAAGTCTGTTTCTGTCTGAAACAAAAGTTTAGCAATGGGCAGAGCAGAACAGAGTTTGGAAAGGTTTGGTGCAATCTGGAAGCCTTTAGTTTCCTTGCTGTTGGATCCATTTAAACCATCCCCCCCGCATTTTCCTTCCCCTGAATGCTGCTTTGCTTGGTTCCTATCTACCTTTGCATCTTTATTCAGTAAGGCAATGACTAATCAAGTTGTTAGTAACCTTTTGCCTCCTTCCTCCATGTGGCAAATTCTAATGTGATTTATTTTAATTATCCTCAATTGCTGCTCAAAACCAGTCTGGGTACTTATTAAAAGCAAAGCGAGAGAAAAAGCCGCTACAAATTGAGAAGTGAGAAAGCCCAGTTGTCTGAGAACTGCAGGCTGCTTCTTGCTGAGTTAAACCTGGATTTCTGCTGCCATTTTCAGGGCAAGAGCCGTTTTCACCCAGCATGTTAATAGAGTTGAAATCATGGTTTTCTCAACTCCGTTTTCCAAGTTTGTACACAACATTACCAGACTAACTACATGGACTGGATTCACACAACATGCAGGGCTTAAAATAGGATTTGCTAATTTGTGGTTTTGTGTGGCAAGCAAATGGGGTCATTGTCAAGAAATACTGTACAAGTAAATATGATAACTCTGTCCACTGCCTATTTGCAGAGGTTGGTTAGTAGATGAATAGAACACTCCAACCCAGCCTAGTTTCTCCATGCTGGAACTGCAAAATCAGGCCTTTGTAACTCTAGGTCAGAAATAGGTGAGCTGAAGAACAAGAGGTTGATTACTATAGCCTTAGGCAGGTGCAGCAGACTAAAATAGAAGGCTGAGTTTGCCTGTAGTACGAAGCTACACTTTGCTTAATGCACCATTGTTAGTTGGATTCACACAATATGCTAAGCCGTAAACTAAGCTCCAGGATGGCCAAGGTCCAACAATTCCACTAAGCCCAAATCTAGTGAACCCACATTTTGATTTAGAGAATTGTGCAAAGCTGGTCCAAAATGAAATTAATGAAAGCCAAGAATTATAATCCAAAAACAATAACATTGTCATCAGTGTAAGAATGGATATGGTGTGGTTTCAGGATTGGGCAAGATGCTAAGATTTAAGATATAGGAAAGCAAGCCTCTTTTTGAAACCTGATAAGAAACTTGGTCTCCCTCCCTCCCTCCCTCCCTTTTAATCAGGAGCAGTACATTATACAATAAAATAAGCCAGTAAAAACACAATACACAAAACTATACATTCATAACAATAATAACAATAAAATCTTAAAATGTCTATTTATCATGGGGGGAATGGATAGATATAGCCATATATGTTTCTACTGGATTTGCTTGTTGTAAGGTTTGATTCTTTTTCAGGGTAATCAACATGACAGGATGAGTTTTCCAAAAATATATAAATCTGGACATGACCTTAAGAGAAACTTTCTGTTCAAATGTTTGGTTGCCTTGATTACATTAATTTGTGTTACATATAATTTTAACACAATGAGTTGTCATCTTAGATTGGACGTAATCTTCAGTTTGATGTAATCTTAGGTTAGAAGTTTCAGTGTGCTGGTAGCTGATTTTGTACCTCTAATTTATTAGTGACCTCTTTAATGAATGTGTTTAATTTTTTTAGACCAATTATTCTGGGATCAGGAAATCAAACTATCTTTGTGACATGTACCAGGATAGCAAAAGGGGTGGGGGGGGGTGCAGAGAAGTAGTAGATGTAATTGGGCACTTAGAGTTTTACCTCCAAGAAATGTGAAATAGACATAGGAAGACTTCTGCTAACTTCAGGGATGGGCAATTTTTGGGCCCCAATACTTCATCTGAGCTCCCTTGCTAGCAAGTTGCACTACTAAAATTCAAGCCTAGTGATTTTAGACATTTTAGGAGAAAGAGATAAGTTAAAAGTGAGCAGTTGCTAGAATTTTTTTATTCCCATTCCCACCCTCAAAATCCGGAAATAGTCCAAAAACTTCAGCCCCGCTTTTTCCACTGACATTTTATGACCTTCTATGGCCATCTGGAGGGCTGCAACAAACACTGCTCCCAACACTGTTTACCTCTGCTTTAAAGAATAGTTTTTATTTTGATGGATTCACTTTCAAAGTTGGGCTGTCATGAACTGTGATCACAGTGTTATGCAAATAACGTTTGAAAGCAAAGTTAAATATTGGCAAAAGACTCGGAGCCAGATTTGTTGAATTTTAAGTTATTGTCCTATTCCTGGACTTTAAGAAAAGGCTGGTCCCTGCTTTCCCCATTACTGTAAATGCAAAACTTTCCAGTAAACAAACTATCTGCTTTTTCTTTCTCTTTTAATGCTTGTTGACACATGCTTCATTCTCTGCATTGGAGAAAAAAAAAAGCAAAGGCAAAGGTTGGAAGTGGACTACCCAGATTTAACCCCCATCCCTCCAAAGTAGGCTGACCATATTTCAGGTTGGCAAAATGGGACGGGGTCTTATGTAATATTCCGTATTCATGAAAAAGACAGGGGTCCCCGCCCCCCTGTCTGTGCAATTGGCTCCTACCTGCAAACCCCGCCCCCCGGTCCATGCAATTGGCTCCCAACTGCAAACCCCACCCCCAGTCTGCACAATTGGCTCCCGCCTGCAAACCCTGCCCCCTGCCCCCTGCGATTGGCTCCTGCCTGCAAACCCCACCCCCCGGTCAGCACGATTGGCTCCCGTCTGCAAACCCCACCCCCTGGTCAGCACTCCGGCTCAGATCCTCCTTCCGCGCCATTCCCGCCGGGTTTGAAAAACAGGACAAAATTGAGATTTTTATGAAAACGACGGGATGGTTGAAAAATGCTTTAAAAATGGGACTGTCCCGTTCAAAACGGGACATATGGTCAGCCCATTCCCAAGGGCAGAAAGTTCATTTTTGCCAGGAGGCAGAGCTAAGATGGCGGTGGAGCAGCAGCTTCTCTGCTGAGCTCCTTATGGTATTTTATTGGTTCTATTCATGATTATTTTTATCTAATTTTTGCCAAGTCATTCTTGGAAGGAGGGCAAAGTTCAAACCAGTCTCTGCCAACCTAACTTGTTTTTCCATGGTGCTAATTCCTCATCCAGGAATGAGGATGGTATTCCATTGACTTCCATGGTCCTACAGTAGTACGTAATGGAACTCTCAAGTAATCATTCTTCAAGTGGTTTCCTGCATAATTAGATGAGCCCAAACAAGTCATAAAGCTACTGGAGGATGGCCAAAACAAAAGAGACCTGGTTCCCTTGAAAAACTCCGGTAAAAAAGAAATTCAGGTGCAACTATTATTCCTTTAGCAGAATACAGCTAAATCTATCCCTTTAGAACAGCTATGGATGCTGTAACAGCTCCTAAACACAATTCTGTTGCAGATGCAGGCTATATTGTTCTTGCTACCCTTTTAACTCAATGGTAGGCAACCTATGGCTAGATATTGTTGAACTGTAATTCCCAGCATCTCTAGGAAGCATGCCTAATAGTGATGGATTCTGGGGGTTGGAATTCAACAACATCCAGAGGGCCATAGCAGCATCTGATACACACCATGATTACATTGAAATGAAGAGATATGTATCATGATGTCATGATGCAAGCTCTGCCCCTTACTTACATACAGTATGTCCATCAAACATCCCAGCACAATTTCAAAAGGGGTAAGAGTTTGCTCTGCAACATTGTGATGCACATTTTGTCATTTGCCCCCTTCTCCCCTTCCAGATGCCCATGGATGACCCTACCACTTGTCACTGCTTCATAATATGAATTTGAAGTCCCATACTTAAATCCAAAGATGAATATAAAAATAGAGCTCCCGTACCTGCAATATATTTCATTTTTCAAAACATTTTTAACCTCACCAAATCCATCAACTTCAGTATGGCGGCCAGATCTCAACTTAAAAAAAACCAGATAATCACTAGATGGCAGCAAAGAGGGACAGAATACCCATTGTTGCCATCTGGTGGACATTTGTATTTTTGCAGTCCAGATAAAATAATCCTAAACTTCAGCTTTTCTTTCCTTGGTGTCCTCCAGATGTAATGCAAATAATTTGGAATTCCAGGAGTTGTAGTTTTAATACTTTTGTGGGTATCTCCAAATGGAGTAAAGATCACTTCACCAGATGCAAGGAGGATTATTTATTTATTTGTTTATTTATTTATTTATTTATTTATCAAATTTCATCACCACCCATCTCCTCCTTTTAATTATCCTGAATTAAAAGTCTAGGAAAACAAGGCATTGGGATGTAAACCGAATGGAAGATATATAATGCCAGAAAGAACCTAAAGTTTTAAATGTTGGTTAGAAAAGAGTGGAATTTCAGAGGACACAAATGCTCCATGATCTTGGAAAATGATAACCTACTTGTTTCTTTGTTTAAATGGCCCACTGAATTGTTGTCTTTGGTAAAACAAATACAGGATCAAACAAAGCAACTCAGTTTTATGTAAATAGGTTTTTATAAGAAATAAGTGACATCTAAATTAGGAAATTGTGATTATTCCAACATTTCTGATGTGAAGAATTGGTTCCAGAAATAAAGCTCCTGAGGGTCTCTGGAGCAACAGGACAGAGACAGGAGGAAGTCAGATTCTCCTGGGAGCTGAGTAGCTCCTGTGAATTGCTGAAGAAATTGAATGAGCATATTAAACACATACTACTGTTCCAAATCCTAAATTAGAAAGGAAATGCTTAGAAGGCATTGTTTTATCATTGTTTTGATTTTTTGGGCCTTTGAAGTTGAAGCCTCAGCCTCGATCTTCTGGAGAAGATTCCATCCTGTTCCTTGACCTTGTGAAAGGGTCAAAAATGGAACAGAGCTTTTCTCCTTGTATCCTCCTCCTCCTCCCCATTATCTTCCTCTTCATCATCCTTTCTTACGTAGCTATGGTTATCTTTTCAGGTTGGATCATATGCACTTGATAAGAATATTATTTGAATGATCCCTGTTGGGTTAAGATGCAATGCCATAAGAATCATGTGATAATACATCCAGAGCCAAGTTTAGTTTGTCATCACCGGGTTATTCCCTTTGTTGGTCAGATTATGAATCATTAAATCCTGGTTTTCTGGACCTGAAGGAACTTTTCAGAATGTAGTTCTGTGTGCCTTGTCCTACCACAGGGTCCTCTTTCACTGCAAACTTGCCCAAACATTTTCTTCTTATTTATTCTGAAGTCAATGCCAGCAAATGTCTTCCCAACAATGGGATAAATTTACAGCTTTGAATGTGCACAGAATTGGTCGGACAGAAATCTTTTTATCTTTGTATATAAAGATTTCTGCAGTGCCAATGAACTGTAGCATTCATGGTTTGATATTATGCTCACAGGGCCCTGATTAGCTGCAAACCAATCTATCTCCGTTGTTATATCAAATATTTCGTGTTCATGTCTGTTCAAGAAATGTATACAGTGAAATGCAAAAAACGACTTTGTGAGTTATTTATTTTGTTTTAAACATGTCACATTATTTAAATCTACTGCTTCCAAGCCCAATTTTCTATATAAAATTCTGTATAAAGTCACCGTGAGTTGGGCGGCCATATAAATAAACCGCCCAGGGTCCCTCCTTGTGGGGGAGATGGGCGGGATATAAATGTAATAAATAATAAATAAATAAATCTCTTTAATAAATAAATAAATAAATATCAAGTATCAAATGATTATCTGTAATTTTAAAAAGTGAGTCTTCGCATGAGTTTTGCAAGATACTGCCAATTCTTGTGCCGTGCCAAGTCTGATTTAATGTTGATGCCAGAAACTCAGAAAACCTGTTTTTCTACTCTCTCTGTCTTATATATTAAGGGGAAGCTTCAACTCACACTAGGAGATTAAGGAAAAATCAAAATTCTCTGGAGAGTCTCCTAGGACTATCTCTGAGCATCCTACTGTTGAATGAGCTCATTTTCAAGTATGTTTCTTTCTGCCTCTCTCTCAGTCTATCCTATAATTCTTTTAGTTCTCTCAATCAGGAAGTAGACATAGATTAATTTCTCAAGATCAAAATAACCATACCACCTCCTACATTGAAAGAGACTCTGAGTCAACTCACTTAATTTGTTATGTAGGTCATTCAGGAGGCAGCTGAAAGCAGCCTGTATCCTTGGATAATCTGATGGTGCAAGAAATCCTCACCAAGAAGAATTTCTGAAGTTGTTGGAGCACTTTATAATTGGTCACCTTTCTGATCCACTGTGCTGTCTCTGTTGTGAATCAGGGGGCAAAAAGTGTGCTCCATTTTTATCTCAGTAGAGTGAGTGGATGCCCTATATCTAAATGTTCCGTGGTGTCAGCATATTCATAAATAGCAAATGCAAGACTCCACAAATCTAGAAGCATGTGGCAAATTAATTAATAGCATTCTTCTCCTCTGAACAGAGTCAGAGGTAACTGCTCTTCATGAATTCCCAAGTAGGACTGCATCCTGAAGGTCCATGGTGAGAATTAGGCATAGTGGGATACTTGAAGCACCCTGACCTTGTCCAACCCATCTCATCCTTTCAAAGCTTGTTACTCAAAGCTTTTGCTGCTGTTTATGCAGTCTTTTACTCTGGCTCTTCTGCACAGGATTCAGAAACAGGCTGAGTGAAAGAACTCAATGAAGTTTTGTAAGATCAGTGCCTGCAGCTTGGTCCCTTGCACATGGATTCAGAACGATGCGTAGGATTAGAAGAGGAGATACTAATGGTGGTGTCAACGGGAAAGGCCTTCCGAGCAAATGTAGCAAAATGAGCTAGGGTGCCAAGGACAGCAACACTACAAGACCATTTGAGCAGAATTCAACATTATCTAACTGTTCTACTGTCTACTTGCCTGTTTCAGTTCAAGATAATCATTGAGTATAGTCTAATGCAAGGGAAGGTGACCTGTGGCACTCCAGATATTAGTCCTCTGCATGGCAGCTTGGCTTCACCTCACTACAGTGCTTCATGCCATTGAGGTAACACAATTCTCCTTGTTAAGTTGATGTAGATGAGTATGCAGTTAATCTTGAAGAAGGCATGCAAAGGCAATTCAGAAACTTCACCTTAGCCCTGAAAGAGATGGGGGGGTGAGAAACAAAGGAGGAGGTGATTCCCTTGGATATAAGACCAGGGAGAGAGAATTTCTATCAAACTTTCAAGATTCTGTTAGTGTATCCTGAGTTAAGAGTTCCAATCATCCTATGGAGTCTGTTTCCTGACCTGACCAATCTCGAAGGGCTGACTGTTGAAGAGGAAACACACGTGTACTTGTTGGGGTGCTTCATGGTACCTCAAACCTTCTTTTGGCATTTCCAGTTGGATATGATGGGAAGAATCATCTGAGGGGCATCTGCATATGTAAATGTATGCACAGGAGCTTCTTCAGCTAATAGAACTGCTGGACAAGATTTCAGAGTAAAGCTTGCTTGGTTGGTTGGTTGGTTGGTTGGTTGGTTGGTTGGTTGGTTGGGTGGTTGGTTGGTTGGTCGGTCCGTCCATTTCATATTTTGCTTTGTTTTTAGAAAAAAGGGGGGTCACTTTGCAATTTTGAAAGGCTGTTTCACACAGATCTTCATTTAAATGAAGGCTCTTTTGAAACTTTGCCAGCCCTATCAAAACTACATCGCTGAACTAAATCTCCCAGCATCCCTCGCCATTGACCATAATGACAGTGGGGAATTATAAATTATAAACATGAGAGTTATTTATACCTTGTACTCTGTGTGTGTGTGTGTGTCCTACTGAACTTCTTCACCAGAAATGGAAAAAAATGGACAGGCAGAAGCATTGTTTAGCTAAGAACAGTCACTTAAAAATGGGAAAATGCAGGTAGCTGGAGTTTCTCAGTCACAAAAATTTCCATTTCTAGAAATGATTGACCACTGTAAATGTTTCTAGGCACATTAAAAATAGTACTGACCTACCTGGCATTGGCTTCCTTGTCTGGTCAACTTGAAGGGCTTCTCTAGTCTTTCTACCTTCCCAGATGCTCTCAGCTCACCTTTTTTGGGGGGCAGGGGTAGGTGGGCACACCCAAATAAGCAGTAGTATCTAGCCAACCTTGGCTCTTCTTAAAAAGCTTGGGTGGGAGATCACTGGGAACTCAACAGGGCTGTAAGCTAGACGAGGAAATTGCGGGTGGGGTGGGGAATCCCTGAAGAAAGTGATAATGAACCACTTCTGTATTGTTACCAAGAGCAGAAAAACCTACATGGATATGTCCATGAAGTCACTACAAATAAAGGGATGCAAATTGGACCTTTCTTACCCATGGGCATGGAATTAATCGGGCAGGAACAGAAAAATATATTTAATTTATTGATTCATTTAAAAGATTTCCTTGGGGGAGTTGGGCGGTGATAAATCCAATAAATAAAATAAAGTCATCAGGCACCCAGGTTAACTTGTGGGAGATTTTATGTTTTAGATGAGCACACTCTTGCAAGCAATGTCTTGGGCTGCATCCAGCCAATATTTTTGCTTTCTCCAAAGTCTGTTGGGCTATTCTGGGCACAGCATCACTCTTGGAAATAAAAAGAAGGCTGGCGGCTCCTTCACACTTCCCATTTATTATTATTATTTGCCATTAAAAGTAAATCAAAGTCAAGTGGAGCAGGGAGAGTAGTAAGCATGAATGTTGTGGGTCCCCCTCTCTGGGAGGTTTGGGGGACAGAAGCCTAGGACCAGGGTTTTTCCAGAGCTTCCCTATTGCTCTGGAATAATTTGCTCCTGGATCCGGGCCTCTCCTTCAGTAGGAGAGCTATTAAGAGATCCCCCACCCCACCCCACCCTGCCCCAAAACAAACTTTTGGAGCTTGGATAATATAAAGGAGTTAAAAGGCAGTGTTGCCTTTTTAACTCCCTTACCTTATATTATGATGATTTTAACTATGGGATTATTGTTCTGGTTGTAGGTGTTCATTTTCTGGTTTTAGATTTTACTTTATGGAAGCCGCCTAGAGTTGGTTGAAAGTGGGTAGGAGGTAAATAAAGGAAAGTGTCTCTCTCACTTGGATGTTCTATATAGTCAAATGCCAAGGTTGGATTTGTTTGATCCTTTTATTGTTTTATGGTTGTTTTATAGTTACTGGCTTCGTTGTTATTGTGAGCTGCCCAGAGTCATTTAAGATGGGTGGCCACATAAATCTTTTAAATGAATCAATAAATTAAATATATTTTTCTGCTCCTGCCCGATTAATTCCATGCCCATGGGTAAGAAAGGTCCAATTTGCATCCCTTTATTTGTTGCCTTCTGAAAGTCTGGTAAGAGGCACAGAAAAGAAATTGCTATCTACCAACCAGCGGCTGAATTGTTTTAACCTGGCAACAGATCCCAGGAGTGCTGCGTGCTCACTATTCGGCCCCTCCCTCCAGATTTTTCCTCTGGAAGAAAAGAGGTCGCGATGCACGTGAGCCAAGAACTTGCTCGTTGCAGGCACAAACTGGGAATGTCGCCCTTATTGCTGCAATCGGAAATACCAATTGAGAGACCAGCCCCGGCTGGCCTCATTTCAGCAAGAAAAACATGCCAGTTTTGAGGCATATCTGGTCTATAAGCTAATCATGGGGTCTGTTGCAAGTAGGGCATTCCAAATCCAGTGGCTGGCACAGACCTGTGGGCGTCTCACAATAGCTGGTCTTTCCCAGATTTTCCATCTCCCCAGGGAAAACTTCAGCTAAGAACCAGGGGGCGTTGCAGAGGGAACAGTACTCAGAAAACTAGTCTAAGGGACCTTCATCGCATGCTGCTTTTCTCATGACAAAATAAGCAAGCACCCCCACCAGCATTTCCAGTGCCCCAAAGGGGCATGGTGGCTCAGCGGGTAAGATGCCAGGCTTGTCGATCGGAAGATCGCAAGTTCGGAGGTTCGAATCCCTAGCCCCGCGTGACGGAGTGAGCTCCCGCACTCGCCCCAGCTCTTGCCAACCTAGCAATTCGAAAGCATGCAAATGCAAGTAGATGAATAGGTACCACTTCAGTGGGAAGGTAACAGCATTCCACGCGTGTCATGCGGCCACATGACCATGGAAGCGTCTTTGGACAATGCTGGCTCTTCGGCTAAGAAACAGAGATGAGCACCGGCCCCTAGAGTCAGACACGACTGCACAAACGTGCGGGGGGAACCTTTACCTTTACCTTTAATGGTACAAAGGCTTCATCCTTCTCTTCTGCAGATGATTCTCTTTGAAATAAATTACTTAGTACAATGAAACATCTGATATGGGTGAGCTGTCCAGGGCCATCACTTGTTCTAAAACAGGAGTGCATGGCTTCTGTTGGCTTGAGGGATGAGCCATCCTCTCTGTGGCATGTTGAGATGGCCCTCCAAAGCTCGGCATTTTGACACAAAGTGGGTCTTTTTAGGTTCTTAAAAGATGAGAGGGATATCTTAGGCTTCTACAAAGCTTAAACCACTCATTGTGTTCCTTAAAATCCATAGCTAGGAAAATCTCAGCCAATTAACACAAAAATTGTGTCTGTGTGTTTGTGTCTGTGTCTCTGTATGCTGCAAAGGGAGAAGAGGAGCAGACTTCAGTCTTGTTGTCTATTGATTTTAGTACCTTCAGGATTTTCATCTGATTTGAAATCATTTGATTTCTGTTCATTTGAACAGGAAACTGTTCCAACTCTTGGAAGGGTGTTCTCATAATTTTTTTGTCAACACTCTATTAAGTTCTCTTAAAAAGGTTCCCCCCGCACATTTGTGCAATCGTGTCTGACTCTAGGGGCCGGTGCTCATCTCCGTTTGTTAGCCGAAGAGCCAGCGTTGTCCGAAGACGCTTCCACGGTCATGTTACCTAAAACAACAGTTCCATTTGGTGATCCCTCACTTATAATGAATTAAACCCCTTTAAGATCTGCCCCCATTTTCAAAAAAGATTGCATTGACCCACTTTTAGCGTATAATAATTTCCTGGCTCAAGTCATTGTTGCTTCTTCTTTCCTTGAATAAAAAAATATCCCAATGATTTCCTTTCCCCAATTATGTGTTTAGCAAGAGGAAAAGGATCCAGATGTAAATATAATTTGAATATCCTCCAACGAATGATGGGAAGTCAGTAACTCTTAAACTAGCAGATGCTGAGAGCCACACCTTGACTTTATCCCAGGTGGCAACTTCAAATAAGGTCATGGAGGTATTAACCAAGTAGGACATTTGTATCAATATTGTCCCAGACTACTCTGTATCCTTCAGATGTTTTTCTATCTCTCTATCAGGGATGATGGACACATCTGGAATTTGAACAGCATCTCATGGAAGCTGTCACAAAATAGCTGCAGAAGGGGCTTTCCTGTTTCCAAAATGGCAGCCCTGATTTAGTTAGGCAAATGATAAGCTGCTCTTTGACCATGACGCAAAATCTTGGCCACCCCGCTAGCTGCTCTTCTAGGGTGCTCTAGGGAGCTTAAACTCTTTTTCTCCCATCTGTACAGGTGCCTTCGAAGAAAAGTTCTGAGATTCAGCTAGCCACCATTTTATTTTCCTCAACTGTTTAGAGATTCTGCGTCAGGCTTGGGATGTACTTGGAAATAAAAATGATGAAGTTTGATGATTTCCTCTGAATCGTTTCCACTTGTCTCTTTTAAATCAGATCACTACAGAACCAACGAAATCTCCACTAGCTGGCCTTGAATCCTAGGAGCATGTGGCATATAAAAGGGTGAAATAATTAAATAACGATTGCCCAGCACAAAGCAAATTTTCAGGCTGCTGTTAGAAGAACATCTGCAGAACTTTGTAATGTTCTAAAACAGTGTTTCTTAAACTTTTTGCTCTCAGGACCCCTTCCCACTTTTAAAAATTATGGAGGACCCCAAAAGAGCTTTTGGTTGTATGGGTTATATTTATCAGAATTTACTGTATTAAAAATTAAAATTGACGCATTCATGGAATATTTATTTATTGAATCATGTAAAAATAACAATATTAAACCCATTAGATATTAAAATAAATAAAATATTTTTCATGAAAAAATCCTATTTTTTTAAAAAAATAAAAAAAATAATGAGAAGAGTGACATTGTTTTAAATGTTTGCAAATATCTTCAATATCTGGCAAATAATGTTGATTTAATGGACCCCTGAGAGGGTCTCGGGGGACCCCCAGAGGTCCTGGGATCACACTTTGAGAAACAGTGTTCTAAAAGGCTACTGAGAAACAGGAATGTTTCTATAGATATGCTGTGTTCATCCTGACCTGGAATCCCCTTAAAAGGAGTAGAAAATATTGGATACTTTGCTGGGAATCTTAAGAGGTCATGAAGGACTTCACAGCAGGTAAAATATTGATAAGATCTGCCACTAAATTAACCTAAAATAAAATATGGGGTGGAGTGTTAGGGTATCTCAGCTTGACAGAAATTTCATGGGAATTTTGAGGGAAACAAACCGAGCTTTGTTCTGAACACGTTTCTGCTCAAAAACCTTATAGCAAAGTGGATGACTCTTCAGCTACTGAATTCAAGCTCTTATGGGCCAGTATGATTAGTGCCATTAGAATGAAGGACACATTCTTTGGTCTGAATAGTTGCTCGATATAAAGATCACAATGTGGTTCCCAAACCAGGACACCCAAGTGGTTGCTACTTTGCTAGCTCATTTCTGGAATGGAGTCACCACCAAAAAAAAAACTTATCAAAAAACATGGAGGCCTGGTTTTGCACTGTGGTCATCTCCCACCATCCATCCATCCATCCATAGATGATGAGAGATGAAAGGTAGGTCCCAAGACCACAGAAGCCTCATCATGCCAACAGCAGGGAATTCTTGTCCCAACCAAAGGATTTGTTCTGAACTACTGACCTAAATACCGGTTGTCATGCTCTACCCTTCCAAAATCTGCAGCCACCAATCATGAGTCACTCAGAATCTCCATCCTGTTTATACTTTGGTGGTGTCAAGTCTAAATTCCATTTGCCTGCTATAAATCTATCTGCCCCATTCTCATACCTAAAGCAAATGAGAGATAACAACCTGCACAATTTCAGTCAAGGAAACAACTCTTGCGATACCAATGGTGAGTGATTCACTCCCCAGAGTTCATCAAGTTGCCGAACTATAGCCAAAGACAATGTTTTAGATGCTTTATATAACCAACCACATTGTTTGAAGGCGTGTCCCACTCAATCTATTTTGAATGCATTTATGGAGCCATCACCTTCTCCTTAGGCAATGTGACCATGCTCTTCCCTCCTGGAGATTAGGCATTTTGGGGACAACTGCAGGTTGCAAAAAGAAGAAACCAAGTCCAGGAAGAGAGCTCCTGGACACACTGGCTAGCATTACATAAATCTAGGGGTATATACATTAACTAAGTTAAGGAGGGTGCTTTCTACTTGGTCAAATTATTTATCTAGCTATAGTAGCTATAGTAAGTTTAACCTACTTACTATAAGAATAACTACAGTTTAAGATGCTAGCACCAAAGTAAAAACATAGTACCAATACCATTAAGATCATATAAAGAATTAGTATTTCAAAATTGACTATCTATGTAAGATACATACTATTATATAAAACTATATATAATGCTAAAATGATTAAATGTGAATGGCTAAGTATAAAAACTCACTAAATTATTAAAATCTACAGGTATTTCAAACTGAATATTAATGGTGTGACTGTTATACTATGATGCAGAAATTTAGATTTAAAGATTAATGGCTGTTGCCTTAATCATACTGATGGCTCCAATGCCTAAGAGTGTAAATTGTGACACAGTTGTAGTAAAATAGATGCAATAGGCCTATCATAGATTCTCTAGTGGGAAGAAGGAATAACCTGGAGGAAGAATCGCTACTAATGCAGATAAAAGAAATCTGAGTCTGGGGCAGAACTGTAATCCAAGCAAGCATCTCAGACAAGATCCTCCCTAGTTCTCATGAAGATAAAGGGAGGGAGGGGAGAGGTACCTTCAGACTTTCAAGGTTCTGTTACAATAACCTTATAATAAAAGTAGTATTAGCATTCATGACTTTGGTTTCCTAGTCTAGTCTACCTCAGAGAGCTAACAGATTCCTATATCTTTTGCCAAGGACTGGCCTGGTCAAAAAGAGCTCCTTTCAACTTAAGGATTGCAATGAAACCCCTTCATTCTTCTTTTGCCAGCCCCCCAATTGGATCCGAGCGATTTTATCCTGCAGATGCCCAGAAAACTCCTCTGCGTGGCCCTGAAGGTGAGTCATTAAGCCCACCTTTCCCAAAAGGGATTGAGTGACCTTAAACAGGGCCGTCGGATGGCATTCTGTGGATGCAATAAGAGCGGAGAAATATTGACGTTTCGCCACTCTTACCGCCACAAGGTAGGCCTTAATAGAGGCTCTAGCTTGTGTTTGGTTGGGTTTAGTCCCCGTCTTCTGCCAGCAGCGCTCTAGACGTCTCTTAATCCTCTTCAGAACCCTCAGCTCCTCTGTAAACCACGGAGAGTGTCGGGTTTGATGGGACAAGAGAGGTCGCACAGGCGTGATCCTGTCCAAGGCCCCAGTCGCCCCCCTATTCAGGTGGCAGCCAGGACCTCCACTGGACCGTGCAGCCGATCCTTGGGTATAGCCCCCATCTCCCTTTGGAACCTCATTGGGTCCATCAGTCGCTGGGGGCGGACCAATCGAATGGGTCCTGCCTCCCTGCGGAGGGGGGCAGCATAGGAGAAACTCAAGGCCACCAGGGCGTGATCTGACCATGACAGAGGGGACAGATGTAATTCTCCCTTCAGATCACATTGCCACTGCTCTGACAAGAAAACCAAGTCCGGTGTGAGGCCGCTGCCCCGAGTCAGGTCCTGAATAATCGGAGACAGGCCCATGGCCTCCATGGTAGCCATGAACTCCCGAGCTGCCTCCGAGGCACGCCCCAGGGACGGCAGATTGAAGTCCCCCAGAACCATAAGTCTGGGGAACTCCACCGCCAACCCCGAGACGGCCTCCAGTAGCTCAAGCAGGGAGGTTGCTACGCAGCAGGGAGGCTGGTACAGCAGCAACAATCCCAACTGTTCTCGGGAGCCCAACTTCAAAAACAGGGTCTCACAACCGGCCACTTGTAGAGCAGCGCCCCTGAAGGCCAACAGAGATTCCCGGATGACAACAGCTCTTTAAACCCTGCCAAGCTCTCAAATCCACAAAACGTGGGCCAAAATTGTGCAGCCCTACTCCTGGAGATATCTCTGCATCACCAGATGAGCCCTCTGCATTGCTCTTGAAGGCTGGATTTACATATCCCTTGGCTGGAAAATTGCCAAGCCCTGGTTTAGTTAACGATGCTGAAACCTTTGGTATGTAGAACGTGTACTTTCCCATTGAGCTATGTTTTCCCAGAAGAAGGAGGTGGTGTGGTAAACGTGGACATAATTGAAGATAAAAAGGAGAAGGGAGGGAGGGAGGGAGGGAGGGAGGATGGATGGAGATGAACAAGAGGATTTGAGGGAGTGCTAAATGATGGCCAGCATGCCTTTGCTAAACATATACAGTTAAGGGGAGTTTATCACCTCTCTGGACCATTGGTTCTACTATCAAACTGCTCTTGGTTTAGGAAGGTGTTTTGTTCTTTTTGTAACTTTCAAACATGATCATAGGTCCTGAATTCTGAGATGAGAGAAGGCAGGACTTGACTGCCTGGCAGACATCTCTTTGGGCTCTTAAAACTCAGTCATATTGCCATTTTATTTTTATTTTCCCAAGGCTAAACATTCTCAGTTCTTTCAACGTCTCTTCAAAGGACAACCAAACTGCTGTCATTCCCATTGTGCTTCTCTGGATCCAGTTTGTCTTAAACAGTTTCTACCCAAAACTGATCACAAGACTCAAGGATGGGGGTCTTACCAATGCAAAATCAAGTGGAAAGCTTACTTTCTGACATAAAATAAAGAAAAAAGTTGGAAGACAATAAAAGCCACCCAGAGTCACTTGTTGAGATGGGTGGCTATAGAAAATGAATGAATGAATGAATGAATGAATGAATGAATGAATGAATGAATGAATGAATGAATGAAAGAAAGAAAGAAAAGAACAGAAGAAAATCAGGTTCCATATGGGGAAAGTGCAAGATGAGGAGCTGGAAATGTTACAAGGGAACATGACTAATGGCAATAAGAAATAGAAGTAGGAAAGAAAGTCCAAGGTTGGGATTCTCAACAGTTAATTTACAAATGCCCTGTGTGAATTCACTTTCAGAGGAGGAAAGTGGAAGTATTTGAGATAGGAAAGACAAAGCTTTGTACTTAAGAGCAATGGTTCCCAAATCCTAGTGCAATTTTTGGAATTTCTGATTCCTCTAAATATAATTATAGAAACATATAGAACATCCCAGTGATAATTCATAAAAGGTTGCTAAATGTATTATTATTTCAAATATAGCCCTATGCCAACTAATTCCATTTTTCTCTCTACCTTCAGTCTGAGGATTTTTTTTCCAACATTCCTTTCAAAGGAGAGAATTTGGGTGGAATTCCCATTCATAGAGGACAAGGTCCTTTCACTTACTTAGTAATGAGATGCCATCCTGTCTTTTTTGCCCTATCTTCTCTTCCATGGTCTGCAACCACCCTGGCTTCGCTAGTAAAGGTAAAGGTTCCCCCTGCACATTTGTGCAGTCGTGTCTGACTCTAGGGGCCGGTGCTCATCTCCGTTTGTTAGCCGAAGAGCTAGCATTGTCTGAAGACGCTTCCACGGTCATGTGGCCGGCATGACGCACACGGAATGCTGATACCATCCCACCGAAGTGGTACCTATTCATCTACTTGCATTTGCATGCTTTCGAATTGCTAGGATGGCAAGAGCTGGGGCCAGTGCGGGAGCTCACTCCGTCACGCGGCGCTCGGGTCTTGAACCTCCAAACTTGCGACCTTCCGATCAACAAGCCTGGCGTCTTACCCGCTGAGCCACCACGCCCACCACTGGCTTCACTGGCTCTCATTAAATTCCAAAGGAGGACATCAAGCAAGACTAACCACATTGGGCCCTTTTTGAATGGGAAGTGCAGGCAATAAGACATTTTTCAGAGCGATCAAAGACTGTTATGGGGAAAATGCCCACACCTTCTGCTATCTTCAGTGACAACTGATGATGCACCATCAAGTTGGTGTTGACTCGTAGTGACCACATTTAGATTTTCTTCAGGACACTCTGCCCTCTCTTGTTCCATCAGGTCTTCCTTCACCACTGCAAAATAACAAAGGCAGCTTAAAAGATATCCATCCATAAGGGTGGCCATGGGGGCAAATGGCAAAATGTATAAAAATAATAAAAGGGAAAGGGAAAGTGTCCCCCCGCACATTTGTGCAGTCCTGTCCGACTCTAGGGGCCGGTGCTCATCTCCGTTTCTTAGCCGAAGAGCCAGCGTTGTCCGAAGACGCTTCCACGGTCATGTGGCCGGCATGACGCACGCGGAACACTGTTACCTACCCACCGAAGTGGTACCTATTCATCTACTTGCATTTGCATGCTTTCGAATTGCTAGGTTGGCAAGAGCTGGGGCGAGTGCGGGAACTCACTCCGTCACGCAGGACTAGGGATTCGAACCTCTGAACTTGCGATCTTCTGATCGACAAGCCTGGTGTCTTACCCACTGAGCCACCACGCCCACCATAAAAATAATAAAGGTGAGATAAAAAATTTTAAAAAAAAATATGTATGACAACGTCATCCTGTGAACCCCGTGACTTGCATACTTGCCTCAAATGTCAGAACACAAGTACATCTTGGCCATATTTGCATGACAACGTCACTAGGTTGTGTTGGCATCATCATGGTGGACAGTGGACACGTAGCTAACAGTTATCAAAATAACTTTGAAAGAGATGTCTGGACGCTGACAATAAGGTAGAAAAACCAGTGCCTTTTTCACAGGCAAGGAACCCTTTAAAATATCACAAGACAGCAGTCAATGCAACATTGTTTTAAACTTTCATTTAAACTCTCCTGAGATTAACCAGCTTTTGCCAGGAAATGCTTGCTTTAGTCAGCAGTCATCATAAAAGCCTGCTTAGAGTGAGGAGACTGGTGGGGACGAATCAACTCTCAAGCATTTTTGCTGTGAGACCAGAAAGCGTTTATTCCAAGGTTACATATTTCATTTCATTTCATGATGGGGCCGAGAAGAGGGAGTATTTGCAAAACCTCTGATTTTCGTTTGGCTTTTTTAATCTCTGGGTGTGAAAACTTCGGCACTCTTCTCTGTGTTGCTCTGTGCTGTCCCCATGTGACAAAGTGCTGAATTGCATTTTGCACTCAAAGCTCTTTCAAATTGTGTTAGACAGCGAGCCCTTACTGACCAAAAAGCCTCATCCATTTTTTTCTTCCTGTCCCTGCAATAGGAGGGATTTTGCTTCAGTTTAGAATCTGAGTATTTGCAATTTAGAAAGGATCATGAGAAGTTTGATTGGAAGGTCCATTTTAATCTCCTCTCTGCTTTCTATCATGTCAGTTTATTACCTCCGCTTCTGTACCTTTAGTCTCTTACTGATTTCTATTATCATTTGCTTTGCACTCATTTATTGTTTTATCCTGTTTTAGCTTTTTTCTGTAGCTGCAATTGCAATTCTATTGAGACGTGAGTGCATCTTCCCAGTCCTGGAAAACTCACAGATGTCAAAAGGTCCTACCTGGCTTTTCCTACGTATAGCTCAAATGGATTAACATGCATTTCTTAAAACTGGAATTCCTACATGCCACCAGTTAGAAGGTGGGGTACAGAATCTAAAATATGCTGACATCCAATCAAATGGGCTCCTAGGAAAGTACATCCAGTACAGCAATAAAATCTATATAAAATGACATCACAGAGATGTATTGCCTCACTTTCAGCTCTCAAATGCCAAAGTGAATCAAAACATTTTCAGCAGGTGCAGAAATGCAGAAAATGATGAAGAAGATAAGGGGGGGAGGAGGAGGAGGAGGAGGAGGAGGAGGAGGAGGAGGAGGAGGAGGAGGAGGAGGAGGAAAATACAATTTTTTCCTTCCTTCCTTCCTTCCTTCCTTCCTTCCTTCCTTCCTTCCTTCCTTCCTTCCTTCCCTCCCTCCCTCCCTCCCTCCCTCCCTCTTTCTTTCTTTCTTTCTTTCTTTCTTTCTTTCTTTCTTTCTTTCTTTCTTTCTTTTTCCTTCCCAATGTCTTCTGAGGTTTTATTTAAGAAAATAATTCTTATCCATCTTCACTGAGATGGACAGAATAGGATTTGCACATCACAATAAAATATAAACTGTATGCGTCTCTCTGTGTGTGGTTTTTGTTCTGTTTTGTATTATTTGGCTTTGATTAGTGCAATAGGTTAAGCCCAACCTTATGAATTGGGTATCAATGTTCAGTGTGACTGTGAATTCACACTCTCACCAACTGCACTATCAATTGTTGTCAGTTCAAAAATTATGGACATATCAAACAGGATAGTGTTGCCCCCAACACACACTTATTTTTTTCCTAAGCTTTTTTTAATGCTTGCTGCTATTGTATCTGCATGTTTGAGTCCCTTTGACCCCAGAGATGTTGGGTGACGGCAAACCTCATGTCCTGCTTCCCTGTCCTTGGATTTAACCAGATTCAAAAGCAATATTGTATCTGTCAATACATGATGGATTGCAAGCAGTTCTCACTGGATCTGGGACTCATCCAGTCACCACACAGAAAGATGTACTTGATGGTGCACCATGCAAGGTTTTCCACGGACTTTCTGTGGATGGGATCAGGAGGACTCATTCTGACAAGATCATACGAAACCTGGGGCCTCTTGCAGTGGTTTTCCATTGCCGCTTTCGCCTACGGGGCGCTATCTGCTGCAGACATGTCAGCTCATCCTTATTTTACATTAATCTCCTTACCTCTTTGTTGTGATACAAAAGAGCCAGGTCCCTTTTAAATTTAATTATTTATTTATTTATTTATTTATTTATTTATTTATTTATTTTATTTTATTTTATTTTATTTTATTTTATTTTATTTTATTTTTATTATTATTATTATTTTGCCTACGTTGCCCTGGCTGGGCTGGTTCCTATAGCAACCTCGCACAGAGAGCGGCTTCAGCTTCGCTGATTCTAGCACTCGCAATTTATATGCAACGTTTTTCAGCTTTTGCTTTCTCTGCTCTGGGCAAAGAGCAGAGGGAGGGCGGTTTGTCTGCATCGTTTTGCCAATCTGGAGAGGGGGGCGTCTCTTATGCTTGCAGAAGATGTTTATTTATTTATTGTTTTATTTATAGAATTCATAAGGCCGGCTGGCTTGAATATTGCAATTCTGGGTGCCTTGGGGTAAAGCAAAAAAAAAAAAAAAACCAAAACAAGATAAACAATCCCAGTTAAAATCCAATAAACATTAAGAGACCATCAGGGACAACTAGTTCTAGATGAGAACTCAGATCATCCCAGCACCAACAATGTTTCCAATTCTTTCATTGAAACGTCCAGCTCTTTTCTGTCTTTGTGGGGAGGGCCGCTGATCAGAAGAGAAGCAAGAATTATCTGTATGTTTTCCTTCTGGGACAAATCTGCTCATTGCCCAGGGAGTGTCAAAGTCTGTCATGCAGGAGGAGAGAAATTGCCACCCCAACGTGTCAAGAACCCCACACCTTCAAGGCAGCAACTCCAGACTTCACCCTTGGAGAAAGAACGAGCATTTTCTGCTCAATCCTTGGCATTGCCATTCTCTGGCATGGAATGGACAAGGTTTTGGTCCAAATGCTTGGAAAACTGCTGCCACTCAGTGCGCCAAGACTTGGGCTGAGAGACCAATGGGCTGGTGTGAAACAGCTGCCCCTATTTCTGTGCCCTTGCACTTCTGCTGAGCTGAGCATCAATGCACAGCAACGCCAGGGATGATCCCTCAGCTATGTAAATCGTGGTACTGAAACTAGAAACTCACACCCTCTATACTCTATACTTCCAAGAAGTCTTCCTTCAGGAAAACCAGCTTGAGCCATGTGACTCAGGGATGAAGACATCCAGACCGTCATCTTCATCATGTGCTGTGGTTGCAGAAATAGTCCAACTTGCCTTCACTGCCTCTGTTCCATGGCCAATGGCTGGGAAACAATTTATGCCATCTCCTCTCCAGATTCTGGGCAGATCTATAAAAAGCAGCACAAATCTTTAAGGTGCTGCAAGGGTATCAGGGGGAACGGGAGGTAAACACAAGGGACTGTGGAAGGGAATCTGATCAAAAAAGAACATCAAGCACATTGTCTCAAGATTGTGTTTCTGGCCTCATTTTGAGTCAAAGAAAAGATGGCCTGAAGGAGGGATAATGAAATGGGCAAAATAATAAGTTTGGGAGGAGAGTTATCTTCTCTTTTGCCCAACAGAAGAACAGGGTGCCAAGTAAAATTAAGGCAAGGGATCTTGAACATGGTGCACTCATTGATCATGAGATATCTGTCGACTAGGACGTATATTGACAAGCACACGTAATTTTTATTTTATTTTATTTTATTCAATGTGATGAGAGAGAAATGGCTTTAGAAATTATTTCAGCAGAGAACAGAACTTCAGAGAAATTCTCCTAGATAAAGGGTGGCGTTTCGGGATTTATTTAATGATGAAGTTGGATGTGAATATTCTATCTTGTATTGTATCCGATGTAGAACAGCCAGATTGGGAAACAGCTTTGTCCCCCAGGCTATTGGATTCTTGAATGCCAAATAGGTTCTTTTAGGTGAAATATGTTGGATATGTAAAGAATGTATATTTTATAGTAATTATGGATTTTTATTAGTATTTTAATGTTTGACTGAAACTGTGAGATAAAGAATGTATATTTTATAAGAATGGGTATTTTATAGTAATTATGGTTTTTTATTATTATCATTAGTATTTTATTGCTTGAGTGAAATTGTGAGCCAACTGCAACGAAATTTCATTCTATTGTGCACTTGTATAGTGTATAGTGGGATGACAATAAAGTTATTATTCTGTTCTGTTCTGTTCTGTTCTGTTCTGTTCTATTCTATTCTATTCTATTCTATTCTATTCTATTCTATTCTATTCTATTCTATTCTATTCTATTGTAGCATCCTCTCTCCATCTCTTGGCAATCACCCTATCTTCCCAGCTTTCAAATATTCTCCAGGAAAATCATTAGGGGGGATCTGGCGGGGGGGGGGCGGATAGGTTTTTCAGTAAGTAGGTTACAATTCAAGCAATTAGGGGAGCTCTCACCTTGAAAATTTATTAGAAAAGTTCCCTTCTAGAGGAGAAATTTATAGAAACCTTCCAGGCCATTTCTCTGCCCACAAATTTGGGGGAGAAAAGATCGCGAGTGCTCGTTGGCAACAGAGACGACTGAAAATGCATTGAAGATAGGAGTGTGACGTTTACTGTTCCCGGAAAGTGATTTCATTTTGATTTGATTGCTTTCGTCCTGGCGTTCTAACCCGTCGGCTCCCAAGGCAAGGCAGCGCTTTCCAAGGAAAGAGGAAACATTGCCAGATTTTTAATGAAATCTTCCGGAGACCGCTGTTTCTCTCCCCCGGGAGTGTGTTCAATTGAACTGCTAGGATCTGGGGCTTCGGTCCGGCTCGCCTCCAATTTGGGGCCCCTTTGACTGTAACCCTATCCAGCGGAGCTCACTGTAGTGAACTGTAGCCGCTTCCTTCTTGTGCCTGAGCTTCTCTTCCGACGGGGGGACAGGCTTGAGCATCCGGCAGAGAAGCAGGACGGCGGCCTTCGGTGCGCCGGGGCCGCCGCCCCTGCCGCTCAACACTGGCGCGGGGCTGGACCGTGGGAGGAGTGGGGGGGAAGGATGTCTCAGCCTCCCCGGTCGTAAGAACGACCGTTGGCGGCTCAGGGACGCGCCCCGCTCTATCTTCCAAACAAAACCACGCAAGGGGCCTTGCACGAACCCACCCCAGGCCGCGACCCCCGACAGCACTCCTGCCCGGGAGTAAGCGCGACCCCCGGAAGAGCAAAGCCACAATGTCGCGGTAGAGTTAGCGCAAGGCGCAACGTGGGGCAGCGAAAGGGAGCCGGCTGGCTCGGTTCCCTCCCCGTCTCTTCTCCCTGCCAGCTGCGTCGCTTTCCAGAACGACCTGCTCGTAGGTTTTCATTCTCGGAGGCTCTTGCTGATGCGGGTTTCCTAGAAAGCCCCGTTTCTCCACCCAGCTGGAGAAAGGGACACGCAGGCGGCTCGGAACGAGGCGCCCCCGAGTTTGCACGGGGCGCCCAGCAGCTGCTTCGCCACTTCGCTGGCAAGGCAAGGGAGCCGCGAATTCGGCGGAGGGGGCGTGTCTGCTTTTGCCGAGGACAAATCTGCGCATGCTTCGCCGGGGGGGTCCTTCCTCTCCCCCCACCGCCCACCCCCCGCGCCGGGAGGCTGCTCCGGCCCCAACCTCTCCGTGCTCGCCGTCCGCGCAGCGCAAGCGCTCCCGGCGTAGGAGGTCAGGCTCGGCGGCGCGCTGAGCCCCATCCCGCTGCGAGCAGAGCCGAGCCGCCTCGCCGGCGGAGGTGGTCAGTGCTTCGCGCCCGGCAGATGAAGCGCCGGAGCCCGGGCGGGGCGGCTGATGCCCCAAACCGCCCCTCAGCTGCCCGCGGAGGGGAGCCCCTGAGGCGGCGCTCTCCGTGGTGCTGAATCGCGCGTCGCCGGCGGCCGCGGTTGCCCCCCTGGCTCTGTAAAGGCGCCGCGCTCCGTCTCCGCTGCCCGCGCCCAGTCCGCTCTCCCCGTGGTCGAACCCGGCGCTGCCCGCCGAGCCCAACCCGGGCGCCTGGATCCTGTTGAGACGCAACCCGAAGGACCCCGTCTGCTTCTCCCAGCTCCGTGGGAATCATGGCTGCGCCGACGAAGGTGGCCTACGCCTCCAGCCTGCTTGCGGCGCTATGGGGTAGGTGCCGGCGGTCTCCTCCCTGAAAAATGGAAGCCCGAGTCGAAAGTGGGGCGCGAAAAGGGGAGGCTGAATTTGGCAGCGCAGCGCAGGCAGGCAGGACCGCGCGAGAGAGCAGCGGCGGTTGGGAGGCATTATCTGGCGGCCTCCGCAGCTCCTTCGGGAGAGAGGCTGCCATGGTGAGGGTGCGCGGCTTGTAATTAAAAGCAGCCTGTTGTTGTTTGTGGCGGTTTTCTCAGCTGGAAATCGGGCAGGCAACTCCCGCGCCTGCTGGCATGCCAGGGCTATAGCGGAACGAAAACCAAAGGAAGGAAACCGTTTGGGATCAGTGTCACACGGTTTCACGCTTTCTCTAACGCTTCAATTCTGCCTTTCCTTGAGTTTTAAACCCCTATCCTAAACTGTGGTTTAGACATCTGGGGTGTTTTCTTTCTCCTGCAACTAGCTTTTTGTTTCCCCTCAACTCCCCCGTACAAAATGTGCTTTTCTAGCCTTGGAGGACTTCTATCTTCCTCCCAAACAGCTTCACCAATGAGTATTTTGGCTTGCAAGCCCACAGTGGCCAACATGAGATCTGGTGGTGCTAAACCTCACGTGGGATGCTAGTCTGTGAAAATCCAACCCCCCAAAATCACCCTACCTCGGGTCTGAGCTGTGCGACAAAATTGCCCTGTGCAGCTAAGTCCATCTCAAGTGACACAAGGCGGTTCCACTGCCAGGACTGAGTGGGCCCCCAGGCAAACAACTCTAACCTCCACCACCCAATTTTGAGTGTGTGCCATCAAGTTGGTGTCAACTCTTAGCAACCCCCCCAGGACCTGCCCGTTTTTATGTCCTGATCTCTCTCCCCTCCCACCATGCTGCTTGCTTCCCCTTCTGACCAACCACCCCACCTTATCAGGCAACAGGAATGGGGAAAGCCACTTGTCTTCCTTTCTGTTTTGAAAGCTGTCCCTGGCTGACAATTTCTCTCAGGTTTCTTGGGATAGGAGGAGATAGACAAACAGCCTCCAGCTTGGTCTCTTCCTCTTCTCCCCTCCTTCTTGCATCTCTCTAGCCTTCTCTTTTCTCTTCCTTCTCAAACAGCAGCTTGAACAAGATGGCCCTGCCTGGAGGGCCCCAGTAACAACTGTGACCACCTCCAAACCCATTGACCTCAAAATGCTGAGCAGCAAAATCACAGCCCTGTCCTGAATTGCTACAGGTCCTGCAGTAACAAAATGAAGCCTAAAAAGTCAACTCATTTCCACTCCCTGTGAAAGGGGTTTTTAAAAACAACCATGATTGTACAGCGCCCACAACCCTTCTGTGTTCTAATTTCATATTGTCTGCTCACATGCCACCACCCCAATCCCAGCACTTCCTACGAGGGAGCCGAAAAGGTATCAAGCAACCTTTACCCCTGGAAAAGCTGAAGTGCAGGAACTGGACAGCCTGCAGAGGAGGAATTCTTGCAAATGGAGATATGGACCACACAGAAGCCCAACAGAGCTTCACCGTTACCAAAACATAGAGTGGTGTGAATCATATAGGTCAGGTTTTGGACATAGAAAGGCCCTACGGAAAAGTAAACCGACAGGCCTCTGTAAATGACACAAATGGTCCCGATTTGTCATCAACCTGTTGAAAGCACTGAAGGCCACTGTTCTACCACTCTTGGCAGAGCTTGAACCTGACGTTTAACAGAGTTTATCGCTGTACATGTGACAGGTCTTAGAAGACAGAGCAGCCTTCCCTAACCTGGTCTGTATTGGGCTTCATCTTGCATAATCATTACCCAACATGCTAGGTAGGGAAGTTGGAATCCAACACATGTGGAGAACTAGGTTGGGGGAAGGTGATAGTTCAGCCCACTTCCCTAATTGGACAAGATTATTCTGAATTTGGTTTTTGTCTTCTAGATTAGTAGTAGTTCCACCAAGGTTTGTATCATCTGCGAGTGCCAGGGAGATAACGGGCAGCGGTGGAGGGGGCTCCCTCCAGGAAGGGAAGCGCATGCAGAGTACTGAGACTTTAGCCTTCCCTCCCAAACGTCTCAAGAAAGCCCCGCCCTAGATTCTGAACTCTGTCTCTGGGTTTCCTCAAGCCGATTGAGTTTAGCTGGATTTCTGTTAGCAAGAGCTTAATAAACACTAGAGACTGGATTCCAAGCCTCAGCGTGTTATTTCTGCACTCATAATCAGGACAGCGAGTGTGATAAATATTCCCTTCACTTCTTTAGCAAAGTCATGAATGAAATATAGAAGAGTATCAGACTCAAGGTTGAACCTTGTGGTGTCTCATTTGATGCCTTTCTCCAGGTTTGATGAGGAACCATTGATGAACTGTCTTTGAGTACCGTTTTCAAGCCAACCATGGATATATCTAATAGGCAGCCATCCAACTCATGTTTATGATATTTTTTATCATGTCAAATGATTTGTTGAAGTCAAGGTATGTTATGTCCATACCATTCCCCTAGTTCAGGCAGATGAGACTTCATGGTGATTTAAAAAACCCTACACAGAAATCCCCTTTGGGGTAAATAAAACCCTAGAACAATCTGACATTTTCTGGCTCAGGGAAACTTGCATTTGTTTTTCTTGAGCTCCATGTCTCCGGGGGATACAGCTACAGTTTCTTTAGCACAAAGGATCTGCCACTGTTGGATGCTAGCTGCAAAGGGTGTAATGTGTACTGACTGTTCATCTACTAGAAAGAAAGTTCAGATAGTTGAGCAGCATTTATTCCAGGAAATGCCACGCTGGATCAAACCAATATCTTCTATAGTTTAGAATTTTGTTCCAACAGTTCATATGAAGAAAGTAGCAACCTCGCACTTATGTGTCTCTGAAAAGTAGCATTCAGAGGTCTTGTTTTGTCCAATACTAGAGATAGTAGATCTCTAGTATATAGATGGTAGCCCTTTGGAATATCTTGCCCCTGGAGTTGAGGCAGGTTTCCTCGCTTCCGGCCTTCCGGAAAAATCTGAAAACCTGGTTCTGCCGCCTAGCTTGGGACGAGAAAGGTAACAGCTCCTCCTGGGGATGGCTAGTACCATAATCCCCTCCCTATTTTTTAAGACCAATTCGCCTAGATTGGATTTTATACTTATTTATTATATTGTTTATTGTAATTTTATATGGTATTTTTCATTGTATTTTTTATTGTAAACCACCCAGAGTCCCCCGACTCGGGGAGATGGGCGGTCATATAAATTGAAATAATAAATAAATAAATAAATAAATAAATAAATAAATAAAAAATTGTAGATAGCTCTCATGACAATCAGCCATTATCTAACCTATAAAAGTTAGTGACCAATTTATAGGAGTGTTATAGAAGCCCGTCACCCTTCAAACCTGAAAAATCCCCTCAACTAGTATGCAAATTAAGTCTCCCACTGTAGTAAAAAAAAACAAGCTTAAGAACAAATTTGAGCATTTCCAAAATAAAGGACAGAGGGTAGGTAACAGGACCTCTGTTATGTAGAATAGGCAAAGGGAAGAAGTGCACAAGGGTTTGAACGCTGAATCTATCAATAGAGTTTGTCCTTGAAAGAATGAATTGCTAGAATGATAGAGCTTTATAACTTTTCAACAATAAAAATCACTCATTAGAAGCTCTTGGATCGTTGGGAGTTTGCCCAATTGCTCCCAGTCCTTCCATACCACTTGAAAACTGTAACTCAGCAACTTTTGTATGACCTATTCTTCTCTTACAGTATACATCCCATAGTTTACACACTATGTGAAGAATCACTTCTCTCTGCCCTGAACCTTCCACTCTTCAGCAACCATCAGTTCTGAAGAGTTCCAGTCAATCCTGCCCAAAATTGGTGCTTAATATAGATTATAGTCTGGGATCATCTGGAAAAAGGAAGCTTTTCTAATCTTAGTTTTCAATCCTTTTTCAAGAACTCCAATAATAAATTGAAAGCTTCATTTTCATTCAGCAAGGGGAAAAAAAGATTTGAGTGGCACGTGCATTCATCTGTCTGTGTGCATTTATCTTCCTTTTTCTTTCTTTTCTAACTTGGCAATGGTTGGGTCTCTCCTGGTCAAAACATCTTCTCCACCTTGCATCGTTCCCATCCTTATCCAGTGGGCATCTGTTCTGCCATTTGTGTCGAAGTCCCTTCGGAGACAGAGGCTGTCCAGGGATCGCGCATGAAGCTAATGTGCATTTCCTGCATGAAGCGAGAAGAGGTTTCTGCAAACACCATGGTGAAATGGTTTTACAAGGCTGAAGGAGGACAAGATGTAGCTGTGAGTGATGACTTCTGTACCTTGAACTCGGACCATGTGAGGTGGAAAAATGGGGACGGGATCTCAGAAAGGTTGCAGATTTCAGCTAAATATTAGGAGAACCTTCCAAACTGTAGGATCTGCACAGAGGATGAGTGGGAGGGGAGATTTAATTTAAAATATTTTAAGAGGGTAGGTATTTTATCGATTGGAGATGCTGGAAATGGCCATATAGGAAATGGCCATGTTAAATGGAAATTAGGGTTAGGATTTTTGGAGAATAAGATTGATGGACTTGAATACCTTCTTTCTGAATATAGTCAAACTCTAAAAGGGAAGCCCTTTAAAATAATAGTAATAATTATTATTATTATTACTATTATTATCATTATTATCAAGCAACTGCTTCAGAGTAAGATAAGAGAATAAGAGATGTCATAAAAGATAAACAGCATCAGGAAGCTGGAACATAACTCTACTCTATGTCTATGAAGGTTCTCAGTCATCCAGGTGGAACTGTCTGTAGCTTGAATCATGTCAACTGGATTTCTATTTTCTTAGTGGAAACGTTTCGCTCCTTTTTTACATCTCAATATAACCATGACCTAGCCCCAGGTGTAAGGTCACACAGCTACCTAGGAACATATTTAGGATTCCCTTACCAACTTTGCTCAGACTGAAGAAGCTCCTTGGATAAGGAGCGAAACGTTTCCACTAAGAAAATAGAAATCCAGTTGACATGATTCAAGCTACAGATAACTCTACTCTGTTTTGGCAAATGATTGCAGATTTTCCAAGTTAAGACCAAATGCTATCGGTCAGCTACATCATATCAGAGGCCTGGAAGAGGTATTTTAGGGGAATTATACAGGGATGAAGTCCCGTTTTCTGGAAGTCCTAGGCTGGATCCAGAGGGCATATCAGATTGACCACTGGTGTGGGCAGCTGCCATTAATAATTTGATTTCCCAGTTAACATCTGGGAAGGCTGCTGGAAATGACTTAATCCCACTGCATCTGATAAAAAGTAACATTACATGATTGGGTCCAATCTGAGGCTCACCACTCACATACTTTGATAAGTAAATCCCATGGGGTTGTGGATTGTGTTTATCATCCCCCTTTTTAGAATCAGCAGGAAGGATGACCCAGAAAATCATAGGCCTATCAAGCACAGTCAGTAATCTTTATGCTAAGCACTTATAACTGGAAATTGAGAGACTGGCTGGAGCGTGATGAACATCGTTTAGCCAAGGAACAGGTTTGTTTTAGGGAGGGTCAATCCACTATTGATCACAGCCTTGCATAATTCCAACATTTAATTGAGAAGTATTCTAAAAATACCACAGTTCTCTTATATGGAGCTTTTATAGATCTGCAGTCAGCATTTGATTCTACCTTCAGACAAAATGATGGGTAAAGTTAGAAGCTTCTGCAATTGATTGGTGCTTGCTTTTACTTATAGGCATCTTACATGCCAGTACTTCCCTGAAAATAAGATGCCACGCTCAAGGACAATTTTCAAATGCCACTCTAACTCACAAAGTGTTAGATGAGGTGGCTTTCTTGATCCATTTTTACATAGTTTTTATATGTATTTATGATTTGGTGAACCATTTGAATAATTGGATTTCCATCCCCTTAAATTTGTAGAAAAACATATTTTCAGCTTTTGCAATGCAGAGGAATTCTTTCTAGGAACCTGATAGAACTCAGAAAAGTTTGGGCGCCCTTGTTCGGCACTAAAAAATCAGGTAGAAATAACTAAAACAATGATCTGTGCCAGGAGACCAAGAATACATTCCTGTTGGATCAGTGGCAATTGAATTGAACTAATACTATGTTTTAAATATTTGGGGGTAATTTTTCATGCTGCTGGTTCACAGACCTTCAATGGTTCAGAATATTCAAAGGAGAGCTTCAGTTTTTAAAATGCTTTTCTGGGAATAAAGGAGGCTGCTATCTACAAATTCTTTGAAGGCAAGTCCTTGGCACCACTTTTATATGAAGCACAATAGGGACCATTTTTCAACCTGGCCTCCTTACAACATTTTTAAGGGATATCTTTTAGGTTCCTTTGTTGTTGTTGTTCAGTTGTTTAGTCGTGTCCGACTCTTCGTGACCTCATGGACCATAGCACGCCAGGCCTTCCTGTCCTCCACTTCCCAGAGTTTGCTCAAGTTCATGTTCATTGCATCGGTGATGCTATCTAACCATCTCATCCTCTGCCGTCCCCTTCTCCTTTTGCCTTCAGTCTTTCCCAGCATCAGGGTCTTTTCCAGTGAGTCCTCTCTTCGCATTAGGTGGCCAAAGTATTTGAGCTTAGGTTCCTTACTGCATGCCAAATGCTGGACTGTGTTTCAAGGCAAACATGGTAAAAGTGGAGGGTAAGGTACGGACAGCCATGCTAAACTCCTGGTTACCCATTTTCTAATACTGTAATACTCAATCAATCAATTTTTTTATAACGGTCGTGGACCAGTACAAGCAGAGTGCTTAGTGAATATATATAAATCTATCTTAATAGATAATAAATGAAATAAAATTTAAGACAAAGTTAAAATACATTTATAAAACAACCTAACTAACATCTATAATTGAGGTCCAGGGTGCAGTCTATATTTAAATTAAAAAATAGACACTAAAATGATATAAGTATAATAACATCTAAAATTACAAAGAAGTGATAATATCTAAAATTTAAATGAATTATAGTTACATAAAATGTGTTTGGCTACTGGAAAATTGGCCCATCAGGGTCCGGCAGATCTTCTGTGCTGCTGCACAAAACCTAGCCACATGTACAGGTGTACAAGACGCACCTGATAATTCTGTGATTCACTTTGTGTTGTCTATTCATACCTTATGCTGGTCAATGGCCAAAAGAAAAAAGAAAAAAAAGGATTTTCAACTAACTCTGAGCAATGTCAGCCAGCCTGGGAAATCTGAAGAAAAGCAGGGAATTCATTAAAATCTTGAATTCCTGACTTTGCCTATTCCTACTTTGTTTTAGGGAAAGCTTGTTTTCTTGCTTAAATGAAGAACAAATAACCAAGCACCCATAATTAAATGGGAGATCACCAAAGACAATTCCAAATAAATCCTCTGAATACTTTAATTCCTTACATTCTATGAAGGATTAAAGTGGTGGTGTAGATGCTTGAAAGTGACTGTCTCCTTCCTTTTCTGGAATGCTATAGATCTACGAATACAAGAATGAGAAACGGGAACTTGAAAGCCCCTTCCAGGGCCGGCTTGAGTGGAACGGAAGTGCAGATATGCAGGACGTCTCTATCTCGGTCCTCAACATCACTCTGAACGATTCAGGGATCTACACCTGTAATGTCACCCGGGAATTCCTCTTTGAGACCCACCGCCCCGTCTTCACCAGCTCGACACTGATTCATCTCACAGTGGTGCAGGATGGTAGGATAATATGAGGGGGCGGTTACTTCCTAAGAGTTCAAGTTAACATCTGTGGCCAAGTTTTATTTTGGCAGGAAAACAAATGGGTAATGCAAGATAAAACATGTTTATATAATGGAGGTGGGGCGGGATTTCCTAGATTCCAACAATTCTTTCACATCTACCATACCTGGAAAGAATTCAGAAGATCACCACCCACCAAATTAAGGAAGGCCTCCAAGGTGACCAAAAGTAATTTAGCCAAATTAGCTGGTTAAATTAGCCTTACTAGCGCAAAACTCTTAGACTAATGTAGAGTTGTTTGGGGAGGGGGAAGTTAACAACACTACCCACGATTTAAAACAAGGATGCACCATTTATTTTCAGTCTGGAGTACAAGACGCATACCTGGAGTACAAGGATCATGTTGTGTTGTTGCTTTCTTCAAAAGCTCCATTTCAATTTTAACACTGCAACTGGCCAATTTTCACCTTTTCTATTTCAAGCATATTTGGAACATGCTTGGTGAATCCTCTGTCCTGGGTGGCATTCTACCCTTCTCCTTCCTCTGTGTGGTACAGGTAGTCCTCAACTACCACAATTGGGACTGGAATTTCAGTTGCTAAGCAAAGTGGTCATTAAGCAAATCCGACCTGATTTTATGACCATTTTTGCTGCGATTGTTAAGTGAATCACTGCAGGTGTTAAGCGAACCACATGGTCATTAAGTGAATCACACAGTTCCCCATTGATTTTGCTTGACAGAAGCCAGCCGGGAAGGTAAAAAATGGTGATCATGTGACCACAGGACACTGTGATGGTCATAAATGCGAACTGGTTGCCAAGCACCCAAACCGTGATCACGTGACCACACGGACACTGCAATGGTCATAAGTGTGAACACTGGTTGTAAGTTGGTTTTTTCAGCACCGTCGTAAGTCCAAACCGTCACTAAATGAATGGTTGTTAAGCAAGGACTACCTGTACAAGCCTCATTCAGAAAATCTCTCTTACCTCCTTAATAAAGACTTGTATTTTTATTTATTTAAGGCAAAATTCTCTCTCATCCCATCCACCCTTAAGATCCCTTCCAGATTGCTGTCCTTTGAAGTGTTAAGCCTATAAGCCTTGGGTCCAGGATTGTTTTCTTGTGTCTACCACTCTTGTTTCCCACCTTCCAACAACCCCAGTTTTGCCTGTAGCTCGGTGCCACCTTTGAGTGGGGTGTAATTGGCAAATTGGGTTCCTCCAGGGGGTTATTATCCACAGGCCATTCTCAGCTAGTTTACTGAGCTCTTTCTTTCCTGGGAGCAGAATGACATCCTCCCTTACACTGTGCTGTGTTGTTCTTTCTCCTTCCTTTGTGCCCACAGCTCTTTCCCCCAGAACACCTTCTCTGTGTCCCGTGCCCTCTGTTTTCCTTCCCTGCAAAGATCCCTGTCTCATTTTTCTTCCTTCCTTCCTTCGTGGTCCTGTCTCCTGCTCTTCAGCATATTATAGAACATCTGCGGAGGGGAAAGTAAAAGGACAAAAACAAAGGAGAGTCTGATCAGGTGCCAGGATGGGCGTAGACATGGTGCTCATTCTCCAGTGAAGTATGTTGCCTGAGCGACTCTGCATGTCCCCGCATGAGCTATGGAGGATGTCCCCAGGAGGCACCTGCTGTGCATGTGTGGCTATCAGCCGTCTAATAGCCGAGATTGAGCAAGTGGGAAGGGTAGCAACATTAGGTCTCTTATGAAACAGTGGGCCTTGGCTTCCTTCCCCAGTTCTAGTGGTGATCTGGAATCAGTTTTCATTTAGCCACCTTTGCTTCTCCAAAGATTGGTTATTTAAGTGCCTGGGAGGAAGTGGCTGATCATAATGTGCATTTCAACTTGGGTTGTAAGGAATATTTTGCCTTCTCCTCTTTCCTATGTTCTCTTTCCTCCGTGTCCTTTCCTTGAGCCTAGTTTTCTATTATGGTAGAACAATGGCTTATCCATTAAAACAGGGTTTCTCAACCTTGGCAACTTTAAGACAGGTGGACTTTGACTCCCAGAATCCCCCATCCAGCTATGCTAGCTAGGGAATTCTGGGAGTTGAAGTCCACCCTTCTTAAAGTTGCCAAGGTTGAGAAAACTGCATTAAAATAATGGCATCAATAACAACAGCTATTGTTGCTACTGTTATTAGTTAGCTAGACTTAGACTATCAAAACTAATCTGGATCTTGTCCTGCAGAAGAGCTGATTAAAAGTTGAAATGCTCTGAAGCGGTACAATTTGGGAGCGGGAGTAGAACAAGATCTGTATTGGTTTGCAGTGAGCTCCCGCACTCGCCCCAGCTCTTGCCAACCTAGCAATTCGAAAGCATGCAAATGCAAGTAGATTAATAGGTACCACTTCATGGGTAGGTAACAGTGTTCCGCGTGCATCGTGCTGGCCACATAACTGTGGAAGCATCTTCGGACAATGCTGGCTCTTCGGCTAACAAACAGAGATGAGCACCGGCCCCTAGAGTTGGACACGACCGCACAAATGTGCGGGGGGAACCTTTATCTTTTTAGTCAGCTGGTGAATTGCAATAGTAGGGATGCAGGTTCTCAATTGCAAGACGCCAGCAATTTTTCTAGGTAGCACTGTTTGATCTATAAATATATCTGGGACTGGAAGTGCTTACTAAACTTGAAAAGTGAGAAAAGCTGGTGTCTCTGTTTCTGCATGATAATCCTTCCGTGGAAGATACAGGAAACTACAGAAGCTCAGTGTCATCCCAGATTTGCCTGCAAAGTTAAGCTCAACACACTTGATCTCATAAAGGGGGTTTTGTTCATACGGATCAAACCTAGAATGAACTCCATTTTTTTTATCTCCTCTGCAGCTGGAGAAGACTTAACATCTGTCATCTCTGAAATAATGATGTATATTCTCTTGGTCTTCCTCACATTGTGGCTCCTGGTCGAAATGATTTACTGCTACAGAAAAGTCTCCAAAGCAGAGGAGACTGTCCAGGAAAATGCGTGAGTGTGGGGAAAAAATCTGGGCATCTTGGAAGGGAAACAGGAAGAAAAGAAAGCAGAAACGCATGTTAGTGGCAGGGGGGGAAATAGATTCCTGGTAATCTAATGGACACATCTATGTAGTTGCGTTGGTAAAGCTGCACCACTGACTTTTCCTAGATTTTTTCCCCCTACTTCCCAGTCTAGCTACTAGCCTGGGTACTTTCTGATGGTCTCCTGTCCAAGTCTGACCTTGCTTGGCTTTTTGAGACCAGCCAAGACCCCCCCCCCCAAGGGGCGTGGTGGCTCAGCGGGTAAGACGCCAGGCTTGTCGATCGGAAGATCACAAGTTCGGAGGTTCGAATCCCTAGCCCTGCGTGAGGAGTGAGCTCCCGCACTTGCCCCAGCTCTTGCCAAGCTAGCAATTCAAAAGCATGCAAATGCAAGTAGATGAATAGGTACCACTTCGGTGGGTAGGGAACAGCGTTCCACGCGCGTCATGCGGCCACATGACCATGGAAGCGTCTTCGGACAGCGCTGGCTCTTTGGCTAACAAACGGAGATGAGTCGGACATGACTGCACAACTGTGCGGGGGGAACCTTTACCTTTACCTAAGGTCCCCTAGATGATGCCATCTAGCTGGACCCAGTACCAAGGGCTTCTTAAATGCAAGCTTGAGTATTTAGAGTTCTTCTTCAAATAACACCATGTCACTTTTGTTCCATAGTGCCAACTACCTCGCCATCCCATCAGAAAATAAGGAAAACTGTGCTATACCCGTGGAGGAGTAGGAGGTGAAATTGCACCAGAGTGCAGTTTGCAACAAAGGTGAGATAAAGCTCTATTCATGGTAAATGATAGTTTAGCTCCAGGATATTACATCCAGTAAAATGGCTAAATCTGACAGAGTAGGGAATTCCAAGTCAGAATTTCATGTTTAAAAAGAAAATCCAGATATTAGGTATAAAAGGTTATGTGTCATGCAGAAGACCTACGAGCATACGAACATACTGCATTTGAAGGTTTTTTAAAAATTAAAAATTACATATTGAAATACTGCAAAATCCAGAGATCTGGAGCTTGTGAAGGAGAACGGGATGTCAGTCCATGGATCCATTCAAAACAGGAGTTGAATTAATTTCCCCCACCGTCTATTGGTTGCTGTACTCACAAACCAGGTTTCACCCAGCCTTTACAATGCAAAAGATACTGTAGATCACCCTTGCGCTGTTTCTCTTCTTTTCAGGAGCCCTGCAGACTCAAGGACTAACAAATCGCTGCAGCCAGATTGAAAGGAGTCCTGTTCCATAAAGTGGAGCCATGAGGCAGTGTAAATTCATTTCTTCTTTTTTTTTTCCCCGGGGACACCGCACATCCATGGCTTCCATCTTGAGTTTAGCAACCTGTTGGCTAAAGGCCCTATGCTTTGAGGAAAACTGAGTCAAAGAGGGCAGGATGGCACCACTCCTTTCTCATCACCACCCTTGTCACTGTTTTGTAAATACTAACTGCCTCTCTCACTAATGTAGACTTTTCATTGGGTGCTTTCTGCCATCCCAGCTGCCCCAGGACAATGTGCTCCACACTGGACATTCATGTCTTCAGTTCTGGAATTAATGTAGTCATAATAGTGTCCCTGACCCAGCGGGGGGCAGGCAGGCAGGGCTAAGAGTAAGAAAGTTTTGGCTCATTGTGAGCCTGTGAGAGAGAAGCAGGGGAAGAACTCAAGAAGCTGGAGACGCTGTTGAGATAACCACAGGAGCCTTGAAATGACCCCGATCCAGACATTACTTTGGGCTTTAAAGTAAGAGTGACTTCAGAAAGCCTCCCCCGTTTGCATAATTCATTAATTTCCATCTTGCAATAGGCCACGGTCATTCCAGGGCTTGTCCTGTGTGAATTCAAAGTGGGGAGAAGAAGTATGATCATGGAATCAATGGGTTTAGCTAAGGCTCCGGAGCAGATTTTTAAAACGATGCTCGCAAGGGCTGCCAGAGGAAAACTCCTCACCGAACACTGACATCTGAAGCAGGCCTTTGGTGCTTGGGAGGGTCCTAATGGGCCAAGCAGGACAGATTAAGAGAACACACCCAAGGATAAGGTGCTTTGGAATTAGGGCAAGGCTGAAGTTTCATAGCATGGAAATAAATCAGAACTTCTGTTTCCTTGTTCCCAAGTTTGGGATGATGGGAATACCAAGTGGAAATACATTAATATATATTCCCATCACACACCAGTAGCACAGGCAGATCAACTTAAGTTTTTCGATCTTCTCATCAACCTTTCTAAAGGGAATTAGCAATCCAGTGCCGGTATCTCCGCTAGATGGCACCCATGGACTTCTCAAATTCAAGTTATAGATCTTTTTTAAAAAATAACTGGTTGAAATGGGTCTCAGGGTTGCTTAGGAGATGTGGGGCATTTTTATTATGATCTGGCACTTGCAACACTGCGTGAATTTGGGAGGTCGGACCTGCTGCCTTCTCAACAGGCTTTTCTGAACTTTAAATTTGGACAGAAGGTTGGTAGCAGGAGAGAGTAGTCAGCCAGAGTTTACTCATATATTTTTTTAAAGAATAGATGGGTTTTAAAGGTGTTTTTTTTTTTGCTTTGGCCACTCCCATTTTCCCCTTGCAGCCTCCCTCCCTCCTCCCACACAGCATCTGACTCTCAAGAGCGAGAAGTGGCTACTGTACAATGTCCTTCAGCTTCCTTTCTTCTAGACACATTAATGAGAATTGTTGCTGAAAATTCCGGAGAAAGGGTTGCATGATTGTAGAGTGGTAAGCAGAAAGGAAGGCAAAGAAATGGGAGACAGCCCAAAACGCAGGAGAATCCATTAAGCTAAAATAAGTAGCAGCTGTGACTGGCCACTGAAAGTTTGAATGTCCAATAAGATCGGTTCGATTTCAAGTTGTACGCTGACATCCTGTGTGAAAGGCCACAGTCCAACACAGAGATTTATTTCCAGTTTAATAAGCTTTGGTTTATTATCCTAAGGACTGGAGCAGTGGCGTGTTCATCCTTCCTTTCCTTCATGTGCAAGGGAAAGACGATATCTTCCACTTACAATTTTTGGTAAATCTTTGATTGGGGTTCGCTTCCCTCCACCTATGCGCATTTTTCTTACAGTAATGGGTAAATGTCTACAGTTTCCATTTGAAAGGGGACACATTGGTCAGCTTTAGAGATAAGTTGCCATTATGATATTTAAATGCCAGAAATTTTAATCGACTCCCCAGTCACCACACACATTCCCAGTACAGAATGAAAAATCTCTCCTGAACAGATGTGTCTGCAGTTGGAAGTAGCTATGAAGAACAGGGCTAAACCAACCTTATCTTCTATGTGTGCTTGACCACTTAGTGACTGTTAGTGAGTTTTATGATTCAGTTCGAGGACTAAAATTCAAGACTTTTGGCAGGTAGAGGAAAGCTTTTGATCATGATGGTTTTGCATAGGTATACAGCGTCCATATCATTAGAAACTATCATCCAGGAAGCCAAAGGTTATTTCCTCCTTACACATAGTATGTTATCTTTCCTAGTTGTAATTCCTCTGTATAAGCCACAACTACAACATTTTGGGGGGGCAGGTTTTAGACTGCTGTGTAGTCATGCAAAGCTCAGAACAAACCACCACCCTTTCCTTTTGAGCCTATTCCACCATGTTAAGCACTCGCTTTTTCCTAAGCGTTCCAAACATTTCATATATATTATCCAATAAACCTTGGAGAAAATCTGCAATGTAGCCATTCCCTTCCCAAGGTGGAAGGGGGGATAAGAAACAGAAGGCAGCCAATTAATGCCAAGAGACTAAAAATTTATAGCTGGTATTTAAAACTGCAGTTCGCTTTAATATTATTATTAATACGCTGCATTAGCTAGAGTTATTGACATCTCAGGAGTAGGATGCACCTGGGTATCTAGCAAAAACTTAGGCTCCCGTCTTCATTCCAGATTTAAGGATTCCCTACCATTTACTGCAGGGTAGAGAGGACTTTCCTTCACGGTAATGTTGGGATGGGTAAATCTGTGGTCCTCCAGACATGGACCCACAACTCCTATGATTGCCATCTATTCGCCATGCCACACGGAGCTGGTGGGAACCAAACCTCACCTGGGCAAGGTCACAGATTCCTCACCGTTCCTTCAAGGCTCATTTCTTAATTTCTTTCAAAAGACTTACATGTGAATGTTAGTGAAGCTCCATTTCCTAATCTAGTCTACTCTTGTACTAGAGCCCTTTTTTACCTGCAATAGCAACAATTGGTACTATCCTCAGAGAGACAGTAATTCTGAAATTCAGCAAGCTTTTCCAGAGATAAAACCCTTCCTAATTTTACTAATTAATCATAATTTAAGACAAGGCTTTTTTGTGTGTCTGTCTCCCAATTTAGCACTTCATGTGGAGTTCAGATCACACTTGCCTGGGTAGAAGGACACAGAGGACACTTTGTAAAATGACTTTGCCTCCTAGGGAAAATGCAGTCTATCTGTCCTAAAAACAAGGCATAGAGAATGTAGAGAGAGGCAACAATAGAATAATGAAATAATGATAGTAACAATAATAACAATAATAAAAAGCAATGTCATCTACTGTCTTCTGTTCATTATATTTTATTCATACTTTTTATTCCATTTCTTTTTCTAGCTACTTTACATTAAGATTTTGGCTTTGTAGCCTTTATAACTCCTACCTTCTATCAGTCAAGCTTGTGGTGGTTGAAGATTTTTGTTTCTGTTTTTTCATTTTTATTTTTGTAATCAACTTATATTAGACCTTGCGCACAGCGCAAAGTTAAGTATAGATACAGACTCGCACAGACAGCTCCTATGCACACGCACACTTGCGCACACAACCTCACACACGCGTACACACAATCAGGGGATCTTTAGCATGTGGCCCAGCTCCAGAGGTATGCCGTAATTGTCCCAGATCCTTCCATCTGTAAGGAATTTGGGGAAGGTGGGAAAGGAAACATTATTTGGCCTTTTGTCCATTTCCTTTATATTTCCCCTTTGGAAAATCTTCTTCTCTTTAGGAGGTCAAAAAGTAGCTGGAGAAAAATGGCAGCTTAAGAATATGAGTTGTGGAGACTTCATCCAAAATGCCATGCTTAAAATTAAAGAATGAGAAAGCAGAGGGAAGGAGAGAGATGGATTCACTCCCACCATCATTATCATGTAGGGAACAATCTTGAAATGGCCACTTGTTCCTGCTTTGGAGCTGGATTGCTGGAAATTGAATGGCTCCCCCAAATCTGCCAACAAGACCTCAGCATCGCTAGGACAGTTTGACCCATGGAGAAAAATCCCCAGAGCTTCCCATGGTCCTTTGCAATGCTATGCCACCATCACCCAAACATAAATGGAAATCTGAAGTTGGGGACCCTGTCCTTCAAACCTTACCACAACTCAATGACCAAAGTAAAATGAGGTAATGTAAACATTGAGAACCACCACCACCTTCACAACAGCCATAAAGACCAGCAGATTGTGGGCGATAAAGAAGGGAGAACTTGCCTTCCTCATCATCATGTCAGCATTAATCACTTCAGAATGCACCACTGCCCAGAAAATGAAAAGCTCAGCATTAGGTCAGGCCACAAAAGGCAAAAATCCCAAAGGAGCCAAAAGCTGTCCAATTTTGCTATTTTCCAGGAAGTGGGAGGGAGAATGTGTTCTCAATAAGCAAGATGTGTGGCTGCAGCTGTGACAGTTAACCCACTCATTTGGCTGATTTGCACATCTAGGGATGAATGGCACAAGAATATTCATCTGTGCTTCCAGTCAGCATGAGCCAGATAGCAGAGCATGAGGGAAAACCCGTAAGGAGAAGGCATAGAACATTGATCATTATGGAACAGAAAGGTATCACCCAAGACCTTCGGAAGCCTGGGGGTCCCAATTGACCACTTCCCTCAGCAGAAGAAGTCGCTAGTACCTCTGATGCTCCCAGCCACAAAACTGAGACGCCTGGACTCTATGAATTGATTGCTGCAGGACCCAAAAGAAATGGCAAGTTATGTTAAAAATGAAACCACTAGACTTCAGAACCTTGAAAGCTGGAGGTGGAAGAGGGAGAATACAGGAAGTGCTTATAGATACCAAGTGTCCCTTGGAGAAGTCCTTCCGTAACAGGACAGTTTAACAGCATGGAATGAATAGAGAAGAAACAAGGGGTTCAATTTGCTCTCTACAACTCTCACCAACAACAAGAAAGATGGATTACATACAATAAGAGCGAAGGGAAGCCAAGGCAGTTGAGTTTGCCATGTCTGTAACCATTTTAGGCACAAGTGACAGACAGCAAGGGTGTAAAGGGGGAGAGATAGAGAGTTATAAATCATGTTTAAACTCAGTTAAAATGAATAAAACGTAATATTCCTTGTTTGTGGAATGTACCTCTTAGGCTTAAGCAAATGAATAAAAAAGGTGGGCTACAGTGAATTCAAGAATGCAGAGGCATTCTCTTCTCAAATATCGCAAAATAGGAATTTCTGAATGACACACCGAAGTCCTTCCTCGCCCGGTTGCAACAACAGCCTAATTCACTTCAACCGTGGGGGAGAGAAAGCCATGCAGAGTCTCTTCTCTTCATGCAAACAAGCTTGCTCTTTACAAATTGGGAGGAATACCCAGGCCCTTTCATACACGTATAGGTCTTCTGGATAATGACCTCCATTTTAGACCTGCATAGAAACTAAGCAAAATCCACCTTCTGATAGGTGTATTTAACACAGTGAAGTGTCTCCTGTACCCCTAACTCTGTTCCAAGAGAAGCAAACACAGTTTAGGCTTATGGGCAAAAATCTGAGGGATTAAAAACAATACTGCCCCCCACAAAAGAGAGTTTTCAGACTTCCTTGCAAAATCAGGGGGCAATACATTTTGTTAGGGGTGAGTGTGTTACTGCTCAGTTATGAAAAAACCACATCTTGAATCAAAAGTTCTCTTAAAAATCAAACAAGGAGAAAAAAATACGACACTAAACAGTTTTCTTCAGTCTGTCCTGCAAACCATTGTGTTCCCCCCCCCCTTCAAAGAAAATATTTTTGTTTAAATAATAGTAGTTCACAACACCCTCATTAAGTCTTCTGGAAGCAAAACGTCGCATTCCCTCTTCCCTTTCCTCTGAGCAGAAGATCCATCGGAGACTTCTACCATTTTGAATGAAAGCCCTTATTGGAACAAAACCTGACTGTGCTCATCAAGAAGGGTTTCAGGGCCTGAACAGGTGGCCCTTCAAACAGAGAGAGAGAGTTATATCTCACCTCACCCCAAAGCTATGAAGCAGAGCTTGAACTAGCAGCAAATAGATCCCTAAAGATTGCCAATCAGCAGTATTATGCAAGAATATATATTTATGCAATAAATTACCTAAGAAATCCCCCACACGGTAAGTCTCCCAAATTTACTGTCAACAGTATTCCCAAATGCAATTGGACTCTTCTCTTACAGGTGACCACCGGCCATTCTGGCCACCTAAAGAATCTGACTGCTGAAACGTTCATCTCTGGTTGCTATCGCTTGCCAGTTAGCCCAGCCAGCTAGCAAAACAAAAGCAAAGCAGAATGCAGGAAGAAAAAAACCTCCCCGCTTCTCCAGTGGAGCATGTGAAAAAACAACTCACTTAATTTCACCCACTTCCCACCTGCTGAGCGTTTGCTCTCATATAAAACCAAAAAGCTTGGATGCCGAAGCACATACCCCACTGTTTCTCAACCTTGGCCACTGTAAGATATGTGGACTTCAACTCCCAGAATTCCCCAGCCAGCACGGCTGGCTGGGGAATTCTGGGAGTTGAAGTCCACACATCTTACAGTGGCTAAGGTTGAGAAACCCTGACAAAGCCTGCATTCTTGTAGATCAACTCCTTGGCTCCAAGGAGAGGGATTTGGAAATGGCATCTCCTTTGGGCTGACCTGCTGTCCATCCGCTCTTTGGGCTGTCTTGTGGCTCCTTCACTAGTCGATCAAGGAGAAGACTGTAGCTCCCAACTCCTGCGACAACGTTTGCTGCTTATCTTTCAACTGTGTACAGAGGGAAGATGCCAACTTTCATCACAAAAAGACCCAGTTCAGATAAATAATTCATGCCAAGTATGATCTCTCTCTCTCTCTCTCTCTCTGGCTCAATTATCTACATATAAATAAACATTACACTGATCATAGTTGCCCAACAGGATGGTATTTGGTACAGATCAGTTAAACATGGAGATTCATAGGCACTATCAAGATGAAGCCTGAAAGATGAAAATCCCTTTTCTTTCTTTGCTGGAAATCTCTACTTTTTCCTCCGGCACACACATACTCAGGGAGGCAGAGAAAAACCACTGCTCAGCTCTGGCCTTCTAAAGAATGTCTGTCTTTTGCCCAACCAAATCGACCTACCATCCGCACACAGTCTTAATTTTGCTTAACTCTAAATTAGAGCAATTGTGGAGCAAAGACTCAAAAGCAAACATTTTAAACCCCTTGCTGAGCTGAGACATGTTCCTGGGTTATAGCTCAGTCTGTTTTGTTTTTTGGTTTTTTCGGTGTAGGAACACTTGGACATTTATAAATGAGAACAGCTCAAGCTCCATTGATCTGGATCTCCATTGGTATCTCTGCGAGTAGGATAGCCCTTTAAGCAGAGCAACAGCTCCCTCTAGTAACTACTTGTAGATGCAAATGTAAAAGGATCAGAAGGTACCCAACAGCCGGAGAAGATGCCAAGCTGAAACAAGGAAGGGAACAAAACATTTGCATAACTCCTCCTTCGTGAAGGGAGTTAGCACCTGAGTGAGCTGCACGCAAGGCTGTTCCATACACACAACAGTTTCCTCTCTATCTCCCCAAACAAAACCATCCCGTCACACACCGGTGCTGCTACTCTCAGCTGAAGGTGGCAGGGTGGGTGGGGAAAAGCATGTGCCAAGCCCACTTGCCAACGAAAGAGAAATCCTGCGAAAGGACCCTGTGAAAGCAAGCAACAATGCCCTGGTTGGCCGTCTGCTTGGAGACTCTCCCATGGAACCTCGCCAACCGCATTCTTGCAGAGAAAATAACACCACCTCCTTAGTGCCAGAACAAACGGGCATTTTGTGCCAAGACTGGTTAAGGATCAGCTCAAAGTGAGGGTTTCATGGCTTCCTACATCTTCCCTTTGGGTTCACTCCCCACCCCATCCCCGCCAAAGAGAGGCAGTCAAACAAACAAACAAACAGCCAGGAAAATGCCAAGAAAGATGCATGAATCCAGGAGGGCCAGACTGTGTTTTCCCACAATGCCTCAGTGCTGGGAGAACACAATTCCACGTATCCTGGCCCTTCCTCAGTGACACTTCGTTTCATCCAGTGCTGGAGTTCAGTCGGCACAATGCTTTCTTCTCAGTACACAAGCCTTTTCTTTCTTCTTTAAAAATCTGGATATATATATATATATATATATATATATATATATATATTCATTCTCTATGTACATATATTGCACACAATCCTCTGGCCACATTTGTTCCCGCCTGCTAGTAGAACCGTTTTCGTTTCTCATCCGACTCGTGCCGATATTCACGAGAACCAATGCCTTTCTGAAGGTTTATGAGGGATTCCTTCATCTGTAAAGCAAATACACAAGTTTGGAAATCGCAAGGTTGTCTGGGAGGTTATGAGGGAGCGATGCTCAAAAATCAGCATGCAAATAAAACAATTGTGGAAGAGTTAGGTGGCAACTTAATAAATCTAGCAGATTTATGGCATAACCCACATGACTTCCATATCATCAAATGCCTCCACTATGTATGGAGACAGGAATAAAATAGGGCCAGGGGTGGAATTAGGAAACAGATTTTTTTTTTTTTTTTTTGGATTTCCATTCCATAAGGACGCTACAATATGTGGTGAGGAGATCAAGGTATTGACTGGAGGGGCCCGGGTTTAATCCCCCCCCCATTTGTCCATAGAGTTTATTGGTGACTTTGGCCTACTTAGTATCTCTCAACCCTTCCTACCTAACATAATTGTTATTGTGAGAATAAAACAAAGGGTAACCCCATGGATGTGGTCTTGAGCAGCTTAGAGGAAAGACTGGACAAAAATGGAAGAAATCAATACACGTGCTGAAGTGTATTGCCCTAGTTTCTTGGGCCTTTTCTCTGAGCATCACTAGTTTATTTTAGTTTAGCTGGATTCTGTCTAGCAGAGTAGAACAATAAAACACTAGAGCCTGTACACTAAGTCTCAGCGTGTTCCTTCACTCGAAGTCAGGACAGTACCTCTCACCTGATCTAGGAGAACCACGGATGATTTGATTATCTCTCGCCACTTCTGGAGCTCCGTGTCATGATATTTCTGTTGGGACTCTAATAACTGGGCCCACTCCGTCTGGGATTGGGGTAACCTGTTGAGACCAAGAAGCAAAGATAGAAATGCAAGCACAGGAAGCCAGCTAGGTGTTTTAGGGACCCTTTCCTGCAGCCAAATTTACCCTGGAATAACAGGACAGAGTGTCATGCATACCAACATGAGCTCCTTGAGGAAACGATGGCGGGAAAATGTGTTTAATCATAATAATTGTGAGTCCCCATGTGCATGCTCCGGGTCCCGTCAGCCAAAGAATGTCGGCTGGTGGGGACCAGGAGACGTGCCTTTTCCGCTGTGGCGCCTGCCCTCTGGAACATCCTTCCTCCTGAGATTAGAACGGCCCTGACCCTTTTGGCTTTCCGGAAGGCCTTGAAGACCTGGCTTTGTGCCCAGGCCTGGGGTCCCGAGTGTGTGAAGGGCCCCGTTTCATGGCTGTGCTAACACCAATGGCTTTTAAGATCTCTCGGCTGTATTTATATTTATATTTAATCTTTTGGTATTGTTTTTATTGTTTTTATTATTGTTAGCCGCCCAGAGTCACTGGTTTGAGATGGGCGGCTATATAAATTGAATAAATAAATAAATAATACATAATACATAAATAAATACGTAAATAAAAAATGTCTGCGTCTGTTACCTTTCCTGTAAACGTAGTCCCTGCCATGCGGTTAGGGTCTGAGTGGTGTATTCCAACATCCAGAGCTTGTAGAACAGCAACATATTAAGGATGACCAAAAGCACCAAACTGGGGAAAAGGGGGGAGGGGGGGGAAGGATTATAGACAAGCAGTCTTAGCAGCAATTCTTGCTCCTTGTCCCATAATTTTCTTTTTTACCTGCCACAATCAAGAGACTCTGAGGGGGTTACCATTTCAACCATAAAATGTCCACAGCATAAGCAACGTTTCATCACAAAGCACAAAACCTGAAGCATGGATCAAATCATAAAATAACTGATCGAAAAGTGATAAACACAGACGGTGGCATTTATAACTGAAAGGGCCTCTTCAACAGTTCTGTTTTTAATAATTTCCTGAAGCCTCACAAGAGAAGAGGTGTCAAATTTTGGGGGGAAAGTTGTTCCACAGCATTGGCACAGCTGCAGCAAAGCAACATTTTCAGGCCTGATGAAATATGCTATAATGCTATATATATTATATTATATTATATTATATTATATTATATTATATTATATTATATTAATTATATTATATTAATTATATTATAATATAATATAATATTATATTATATTATATTATATTATATTATATTATATTATATTTATTATATTATATTATATTATATTTATTATATTATATTATATTATTATATTATATTATAGCTATAATGGCCAACCTCTGGGCCAGTCTTTCTCAACATGTTTACTCTACAACAGTGTTTTCCCAACTTGGCAACTGTAAGATGTGTGGACTTCAACTCCCAGAATTCCCCAGCCAGCATGGGGATTAACATTTTTTTTAAAAAAAAGAAAAGGAAGGCAAAAATAAATAATAAAAGCTTCAGCCCAAAACCGGAGAACCAGCAAATCTAAGTCAAGGTCAGGCAGAGAGTGAAAGAACCAGCTTGCCAACTGAGATGCAAGAGATGGCAGTGAGAAAGAGAAGTGGAAGAGGAGGACAGTGATAAAAGGGAAAGAAGGCGATACCTGAAACAAATCCTAACGGGAGCAGGAAAGAGAAGAGACGGGGGAAGCGAAGGTTAGGAGCGCTCCAGAGCTGAAAGAGGAGAACATCGCAGGGGAAGTTCTTCTGAAGGACACACACAGCTCAGGGAGATCACAACGTGAGAGAGGGGCAAAGCAGCCGACCTCAAGAAAGCAGCCGAGGCAGGTTGGAATTAGACCCATCAGTAGGACAAATATTAGAAAATCAGGTTGACTAGACTAAGAGAGCTCTCAAGGAGAATGCAAGCTCTGAGGACTCGTGGCCATGGGGAACCTTGAAAATCTGGGAAGGCCCCCAGTGGCTCTGACATGGGAGAGGACAAGATGCTTGTTCCTAAGTTGTCAGCATTCCCACCCAGACATGCCATTGTAGCCTCCAACCTAAGCAGACTATCTATATTTCCACGTGCCCTTCCCTAACTCCAGCCCCTGCCCCCAAACCCAAACCGACCAACTCCCAATTTGCATATAAAAAGCCTAAACACAATGCGGTAAAAATGTCTAAATAGTAGAACCATTAAGCTGCGGTGTGGAAATTCTAAAATGATATGCGGGGTTTCAGTGGGACGAAAATAACAACATTTTCTGACAATGCTTTGCTGGGACTTTTCGTACCAGCTGGTGACACTGTTTGAGGCTGTAGTGCATTACAAAATATATCGTGGTGCATTTATTTAGTATAAGAATGGAAGAGGATGTGCACCCTCTAATCACAGAAATCATAAAGCTGTGCACAAATCCAGTTGTTTAAATACTGCTTCTCTCTTTCCCAAACATGTTCTTTTCCTAATTTATTATTAGCAGGGAATTCATTTCACAACTTTTTCAACTGTTCCTCACCTTTCCCAATCTCCATTGTTTCATATTCTCAAACATTTCTCTAACCGAATTAACATCTCTTAGGCTTTCTCTCAGCCTTTTCAGCCATGCGCTCTCCAGGGCTCTGAGATATGGTGGCCATGGATTTGGGGAGTTGAAGTCCCAAACTGGAGAGCAACAGAATGAAAGGGCTGATCTTTCCCTATGAATCCAAGGAAAGCAATCGGCACATTCCCCAAATACAGACTAACTTGGAATTTGGGATATGGACTTGGGCATTACCAAAAAATGGCCAAAAGAAGAGAAGTATCGTCAACTGCCATCTCGCTTGGGGTGGGAAGGGGGGTAGACATTCTTGGGGATGGCTACTGCCTTAAAGTGGTCCTCATATATGCACGAATTAAATTAGAGCTTTTAACTGCCATCTTGACTCTATTTTATATTTATATTGTATTTTATATTTATATCTATATTCTATGGATCATGTTGTTTTATTGTATTTTAATTGTAAGCCGCCCAGAGTCCCTCTTTTCGGGGAGATGGGCGGTGACGAAATTGTATAGATAAATAAATATAAATAAATAAACAAACTGGGTGCAGGAATCAATTTGCAAATACCATCTTCAATTATTATTAGAAGACTTCCCTATTCTGGGGCAATGACTTGTGAAATGAAACAGAGAAAGACCAGGAAAGAAACGCATCCAAAATCTATAGCAGAAGAGCAGGAAAAGAACCGAGCCAGGCCAAGGAGTTACTTACACACAACTAATAACAAGCAGTAACTTGGAGACACTCTGCAAGTGGAAGCTGCTGGGACCTTCTTCAGGCATGTGTCGCGTTTGAGTGGAACCTGAAAAGGAGCAGGTGTGGTTGACTGAAGGAACACCTTCTGCAGGAGTTCTTCCCCCAGCAAACCCTCTCAAAGGTAGTTCTGCAAGGAACCACCTCAGGCTGCTGTTTCAAGCATGCTGAAGATCTCAGCTGCTGGCACCCTCATGTAACTGTTTGGGTGGGGTGGGGAGATTCCTGTCACAAAGGCACCCTGGAACCAGGCCAGAGAGCGAAGACAAAGGGTCTTCAACTGCCAAAGCATCCAACAGAAATTAAGCAAGGTGTGTAGGAAATCAACTGATCTCCCACATCAGACAAGGGAGGGATCACATTCGGCCAATGGGCTGGAGGTTTCCCAACCCTGCTTTAGATATATAATCCTCCAAGAAATATAATTGTCTTCCACTGAAGATGCCTGTTCCACATCCTTGATGAAACCACAGAGCTGGATTTCTTCCTGTCCCATCAACCTTGCAACACTTCACCTTTTGCAACTTGTCACACCATACCTGCCACACGCTTGATTCGACCTATAACCTCCTCATCTGTGGGAGTGGTAACAGGGCTCAGTACTTCCTCCAGATGAGGCCCCCTCAAGTGCGTATGGGTTCGTTTCCTCCGGCGCACTGAGGATTGTTTGTTTGCCTTCTCTTTGGGTGACTGTCTGTGAAGCTCTGCTAGATACAAACTCTCGGTTTTGGTCAATTCACTCTCTGCCAGGGAGACGACCAGTGGAAAGAAGAAAACAAAGGAAGAAGAGGCATAGTTCAGCTTGGTCAAAAGGCAGTTGTCTCATCAGCACCTCCATTCTAGGCCAGAGAGGATGCAATCATTTTGTAGGTGAAATGACATATTCTAAAAAACATCAGCAATCAGGGTCTGCTGCAGGCATCCTGCAAATGGGTGAAGCCAACTAGAGGGGGAAACCTAATATTTTGATTATTTGGGAGGATGGAGTTTAAGATGGAAAGCTCTGATCTAGAGGTTGACGGTTGACTCCATCCAATCCAGCTCTATGCCCTACAAACAAAGAGGCAGAGAAGTAATCCCTCTAGTTAGGTTCTGGAGCCTCTCACCTAAATGGCGAAAATAATCATCTAGGCCACTCCAAAAGTTCTTCTCAATGAAAGTTTTCACCAGTCCCCATGGCTGTTTTCTATAACGTAGCTCTGTAGAAACCCTGAAATGAAGAATTATAAAGATGAAAGAAACCTCAAAGACCATCTAGGCTCACTACAGCATTCCTAGCAGTTGGCTGTCCAGATGCCAGTAAAAGACAAGCCACCATCTCTGGAGACCTTATATCAGGGGTGGGCAACATCAGGCCCACGGGCCGTATAAGGCCCACGGGGCTCCCGCCTAAGGCCCACGGGGCTCCCGCCCACAAACCCTGCCCCTTCCACGCGATTGGCTCCTGCCCGCAAACCCCGCCCCCAGTGCTTGTGATTGGCTCCTGCCCGCAAACTCCGGCCCCGGTCCACGGAAATCCCAGAAACCCCGCCCCCCACCTCCCCGGTCCCCAGTTATAAATATCCAAATGGCCCTTGGCAGAAAAAAGGTTCCCCACCCCTGCCTTACATGATCGCTGAAGAGTTCATCAAGTATCTCCTCATGTTTAGTTGGCTCAAATCAAATTAATCAAAAATTAATTGCTGAGTTATAGGGATGAGAGAACTCCTCCTGATCTGTACTGAACTGGGTTAGGATCTGCCAAGTATTACTTTCAGACATGTATTGTTCCAGGCACAGAAACAGACACCAACCAAAGTATTTTGGACAGAAGCCATTAAACCTAAAAAAGCAGATGTTAATACCCACCTGAGTCGACATTTGTTCCTGCCAACACGCGTCAATGTGTAACGATTAATTGTGTAGAAATAATCATGGTAGGGAACATCATGAGTTAGCACCTCAGCATCTATAACATAGCACTCACTTTCTTGGCTTGCTTTGTACATTGTCTGGGGAGAGGAGAAAAGCAGCACCATAAATGGCCAGAGTTTGGTCTACTGAGGAGGACACGATGACCAACATATACCCAAGTGCCCCTACCTCAAGAACAACCTCAACGTGCAGACTTCAAAGGCTAAAATTGAGCCTCTTACCTGAGTTTCAGTAACGGTGGCAGTTTTTGGAGCCAGGGGGTTGGTGAGAGTGATGGTGTACAGAATAACTCTGCTTTGATTGCCAGTTTCTTCCTTCTTCCATGGATGAAAAACAACATCTCGGGAGAAAGGGAAAGGAAAGAAGAATTGGGGGGGGGGGAAACTATTGCATCATAGAAGGGAGGCGATAATGTTTCAAGTTCCCAAGGGAAAGAAAAAATATTCTCCCATGACCAATGCCGAAGATCAAGGATCTGCTGACCCCACCTCCACTTTAGCTGGCAGATCCAACACAACAGACACAGAATGTGTATTGTTCAGCATGAGTCCTTAACTTGTTCAGGCTCAGTTCCATTTTACTCAAAGGACCACTATTGGTCCCCCTTTTTCAAAAAATAAAACTGATGCTGAGCCATAGACAATTGTTCCTATAAAGACTGACTTTCTTCTGAGTTCTTTCAGATCCAGAGATTGCAGGACAGCATGTCGTTAAGAGGACACAAGAGTCAAAAATTCCTCCCAACTTTGGTGTTATCCTCAGGAATCTGAAAAACGTCTTAAAGAAAACCTACAACCTATGCTTCATTCTTTCAAATACCAGATTCTTTCTCCCTCTATCTTGTACCTTTATTAGCTCAAGTGTATCCAAAGCAACACTAAAAGGAAATCGGGAAAGTTCTGAGGTGTCGAAAAAGAAAGCCAGTAAAATGGCAAGATGGTCCTTAAGTGTCTTTAGCAGAACTTTAATTTGTTTGAATCAAAACTGAAGAAGTCCTGTTGGGGTTTTAAAAGACCGTGGATTGTTTTAAAAAAATAATTTTGATAAGACTAGCAAAATCTTGTACAGCTAACCCAAGAGAATTTTAAGCAGCTACCTAAAGTTTCTCAGAGGATTGCATTTCTCTGGGAAATCCACCCATTGTGGGCACCAAGAGTAAACTGAAAGCTGATTCCATCTCTGAAGCCCATCTAGTGATCTCTTTTACAATAACCTGAGCTTCTTGAATAAATAGTACAATATTAATTACGTAAACAGGGAATATATTTATTCTTTTTCACCTGCAAGACTATTTTCTACAACTCAATCTTGATGCTGATATTGTCAGAAGAGAACTAGGCAATACAGAAAGATCAGTAAGAATTGGGACCTCATGGTTGCTTGGGCCAGAAATTTAAAATTATAAAAATGAATTTAGGAGGATTAATTGTTTTTTCCTCTTTCCGATCTTAATTTTGGAACCCAAACCTTTGGGATTGCTGTACTCTGGACATTAAAAAGATTTATATGTTGGAGGTTCCTGGTCCATTCAATAACAGCTTTGCAGATAACCCTGAAAACATACTGTACCATTTTTGTATCTAAAATGCCTTTGAAATCCAACATGAGCCCCGGGTGAGATAAAGCCAGCTGGAACACAAGGCTACTTACAGTATATGTGCTGGTGAGTGCCAAGCTTACCAGAAAAACGTCGTTGCTCCATGAAATCCCTTAGGAACTGAGAGTTTGTGAAGAGCAAATCATAGAGCTTATCCACGCTAAAGTTGAAGACTTCATTCATGTATTGTCGTCCATTCAGATCTTCATAAAAGGCCTGGACCTCCCCTGAAGAGAAAAGTGGAAAGCCAACATGTCAGACTCTCAGGAGATGTATCTTGACAAAGCAATAAGCACAGAATTTTAACTCCACATCAAAACATAACACTGATGCGCCCAGTAGTGGAAACAGGGCTAGGTCCAAACAGCTAAATCCAACCCTGTTCATAAAGTCACCCCTAAAATAACTATTTAGTTGATCTCTACTGATATCAGTTTTCTACACACACATGACTGCAAGATCAATTCACAAGGTGAACTGTAAATACAAGAACTTCAGATGTCTTCAGGACAACTTGACCCACCTAAAATGCATTTTTAAGATCACTACCATTTTAAGTGCTTACTCACAAGTCAAAAAACTCATTTTTCACTAATATCAAACTATTCTCTAACATAATTCTTACTAAAACCTATGGAATTTGCCATGAGGATATTCACGGAGCCTGTAACCATTAACCTAAACAAAAAGATTCCCTAAGTAATCCAACAGAGAAATAGTAATACAAAAGGATTCATATTTCTCAGAAACATTAAGATGAGAAGAATTCAGATGTGCTGAATATCAAGTGATAGGGAACTCTTTAACTTGGAAACCCAAGTCAGCTATTACGGTATCAAACATGGGTAAGACACAGAAGGACAATAAACCCTAACCCCACCATGACACCTGTGGATGCCAGCCAAGCACCTTCATCATGAGTCTCAGAGGAATCACTGAGTTCAGTTGGAATGTCCTCATTGTCATTGAAATCCAGGGAAGGAGAATTCACAGGGGCAATTATATCAATCTTGTCTCCAATGAGGCTTGCAATTGTCATCTCCTCAGCTGGTGTGTCCAGAACCTCCTCTTCTTCAGGAACTATCCCTTCATACTAGAAGGACATAAAAAAGATCATCAGTCACTGTTACCTTAAGAAAGCTGGAGCTGCCATCTGCAACTATAGCTGTAAGTTGGAGTAGCGGTAAGAGTAGCTGCCAACTAGAGTAGCTGCCAACTAGAGTAGCTGCCAACTATAGCTGTAAGTTAGCATCTAGAAGCTAAAACCCAAAATTAAAACCATATTGAGCAGGCTCCATGAATGAAGTCAAATAGTGGGCACTTCTCTTCCGGGTGTAAATTAGAGATTAAAGAATAGAAGGGAAGAAATACCTACCGGGATCGGAGCTTCATTGTTTGCTGGAGGGGTCAACATGCTGCTATTGGTGACAGACTTTTTGGGAAGCTGAGGGCTCACTTCAGCTTTGACCTCCATGCTACTTTTGGAGGAGCTGTCGTTCACTTCATTTTCTTCCGCTGGGATCTCCTCACAGAAACTAAAAGAATAAACAAAATCCAGGTGAATTGGATCACTCCCTTAATTAGTCTTCCTATGAAGCACTGAAAAATAAAACTTGTGGAATAAAAACAGTCACCTTACAGTGCAGCTGAGATCACCATAAAGAGAGTCCACAGAAATTTCGATTGTTGTCTTTTTTCTTTTCTTTTACTTTGACACACCTATTTTCTAGCCAACTTCCATTCCAGAACGTTTACAATTTGGCTCCCATGGAGCAAAGTATCAGTGTTAGAGGGTGGGAGACAATGATGTGCCCCAGGGTCTCCTGAAACTCTCAAGGCTTCTTGAATCTTTCAAAACGCAGCCAGGCTCCTAACATTTCAGACTGGAGGAGAAGCCAATTCTCTCTGGGTTTTATTTGGTAGAATCTCTGCTTAAATTATCATTAGCATACATGCATGGAAATTCAGCAATTTTGCCAACAGAGTGAGAAAAATTTGGCCAACTAGCTATGAAGGGGCGTGGTGGCTCAGAAGGGGCTTGGTGGCTCAGCGGGTAAGACGCCAGGCTTGTCGATCGGAAGATCGCAAGTTCGGAGGTTCGAATCCCTAGCCCTGCGTGCGGAGTGAGGTCCCGCACTCGCCCCAGCTCTTGCCAACTTAGCAATTCGAAAGCATGCAAATGCAAGTAGATGAACAGGTACCACTTTGGTGGGTAGGTAACAGCGTTCCGCGCGCGTCATGCCGGCCACATGACCGTGGAAGCGTCTTCGGACAGCGCTGGCTCTTTGGCTAACAAACGGAGATGAGCACCGGCCCCTAGAGTCGGACACGACTGCACAAATGTGCGGGGGGAACCTTTACTTAGCTATTTTGGGTCTTTGGGAAAGCACTTGATCAAGCAATCCATGGTTATTCCTTGGCTGTATAAACCACAAATATCTTTTTAATCAGATTGCCAATAGTGACACTCCCCATTCTTTCTCACTCACTCTTCTCTAGATTATTTGGGGCAAGAAACATCTGGCGGCAGCAGGCCCCCTTATCTCCATGAAGACAAAGCTGACTGTATTTTCCAGGAGGCAATTTTATTTTAAATATTGTTGGTTTGTGACCTAACATTGTCCTTTAGGTATGAACAGACACACCTACACACATATTTATACACATATGCCCATTGAAGGAATATGATGCTGTGTCACATTCTAACAGCCAGAAATGTCGACAACCTACAGCAAGCTAATTGACAAAGCTGTGGTGGTGGCTACATTTTGGCAGAGTAAAGTTTGATCTGGACACAAAATAAATAAATAAATAAAAACAGCCAGAAATGCTGGTTTGGCCAACCTCACTGTCTGGATCCATCATTCCTGGTCCACTAGAGTATTGAGGATATCCCTGGTTTGTGAGCATTAATTATTGACATTTTTCAGTCTTGTTTTCATAGTTTGCTTCAGGCAAGTGGGCTTACCCCATTGTGTTGAAATCTTCATCAGGAGGGACGTAGTCTTCATCATCACTTGTCAGCCCTAGCTCACTACCGTAACACTGATGTACGAAATGCCAAAGCTCCTTTGGACACAAGGGCTGGAGGGGGGGAAGGGAATTAATTAGTATCTCCCATGGAAAGCAATTAAGCAGCCAAACCAACTCCTGATTATGGCTCCAAGCATTCCTCTTGCTTTACTCATAAGAACGGGGCTGCCCAAATGGAAGTCATGAGATGTGGATGTGCATGCTTGCAAAGAAAAAAATGCTCACAGCATGGCAACATGACTTTCGAAGCCTCAACACACCATCTTACAAGAAACTACCAACAATGGATCTACGGTTTGAGCTCTTCCCCCCTCCTTTTGTTTTTAAATGCATATGATAGTTATCCAGAGACAAAAGTAATTTGAATCCTGCAGCTGTGTTTGTGTGTGTGTGTTTGCTGATTCATCCCTGGAGGCATTAGACGGAATACAAGGCTCCCATTATTGCAAAGGGTTACACTTCTCAAAAATTAGTACACGAAAAAGGTTAAACACATCACTAGCTTCAAAGGGGTAGGAAAGGAAAGAGAAAATACATTCTTGGAAGCCAAATCAAGCAGCTATTTGGATGAACACGGCGGCAATTATAGGAGTTGTCGGATCACCTCAAAGCAGCAAGAAGAGAGGTGAGAACAAAGGACTGGGATGGGGAGCCTGCTGTACCCCACAGATTTGCCCACTTCAAACTGAATCCTGCACATTTTATGCTAGAATTTTTCTAGCCACTGTTGAAATTTGGTAACGAGCTTGTTTCCTTGTGTCAAATGGCTCGTGGGGATAATATTGAAGGATCGAGTCTGATGACTAGCCTTTAGCCAGGGGAAAAACTAAGAGGAATTACTAGGAGTCTACATAACCCACAGACAAGGGCAGACAGCCTTCTTTCAACTAGCATCTGGAATTTTGAGAGCATGATAGAGCCAGCCAGCATGCTGGCTGGGGAATTCTGGGAGTTGAAGTCCATACATCTTCAAGCTGCCAAGGTTGAGAAACACTGTGCTAGAGGCACTCCCTTAAAATGGTGGCCACAGATTAAGAGGCCAATCAGAGATATTTGTCAGAAGGTCAACTTGTTCTCTACCACCTTCTTTGGCCTTCCAAGATAGCTTCTACAATTCTAGGGACTTTCCCCCTCTCCCCCATTTTCAGCTCAGTGGGTAAACCCATTTCCAAACAAAGCACAAAGCTGCTTCACCCCACCATTTTCATATCCTAAAAATGCTGTTGTTCTGAGGTGCCAAGAGGTATCTACAGCATACCGCTTCCCAGCGTACTTTTATTCTTAAATTTAAGGAAAATCTAAGAGAACAAAAAGTAAAGCCAGGTGGGGAAGGGAGTTCGACACATACACAGGAAGGCTTTAATGGGCACATTGATATCCCAGACTCAGAGAGTTTCCTGTCCTGACTTAAAACATGTGAAAAATGTTATATACATGTTTGGGTTACTCTGAGGATATATTCTGCTTCTCTACCATGTGGGGAACTCAAGTTTATTTTATTTTTGGCACTGCTTTTAGCTCATTCCCATCCCATCCCACCTCCCGCAATAAGCCTTCGTACTTCCTACCTTATCAAGGAGGGCATTCTGCCAGAGGCGGAACATCATCATATATGTCCTATCCCGGGCACCAAAGGAAGTGAAAAAGTGCTGTGAAAAGCAGAGATTTGGGGGTGAGAGCAGGGATAAAGATTGTGTTAAAGTACATTAGCAAAGAAAAAGAGAACCAGCGTACATGATATGGAGGCTGAGAAGCTCTACCCTAGCAAAACAGTAAGTAAGTGTCTATGAAGGTTCTCAGTCATCCAGGTGGAATTGTCTGTAGCTTGAATCATGTCAACTGGATTTCTATTTTCTCAGTGGAAACGTTTCACTCCTTATCCAAGAAGACTGAAGAAGCTCCTTGGATAAGGAGTGAAACGTTTCCACTAAGAAAATAGAAATCCAGTTGACATGATTCAAGCTACAAAGTAAGTAAGTGATTTACACTGGGCCCCTTGATTACATTCTCTGCTTTAATTCATTTTCTACCAGCTGGTCTGGAGAACAGAATGTTTGTTCAAAAGGGGTTCAAAGCTGAACCACTTTTCCAGCACTCAGCCAATGATAATGTCACAGTTGCATACAGTACAACTGACTGCCAGATTCTGTTAACCTTCTCCTGGCCATTATTATTCATAGATTCAGTCCAATTAGTGTGTTATAGGGCACTTTAAGGAGATTTCCCAACCAAAGAGACAAGCTCAACAATCTACATTTCCAAAGAAAGATGGGATCCAGAGATGGTGTATAAGCCTTGGAAGACAGACAAATGTACGGCCCCTTCCCATACAGTCTGCTCAGAAACAAGGCAACCCAGAATTTATTTATTTATTTATTTATTCATTCTTTCGATTTCTATCACTGCCCCATCTCCCCCGAAGGGGACTCTGGGCGGTTTACAGAGTCAATAATTAAAAATGAATAAAAATATAATACATATGTATATACATACAAATAAATTAAAGATAAAATCCAAGAGGCAATAAAATTATTTTTAAAAGGGCTCTATGGGACCAGCCATCCCCAGGAGGAGCTGTTACCCTTCCCATACCAGGTGAGACGGCAGAACCAGGTCTTTAAGTTCTTCCAGAAGGCTGGGAGCGATGGGACCTGCCTCACCTCTGGGGGTAGAATGTTCCAAAGGGCGGGCGCCGCCGCAGAGAAGGCCCGCCTTCTGGACCCCGCCAAGTAAAACTCCCTTACCAATGGGGTCCGCAGCATGCCCTCTCTGCATGACCGGGTGCGACGGTTCAATTTTACAGGGATGAGACGGTCCCTCAGGTAGCCTGGTCCCATGCCATGTAGGGCTTTAAAGGTAACAACCAACACCTTGAATTGGACCCGGAAGCAAACTGGCAACCAGTGCAGCTCACGCAGCAGAGGTGTCACATGTGCCGATCTTGGGGCACCCATAACTGCGCGCGCAGCTGTATTCTGGACCAGTTGGAGCTTCCGGATACTCTTCAAGGGTAGCCCCATGTAGAGCGCATTGCAATAGTCTATGTGGGAGATGACCAGGGCATGAGTGACTGTACAGAGGGTACGAATTGCAGCCTGCTTCTTTCTCTCAAGGAGGAATTAGGATCTAGGTGATCTAAAGGATCTGTGTAAAGGAGATAAGCAGGAACTGGCCATGCACGGAAAGTACCCTGATTTTGTCACCAGTAAACAAGGTTTGCAAGGTTTGCCATTGTCCCTAAACTTTGGAAAAACTTGTTTAACTGGTGGTAGCAATGAGACAAAAGAAGGTCCCACCACAGGAACTTTAAGCACTTTTCAGCTCTTAAAAAACCACGCGCGTTTCTTGACAAACTGATTTTTGAGCCACTGTTGATCCACTTGACAATAAGAATTTAATACAGCATCAGTCCTGTCACAGATTCCCTGCCCCCTCAACTCCCAGACCCGTCCTGCAGAGAAGTCTTCTCCTCTTGCCACTGTCCAATAGGGAAGGTTGTAGGACGTACCTTTTCAGTGTCTGTGCAAACTTGGATAGCGTTAGGAATGAGCCGTGCAGTTTTCTCCTTGGTCATGGTGCAGATGTCCTTCAAACGGACGGTCAACTATACCAACAGATAAAGAGTCAGAACAATAATGGGACTAAAGAACAAGGTGGGTAAATGCAAGGTTTCAGGATGATCCATGGCACAGACAGTCAACGGGGTGGGGTGGGAAAGAAAACTCACCAATGTTTCCCAGCGGAAGATGTTGCTGTAGAAACATATCCAATTTTCAGAGAGGTAGAGTCGACCTTGCAAGAGAATATCTCTTTGAAGTGCACAGGAGTAATCTGTAGAAAAGCCAGAGGGAGTGACGGTTTCTAGCAAAAATAGATAAATATTTATAAAGAGACTAAAAGTACCGGGTGCTGCTGTCGACTGTAGAAAGTACATAGCTCTGTTGGGTCGCTTGCGGTCTAAATAATGACAGCACAAAAACAAATTTGGGGAGACGGGGAGGAGATAAATAAAAGGAGAAAAAAGTAGTTGTGATATTTTGGCAGCAGAAATTATTTAAACGTCTTTCAAACAGGTGCCAGTTATAAAGATAGTGACGGACTATACATTATTCCAGTAAAAATAATATAAGCATCAGTTGATTTTCTTTTTCACTGCCAATTAGTCTTGCAAATATGTTATGAAACGGGCCTCAGACCATGATGATGGGGTGGAATGAATTTTTCTTGTGTATTTTTCTGGCCAACTAGAAGGTAGCTATTTTTAAAGACTGGGCTAAAGGAAGACCAAATAAATAAAAAATAAAAATAGATGGGTGCTCAAAGATTTCTCTGCTAGTTGTACGACTGATCTTTTTGTGACTGTACTGATTCCAACCTGCACTCCCAACTCATCTGACATTTTCAATCTTTTTATGAGCTCCTTCTAGCTTACAAATCAAACTGATCATTCATACTGTACAATTTGTGCTAGGTAAAGGTATGTTCAAAATCTGCCCTGAAGATTCCACAGTCTTATCTCTCCATGGTTAAAAGATATATTTAATCCAAATTCTTTCAGCAAAGATAACACCAGAGTAGTTAGTTAATGTTTTCTCTTGCTGAGCTGTGTTTTCATGCCCCCTATTAAGTACATTCAGTTGTAGGATACTCACATAGAGGAATTTATACATTTAGAGTATTCACAACTGTTCTACATTAATATAATAATATGATTTGAAAAAAGAAAGCACACAAATTATGCAGGCCAAAGTAAAAAACATAAAATAAAAAAGCTGATCTCTATTTCCATTCCTTGGCATGTAAGAATAATATTGAAACAAATATAAAATACACAACATAGCTATCAGCAAATAAAATCTTATTTTCCACAAAAACTAATGCAAAGCCACCAATGCCTATACCCTAATTAACTAATACATTTTACCCTAATCGACTAATAATTTAACTAATTAAATTAATAACAGCTCCAATGTGAACTTATTGACTGAAACAACAGACTGAGACTCCTATTACTGAAAACATTATTTTAGGTAAGGCAAACATACTGGTACCCAGAATGACATTATTCCAAAAATTCCTACTCCACATTGTTTATATTGCTGTTCTTTCTTCTTGGAGAATCTAAGAAATGTTAATGCGCTGATGGCTGATGTATAAGCAACACTTTGTAGTTCAATCTTACATGTAATCTATCAACCCATAAGCCTTTCCTCTTAAATAATAATATATTGTTATTAAGTGAGGAGATCCTAAAGTAGGATATCCCTCTACAATCCACAGATACATGCTGTTTCCTCTTCCAGGAGAAATGTTGTTCCAAGCCAGTTCCTGAAGAAGGTGGATGAACAGGCTGGATGAAAAAAAAACTCACCTCCTTCTAAAAAAGGTAAAGGTTCCCCCCGCACATTTGTGCAGTCGTGTCCGACTCTAGGGGCCAGTGCTCATCTCCATTTGTTAGCCAAAGAGCCAGCGTTGTCCGAAGACGCTTCCACGGTTATGTGGCTGGCATGACACGCGTGGAACTTGCATTTGCATGCTTTTGAATTGCTAGGTTGGCAAGAGCTGGAGCGAGTGCGGGAGCTCACTCCGCACACAGGGCTAGGGATTCGAACCTCCGAACTTGCAATCTTCTGATCGACAAGCCTGGCGATTTACCCACTGAGCCACCACGCCCCCACCTCCTTCTAGGATCAGCCTTATTTGATGTTTTTAAACAACATTAATTCAAGCTACAAGCCAATCTGCATGTTTTTCACACGTGTGCATGCATAACTTCTAAAAACAAGAGGTGTGTGAGGGGAGGCCTAATCTATATTGCCGCTGCTGTTAGAGAGTGAAGGCCCACCAGAACTGGCTCCAGAAATCCAGGTGGCATTAGAGGTCAGCAAAGAGATGCATAAAACTACGTCCAGTCATGGTGTAGATTTTGGCAGCCAAGTTATTACAGAAGAGAGCAGTAAGATCCCCTAAAGAATAAAATGTTTGCAATTAATTGTTAACTGATTAAATGGAGTTTCATCAAGCTGGGCCCTTCAAGTAGCCGTAGATAAAAAGAAACACCACTTTTGTTTGCTTGGAAAGGGGCTACAGCATATTTTATTTACTTACTTACTTACTTACTTACTTACTTACTTACTTACTTACTATTTTCTATCCTGCCTTTATTATTTTTATAAATAACCCAAGGCAGCTACAGTCTGTTAACTAGTTATCCTTAACTGTCATCAAGTTGGTTTACATGTAACTTTCTTTTCCCTGATATTGGACATAAAGTTCCTCATTGGATGGAACAGCCCAGTAAACTGTGTCTTTAAAAATCACAGAACATATAATATTGTATCAGACTTTGAGCTAAGTAGGTGATAATAACAACAATCGTTACAGTGCAAGTCACTCAAATCTCTGATTTTAACACTTCGGAGGCCAAATTTTCCTTAAATATCAAAAATATTTTTTTTCTGAAATTGTTAATATCTTGAAAATGCTAACATATTACTCACATAATTGTAGAGGCTACTGGATTGTTATATTATCTTAGCACGCTTTTTTTCATATAATTTTAAGGCAGGAAAACCTCAGATTTTCAACAAAGCAAGCTTTAAAAAGCGTTTATTATTAGGTATATTAAGATGGATGGATGGATGGATGGATGGATGGATGGATGGATATAAAAAAGCTTTTCAAACTTTGTTTTGCTAATTAACATGATCAATAATTGCCCTTCTCTTCTATAGTTTGCATAATACGTTGAAGCATCTCCTCTAATTTTTCTTAGATATTTTAGAATTTTATGTGTTTCTCTTTGTATCCTAATTAATTGTGATTTTGTTTTATTTGCTGGTCTATGATTGAATAAAGACTGATTGATTGAATAATTGCCCTTCTCATCATTTATATATAGAGAGATAGAAAAAACAAAAGGAGCTATTCGAAGTTAGGAGGGGTGAGGAAGCACAACAGACGTTTTGTTTTATATATTTTATAAATCTTTAATAAAATTATATATATAATTTTATTCCCGACATCAGGCTCGGGTGACAAGCCAGTCAGTCAATTCCTGTTGCAACCAACGGATCAACATTCAGTTGATCCGGAAAAGGCGAACCCTGCACATGCGGGAAAAACGCTAGGAAGAAAAAAATATATAATTTTATTAAAGATTTTAAGAAAGAAAATAAAAACTAATAAAACTAATATAGAGTGAGAAAAAGAAAAGAGGAAAAAAGAAATCAAAGAAAGAACTAAACATGCAAGAAAGGAAAAAAAGGAAAAGGAAAGTAAAAAAGAAAGCAAATAGATACAAAGAAGTAGCTTCCAATCTTCTTTACAGCAGTTATAAGTACAGTAATAAATTTACCTTTCTCGATGGTTACTCTCTTTTAAAAACTCTTTTTTCTATAATCTACTTGTCTAATCATCAAAACCATAAATCATAAGTTCATTTTTTTTCCTGTTTCACGCAAAAAGCCCATAAGGGGTTTCCAGTCAGCAATAAACATAGATATCGTCATTCCTCTGATCAAAGAAGTCAGAAGTTTTGTTTTCAAAAGAGATGGATTCCAACTCTCCACTATTTGAGGAACTGAATCCATAAACACGACCAAACTGATCGATACCTTTTATACCCCTATGAGAGACAGGTAGAATTATAGGAACTTGCTTTCTGGTCAAAGAACCAAACTTTTCCCAACCTAATCAGAGGCTGCTGGTTTTTGTGATCCTGGAACCCCTTTTGCTGTCACAGGTCTGGAAAGAATAGAGGGTTGTCTTACCAACTATGAGGCGTTCTGTCTCGGGAAGCTGCTTAAAAAGTTTCCTGAAATCTTCATTCCGTTGCTTGTAGGTTGGACTCAACACCTGCCAAGAGTGGAAGGCTCATTATAAAGAAGGGGAGGTCAGGAAGATCAGAGAAACAAGCTGGGAGAAGGCATCTATTCCCTCTCTGCAAAGTCTCTCCTAGGATGCACTCAACTCCTGTGAGAGAGGGAGAGAGATTTCCAGCTAAGCAAGAAAAAACAGAAGGGATGATTTCACTAGACGTATTGCAAGCAGTTTGGGAGAAGGGTAGGAGACTGGGGGGAAACTAGAGTTATTTCATCAAGTACATATACATATACATATACATATACATATACATATACATATACATATACATATACATATACGAAAGCCAGGCAGGAGGACCATCTATTCCATCTAAATTATTGAAGTCTGAACACCATAATAGTGGAGAAGGTACTATCTGCACCAAAAAAATTACTGAACATTTCTTTAAAGAAAATCTTGTTTTCTGAGAGTTGCATCATCATCATCATCATCATCATCGCTATTTCTCCTTCACATTAACCAGGAGTAAAGCAGTAAGAGATAGTACAGGATTGAACTGGCGAAATCTTCTGCATATCAACAATAAGCTGCTTCTAAGCAAGAGGTAGGAAAGTACCACATAAGCATCTTTAGGAGGTATGGTTTTGACAGGACACCACTCACAGCTGGAATTTCATCCCAAGCTGAACCATTATAACCTTCGGAAAAATCATGCAACCGTTCCAAGTGGCACAGCAGGCTTTTGTCCTCCAATTCTAAGAGAAGGCTCCAAAGGATCCCGCCTTCTGATAGAACATCCATGACGTTGCCGAAGGAGTCTTCTGTTCTGAGTCTTTACTGGCACACAGATGCGAGGGACAGAACGCCCTTTACTTCCACAACTGTCACCAAAATGAGAAACCGCAGTGGGTACTTGCTTTGAGGGCACTAGACTAATTTTCCCCGCCCACTCATATATGGTTTTGGAGACCCAAAGGGGTAAGGAAAGCAATCCACTTCCCCAGGACAACTGAAGAGGACCAAGTTCATTCACATCAAGCCCATTCACAGGAGATTAGTTGCCCAGCTCTCTCGTTTCACTGCAGCTCTACAAAGGTGCCTCAAGCTAGAGGAATTCCAGCATTTCTGCTCTCTGAAAAGTTGTGTCCAGGCTCAACCTGCAGACTTTTAACAGGATCATACTTCCACTCCTAGATGTTGCCCACGTTGAATCTTTGCTATTGTCTAAACTGCAACAGGAAAGCAGTAATGAAGTCCGTAGCAAGCCGACAGCACTTCAGAGGTTTCTTCCAAGAGTCAAACTTGCAGAGCCTTCTCAAGTTTGGGACTTATCTCTGGAGCAGCAAAGATTTGTTCTGGTTCTAGTCCTTCCCTGTTAGTCCAGGATAAGCACAACAGTAATTTTTGAACTGAGTCCGGTCACCACCCGGGACTTTCCTCGTTTCCTCTCTTCTCTGGAGAGACAGCTTTGCTCTTTTGTTAATTTTTTTTCCTTGTGTAAGGAGTGGGTGGGGAAAAGACAACTAAATGCCTTGCACATGCTTTACATTTCAGCCTCTGGGTGATTCTGTTGGCCAATGCCCTGAAGTAACCCAGCGTTGGCCCTCCCATCCAGCAGATGTTTCCTGCAATGCAAACTTGCTTGACAGAGTTTGTTTTGAGGGGTGGGGAGAAGACGACAGGGGCGGAGAGCCAATCTGTAAGCATGAAATCTCAAGCCCTCCCTTCACGGGTGACTTTTTTTGACTTCATGTGCTCACTTCACACTAACCTTCAGTAACAGTGTTTGTGTGTTCAAGAAAAGAAGAATCTCCCTTTCTCTCACCTCCATAATCCACCTTCTATTTAAATCAAGAACTTTGGGGAACTGGCTTGATTTCTTTGCTGTTTCTCACTCCTCCTCTGTTTCAACAATCACATTCTCAGCATTTGCAGGTTTGTCAAATTAAGCTAAATTTTAACTTGAACGACTCACTAAAAGAGGTAAGTTAGGGTTTGAAAGTGGGACTGTTATGCAAATTATTGCAAAATGGACCCCAAAACCAGAGAGCGAAGAGATGCTGCTCTATGTGAACAATGAATAAATAAGTCTTAAGCCATTCTGATGTCTTTCCAGTGTTTCAGATGACAGCTCCCATTTTCCATAACTATTAGCCTCTCCTTTGCTTTAAACAGCTAAGTAAGTCCAGGAAGCTTTCCTGGAATGGAAAAGGCCATTACTGGAAGGCTATTTATTAATACATGTTCTTGATCTGGATGGCATACATTACATAAGGACGCAGGTGATTTGAAACCCAAATAGAGGGCACGTGGTGGATTTAACCTTGCAGAACCCAGTCCAAGCAACAGGGACAGCTGCTGGTGTCTGAAAAAAGTTGCTAGGTACATTCTGAGAGTGCCTTGGACTGCAAGAAGATCAAACCAGTCCATCCTCCAGGAAATAAAGCCAGACTGCTCACTTGAGGGAATGATATTAAAGGCAAAACTGAAGTACTTTGGCCACATAATGAGAAGACAGGATACCCTGGAGAAGATGCTGATGCTGGGGAAAGTGGAGGGCAAAAGGAAGAGTGGACAACCATGGGTAAGATGGATGGATGATATTCCGGAGGTGACGGACTCAACCCTCGACCTTGGGGGAGCTGGGGGTGGCGACGGCCGACAGGAAGCTCTGGCGTGGGCTGGTCCATGAAGTCACGAAGAGTCGGAAGCGGCTGAACGAATAAACAACAACACAAAGCAAGAAACAGAGGTGGAGAGAAAATAAGAAGGCAAGAGGCTAGTAAGTACTGACAGGGGCTAAGGAGGCTCAACATAAATCATCATCATCATCATCAACAACAACAACAACAACAGGTTAGGGCAAACACTGTGCAACTCATCACTCCTCCAAGTCTGATTTTATTACCAAAATCAAGATGAATCTAAATGATCCAAAATGATGAATGATTTGGCAATATGGAAGAATAACTGCCATAATGCATTGTGTGTTGAATGATCTTCAGCAACTTTTCAACATTACAATGAGTTCAGAATATTGGGATTTAGGTTGTCAGTCACCAAAGTAAAGCTAGTGACTAACCAGAAAGTTTTCTTGTTTGTGGCACCCCATTTCTCCATGAAATTCTTTTCTTGGGGAGCTCTGCCTTTTGATGGCCACAAGGATATTCTAATTCTCCTAGGTGTGTAACAATTTTCCCCTTTTCTTTAGTTGTGTTTTGATATACTGTGCTAGAAGTTGTGTTAAAGGCAATATGTATTTCTTTTAAACATAAGAATAAATTCATGAGATTATTGTAAATGAACTAAGGGGAGGTTACATGCAGTAGATTTCCCCCTGCCAATGTTAGAGAGGGGGAGGGACTAAATTTGGGCAGAGTTCTCCCAACCTGAATGGATGGCCAACATCTGTCTTTGAATGCACGTGTCTTCAGGCAATGTTAATTTGTATTTTCTGGCATTCATCCTGAAATGCAGATTAATAACCATTCAGGATTAGCATCTGTTGAGTTCGCTTGATTGTTTTCAATACTTCTACTATTTTATTCTGAAGTGTCTATTCCAGTTCTAGAATCCTACAACTCGGGGGGGGGGGGTTTACCAAGTTACTGTTTCTTTGCTTCAACGTTACATGCTTCCATGGTCTCTCTGAGGGATCCCAAGGTGATGCACAGCCTTGCATCCTCAATTTTAAGAGATTTAAACTTTACAAGCTGGCCTACGTCCATGCCCACTTCCATTAAAAAACAAGCCAGTCAGAGGTTATTTTTCCAGTGTAGTGGTGGTGTAGCAAGGCTGGCCTGTTCCTGTAGGTGAAATAGAAGGTGGCCTAAAGCACCAAATTTCAAGAAAAACACCTTTAAAAATAAATATATTTTTTTTAAAAAAAAGGTTATTTGCCCTTGCAGTTTGGGGGGTAGAATCAACTTCATGGTTTGTTTAGGGTGGTACTAGCTGCTGGTAGCAATCTTGGGCCACCACTGGGCACAACCAAAGTGATTATTCATGCTAGGTGGCACACTTGAGAAAACAGTGGAGCCTTTGACTGATTCCGCTTCCTCTCTGAGAGAGGGATGGGTGGGTGGGTGGATGAGAGAAATCTTAAAGAGAGATCAGGAAGACTTTTATCTCTCTCCCTGCCCATTCTCTGAAGCAGAAGGAGCAGCCCTTAGAGAAGGGAGTAAACATTAACTTTACAGCAAACACAAGGAGCTGGGACCGTCTGGCACAGGAAGAGGAGGGAGCAAATGACTGGGTGGTGGTGAGGTGGATTACGCAGCAGGACACATCTTAATGGTTATGTCTCTTGGCTGGGTTTTCTTCTTTAAAGCAAGACATTTTTCGTCACAAAAACCCAGTGGAAGAAAATCAGAGAGGTCATGGAACAGAAGCAGAGGCAGACAGGGATCCACACAAGCCAAACAGAAGCATGAGAAGGGATGAGGGTCAACAGATTCAAGAGTTGCTGGTCATAAAGTGTATAACGGTCAGAACAAGAGATGGCAGGGTGGGGAAGCTGCCACGTCCATCCCAAGAGAACGAGAAGAAAAGACAGACACCAAGGAGGAAAGAGGAGACCTTCCATGGTTGTGATTACTGTACCGTAGCTCAGCTAAGAAAAATCTATTTAGGAGTGCAAAACAACACTATTATCATCTGTCGCTTTCTTTTATTTGCACTGACCCAAAGGCCTCAAGAGATCAAGAGACAGCCCATAATAATGGTTTCGGGAACATCAGCAATATATTCGTGGTTTAGGAGAGATAGTATTTCATCCCAGCTAAAGAATGCATTAACCTGAGATAGACCCTAACATTAAAGCCTTTTCAAATAGACCCAAATATTTTTTTAAAAATTTGATATAATACTTTAAAAATGAGAACAAGACACATTCTTATTAAGTCTCTGAATCCTTTTTAAGTGGTAAGTAGCAGAATAAATGCACTTTAAATTAATCCCCAAATAGTAAGATTTCCTGCAGAAAATATAACTTAAACCAAAACTGCTCTTTGCTTTAATGTTAGGGCCTATCTCAGGTTTATTTATTTATTTATTTATTTATTTTTCAAATTTATTCCCCGCCCATCTCCCATGCAAGGGACTCTGGGCGGGTTAATGCATCAGCTGGGATGAAATACAGGGAGACTCTCCTAAACAAGCCATTCAAAATATGAACTTGCTGTACAGTAGATTGTCACGTAGCACAGCAAATCCTCATGGGGGTGGGATGTGGAAAAGGAAGAACAGCTCGGAAGCTGAGAAAATTATGCCTCTTAATAATCAAGGCTAACACCTCAAATCATGTTACATGGTCAAAACATGCAAAATAACATGGTCTAGGAAGCTGGGCAGATAGTGCTCCAACTGACACAAGATTCTACTGATGAAAGCCTGCAGGGGAGATTTGCTTTCACCATGGAAAGGAAAATAAAAGGTGGGAAGGCGGAATGAACTTTGTGTGTCAGAAAGTTCACCAGAAACATAGACAAGAGGGATTGGTGAAAGGAGGCACCATCACAGGAAGGAAGGAAGGAAGGAAGGAAGGAAGGAAGGAAGGAAGGAAGGAAGGAAGGAAGGAAGGAAGGAAGGAAGGAAGGAAGGAAGGAAGGATCAGACAACCAGCAAAAACCTGCAAGAATAGGGCTGGTGCCACCATCCCTTTGCTATCACAGGCCTTCTAAGAAGTTACAAGGTCTGAGTCCGTTCCAAGGCAGAAGTACTACAGCTTTGTGCATAACTGTTTATTAGTAATAAGAGGCCCACCCAATCGGCAGGAATATCAGTTGAGGATTCTTTTGCTTTTCTTCAGAAGCTAAGGACACCGCTGTCTCTCAAACCTGTGCAGTTTCCTAAATATTTTCATGTTTCATTTCAGACAATTAGAAGTATGCAACAGAACCAGGCAGCCTCTTAGGACTCAATAATGCAATAAAGATTGAATTTTGAAAATCTTGTGCGTAGAAGAAAACCAGCCCTATTCTATCAGCACTGTTTTCATCTGGTGAGAACGACCAGGAGAACTAGGAAAAATAATCCAGAAGTAGAGCAGTCATGGCTTACTCTTCGGATGTGTTGTCTTTCATGCTGAAGATACATGGAGGAGAAACAAGGTGATAGAAATAAAACAACAAGGACAGGGCAGGGGCAGCTTGCTTTACGCACATGTATGAAATACAAAACCCACCCACAGAATGTTAGCCACACCATCATGTCGTCTCTGAAAGGAATCGCAACTTTTCGCTTTCGCCATCAACCTCTTAACCTTCCAAACTTCACACCGCCGTTTTGTCCTTGCTGGAAGATGTTCTGGGGGGACTATTTATGAAAGCAGACTTGAGGAAAACCGTGATGCCTTATTGGCTGGCTACACGGATGTTTTGAAAAGGAAATGCACATTGGAGTCTTCTTTATAGCTGTCAGTCACGGGTAAGCTCATATTATACAATTACTCATATTGTATAAACACCATTAATTAATAACGAAGTGAGTGGCTATCGCTACAAGCCAACTGGGGCAATTTCAACATTGTAATTACCATTCTTATTAGAAGCCAAAGTGCTGGACTAGGAGTGGGGAAATCCGAGCACTGGCTGCCTTAGGCACAGAAGCCAACTGATGACCTTGGGCCAGTTACTCTCTCTCAGCAAAGGCAAACCACTTCTTGCCAAGAAACCTGCACAGACTTGTCCATGTAGCTGTCAAGAGTCACATCTCATGTGAGGCAAAAAAGGTAACTATACCTAGAAAGCATGCGTGTACATACTGTACACACACTCTATACCAGAGCTTTCCAAACTGTGTGTCGCAACACGTTAGTGTGTCGGCTGCAGTGTCTGGGTGTGTCGCGGCTGCTGCTGCCTCCTGGCTTCCACGCAGGTCCTGGTGGAAAGTTTGGAAAGCTCTGCTCTATACAGAGAGATTGAGAAAGAACATTCATTTGCTATGCCAGAGCTTTCCAAACTTTTCATGTTGGTGACACACTTTTTAGACATGCATCATTTCACGACACACTCTTACAGCAGGGCACAAGGCAGGCACTAGGACCTGCGTGGAATCCTGGCAGGGCAGATTTGGAGGCAGCAAGGCACAAGGCAGGCACAAGGACCTGCACAGAATCCTGGCAGGGCAGGTTTGGAGGCAGCAAGGCACAAGGCAGGCACAAGGACCTGCGTGGAATCCTGGCAGGGCTCGGAGGCAGCAGCAGCCGCGACACACCCAGACACTGCAGCCGACACACTAAAAGGTCGCGACTCAGAGTTTGGAAAGCTCTGTGCTATGCTAATATTAGTCTGAATTCTTCCATGCCTTTGGGTTGGGTTTTTTTTATGCCATTCAATCGTGTCTGATTCTCGGCGACTGCCTGGACTACTCCCTGCAGTTTTCTTGGCAAGATTTCAGAAGTAGTTTGCCATTGGCTCCTTCCTAGGGCTGAGAGAGAGTGGCCCAAAGTCATCCAGCTGGCTTCGTGGCCAAGGCAGGACTAGAACTCACAGTCTCCCAGTTGCTAGCCTGTTGCCTTAACCACTAGACCAAACTGGCTCTCAATTAATAATATTAATTGAGACTAATTTTAGTCTGAATTCAAACCAATATTAGTCTCAGTTCTTCCATGCCTTCGGGTTACTTTCCTCCAAATCTTTAACTTTATATAAGGGAAAGATACTTTAAGACATGGTTATAGTAAAATTACTCTGATTTTTTTAAAAATCAAATAAAGCTGATGATCATGGTCTGTTTTAAAAAAAATATTAATTAAATACAAGCCAAATAATCAGACCAAATGGAGGACTGAAGATGGAGGGAAAGTGGTCTGTTTCCCAAAGAATAAAGGCCAGTTTTTGGCATCAAGACTCACAACAGAAGAGGAGTGTAACAAATATACGTACAAAAGGCAGATATCAGCAGTCTATTTCTTTGCTTTTCAAAGCATATATAAGCTAGAGAACGTGCCAAATGGAAAGCAAAAAAGAGACTCTTCCTAAAGACAATTGGTCCAGCAAGGGATTAATTCACCACCCAGGAAATCAGAGGTAAACACGCAAAATGCAGAGAGCACATTTCAACTTAACAAACTGAAAGGCAAGCAAGTCCTTTGTGTCTGTGCACAGCCACTTTGAAGTGGGACCTGTCAGATAATCTGCTCATTATTCCCTGATGGTTTGTGGCTTCAGAAAAGGCCAAGTTATTACACCAAAATTAAAATAGAGAAACTTATAGGTTTGATATTTAAGGAAGAAGCAACAGATGTGGGGGCAAAAGGCTTGCTGGTGTCTTGGCTAAAATGTAAGACGCTGTATGCAGTGGAAAACAACCAAAAAGAAGCTTCTTCTATTTAGATCCAGAATTCTCCAAGCTTTTTTCTCCAGGAAAAGAACACAACCAGCCCCCAAAAACACTTTCTATTTATACTAATGAAAAAGAAAGTCAATCCATCAACAATTCCTAAATATTACCCTTACATGTGGGAAATAGAAAAACCAGGGAAAAGGGGAAAGCGTATTAAAAGCTGCATAGGGAAGAACATTCCATTCTCCCATGAATATACTAACATATTTTGTCTCTGATTTTCTGTCTATTTGGGCTAGATGAAATTTGCCATTTTCTAAGGAACTAGCAAAGAATCAGGAGGAGTCTGTTAGCCCGTTTTCCGCCTAGCAAATTCCGCCTAGCAAACTTTATTAAAAGTTTTATTAAGTTTTCGTAAGCTGCAGCTCACTTCGTCAGATGCACAATCAATCACAAAAGCTTATGCCTTAAATAAAATTTAAATAAAATTTGCTAGTTGGAAAAGAGATCACCTGACTTCTTTTGATGTTTTACCACCATAGACTAACACTCCTACTAAGGGTCTAGCAGCAGCCATAACAGGCTTTCTATGCAGAAGAATATCCATGACTTTATATACGGTTCTTGTAAATAAAAACCCAATATCCCTGACCACTCCAAAATCCATACTCATTTCACATCCTTCTTTTAACACTGAACAGTGAAACTGCAAAAGCTAATATCCTCCCAGCCATCTTATCTTTCCTTCATGCAAGCATCAAAAAATTTTTTTAAAAAGCTGAAATACTTACATTGTACCAACTCTGGCTTTTCTGTAAAGAGAAAATAAAAACAATAAACAAAAAAGAAGCAGTTAGTATGGAGGTTCCAGGACTAGAGAAAGGAAGAAGAATGAGAAAAAAAAGACTTTGGAAGTACCAACTGTTGTATCAAGTGTTGGCTAGCATCACTGAAACCAGAGAAGAAACAAAATAGAATTGCATTGGTTCTAGGACAGACCTGCAGGCTTTTATTACAACTTGTTGGCCAAATTAGAACATTGATTGTAACCAGCAAATGACCCCAAACCCTCACTCGGGAACATGATTTGTACTCATAATTTCTTTCTAATCTAGAAAACCCAAGCATTGACCAACTGGCATTCTTCTTCGAGTTTTTATATCAAATATGAAATATACAATGGCAGGGACATAAGAGGCCATACCTCGTGGCCAAAACCATTCATTTCAAAGCTAGAACATGTGGCCTTCGGTGCAAAACTAGATGTTCAGATTCCTTGTGCAGACTTGGAAAATGTGCCCCATTCTACTCATTTCAGATATTTATTTTATTTACAGAAATTATATGGCCACCTATCTCACGCGTTCATCTAGGGCAGAGCTTTCCAAACTGTGTGTCGGGACACGTTAGTGTGTCAGCTGCAGTGTCTGGGTGTGTCGCAGCTTCCAAGCCCTGCCAGGATTCCATGCAGGTCCTAGTGCCTGCCTTGTGCCTGGCTGCTTCCAAACCTGCTGTGATTCCGCGCAGGTCCTAGTGCCTGCCTTGTGCCTTGCTGCCTCCAAACCTGCTGTGATTCCGCGCAGGTCCTAGTGCCTGCCTTGTGCCTGGCTGCCTCCAAACCTGCTGTGATTCCACGCAGGTCCTAGTGCCTGCCTTGTGCCTGGCTGCCTCCAAACCTGCTGTGATTCCGCGCAGGTCCTAGTGCCTGCCTTGTGCCTTGCTGCCTCCAAACCTGCTGTGATTCCGCGCAGGTCCTAGTGCCTGCCTTGTGCCTGGCTGCCTCCAAACCTGCTGTGATTCCACGCAGGTCCTAGTGCCTGCCTTGTGCCTGGCTGCCTCCAAACCTGCTGTGATTCCGCGCAGGTCCTAGTGCCTGCCTTGTGCCCTGCTGTAAGAGTGTGTCGCGAAATGATGCCCTGCTGTAAGAGTGTGTCACCAACATGAAAAGTTTGGAAAGCTCTGATCTAGGGGTTTTGCAGTAATACATACAAGACATATAAAGGGGGGAAGTGGGTGTCCATTAAGAGAACATCTGAGATTTAAACTGATTTTCAGAAGGCGTATGGTGTAGTGGAAACTCTTGGATGCATTTTCAGAGTTTCTGCCTGCAGTAGTAAGCCTGAAGCTGAGAAAAAGAAGGATATTTACAAGAGGTTGATAGCACTTAAATGGTAAATGCAAATGTAAACTCAACTCTGCAGACTGGTCTGGTCTCAAATAAAGACACAGGCAGACTTGAAGGGAGTGTATTTTAGCTGGCATAACAGGCAAATCTGCACCACCTAATTTTCTCTCTATTTATGCCTAAATGGCATCTATTTATCAGCTTGTTCAACCCTGCCATACAAAAGCCATTGCTTTGATCTTCAGGTTACTTAGGCAGTGTTGTTGCTGCAGAGAAAAAGTCAACATGGGGGACAAATTGTAATGGTCTGCTTGTGGTCTGGGTGAGTTTGGAAGGAAATGTTTTCCACCGTTAAGTCTACATTCACTCCTATCTACTTAAGCAAACAATAGGTTCAAATATAGTTTCTTGGGCTGTTTGAGTTCAGGTATGTCTGAACCACAACTCACTTTCTTTCAGCCTGAAGCAAAGAGCAAAGAATGAATCAGCCTCGCTGAATGTTGCAACCTTGAAACAAGGAGGCAAATTCAGGGTTAGGGATGGCTGAGAGATTCAAAATGAAAATAGCAAGACCGTAGCCAGAGCCATCAGACTTGCAAATCAAAACTGACTCTCAACTTAGCTCTCAGACTGAAAGAGCTAAGACGATGCTTCTGTAGCTTCCGCGAAAGAGCCTCTTCCTTGATGTATCTGATGGACCTTGATGAAATTTGCTCTATTGGCTTATCTGTTCCAGCACTGGAGCTGCCTTGGAAAAATATTCAGGAATGAAAGTGATCCAAATGAAGGGCTTTATGGAATGTACAACATCCTCGTTATTACAAAGGTATTGGCTCCCAGACTTCCTTGTGTGTTTGAGAGAGCTAATTATGACATCTGGCTTGGCCCTCAAGCCAGAGTGGGGATTCCACCGTGCAAGCAAGCTCCCTTCTGACATGAGAACTGCATTTGGGAGAAACACAGCACGGTGCATTTTCCATGCCTGTGACTCCTCATACACAATGGCATTCCCTCCCTTGGGTGGATTGCAAATGTTCTCTCTTTGATGACACACACTTCTTATTTGGTGTGGCCTTATCGGTTGCCTGATTGTAACTGGAACTTTTCTGCTACTTTTGGACCTGATTAGCGCAGGGAGTTTTAGTGTTTTGTTCCTTGTATACGGACTCCCTACGAATGACTCCTCTTTCCAATAGCTACATTTTGTGTTGCTCTTATTTTATCTGATTTAAATCCAGCCCTTCCTTATAAGATGGTGAAATGTGTTTCTGAAACAAAGCTTACTAGAAAACCGATGATATTCCAGGCGATGTCACGGTAGTGCCCTAGGTTAAAGCCCAATGTTGCTGCTGTATTATAAATTTTACAACTTGTTATGCATTTGGGAGTTTGCTGTTGTGTTTGTGATGCTGTCTTTTCACATCCTTGGCCTTGGACCAAAATGACTGACTGACTGACTGACTGACTGACTGACTGACTGACTGGAATGAATGAATGACTGAATGACTGAATGACTGAATGACTGACTGACAGACAGACTGACTGACTGACTGACTGACTGACTGACTGACTGACTGACTGACTGACTGACTGAATGAATGAACGAACGAACGAATATTAACACAGGAGGGGGGACAACCTTAAGCATATTTTAAGGTTGCATTTATTTATTTATTTATTTATTTATTTCAAGATTTATAAGGCCGCCCAACTCAGGCAGCATGACTCTGGGTGGCATACAACATAAACATACAAGAAGAAGAAGAAAAAGAATAACTAACAACAAACAACCAATATATACAGTAAATACAAAAGCTAAAAGCTAAAATAGCAACCAAGCACAGAACAAAACAAACCAGGGGGTAAGGGTATTTTGATTAATGTTTTCCTTTACAATTATTTTTATTGAGCGTTTTTTTTAAAAAGGAACATAAGCAAGGAAAAATGCAGAACATAGAAAAAGGTAAAATGGCAAGGTACAGGTGATGAAATACAGGCAGATAAATGACAAATATAAGGTATCATAAAGGCTGCTACGTTCTAATGTATCATTGGAAACTTATGATACTGTAAAATGTGTCATATCCATTTTCTAAACAGAATCCAAGGGTCTGTTTCGAACTTTAAACTGAAAATACTTGGTTAACACAGTACAAATGGTTAATTGAAACACAGTGAGTCAAGACTGAAAGTCTGGTTATACATCAAATAGGAATATAAGCACTATCCAGAAGAGTTTCAACGGTTAGGCAAGACTATGCTGAAAAGACACGATATCTAAGAATCTTTTAAACAGTATGACAATGAATTTTTCTTTAGCCCATTCAAGAATATTGATGTATTGGGGAAGACAAAGAAATGGGTGGCTAAAATTATTAGGGTCTTGGGTATCTTTCTTACAAGGAATACCAATGGCCAGAACAGAGTTTTCATCAGCGCGGCTGGATCAACGGAAGACATAAAGGGGAGGAAGACTTGGGAACAGCCCTGAGTTTCAAGCAAAGTCCTTGGACCAACTTCCAGAGGTCCCTTTGCTCGCCTGAAGCCTCCCCGCTCCCACCAAGTTGGCAACTTCCTGAATTGATTCTACCTCTTTGATTCAAGCAGGAAGGACAAAGGAGAAAAAACGGAGAAAACCAGGAAGAGGGTATTGAGGAAAACAAGAGAGAGTCAAGTTCTTACTTTGATCAGGTTTAATCTGTCATACTGGAAAAAAAAGAAACCATGAAAAGGTTAGAAAGGAAAGAAAAGGTATATACAGTATATATAGTTAAAGGTATAGAGGGCAGAAAGCAAGGATATTTGCACACGGGGCTAAAGGGGGAATCTACAAAGACGTAGCAGAGAAAAGCTACAGTGGCAGAGGGGTAAAAAAATAGAGGGGAAAAAACCATCTCTAACTATGCCAAAGCACACCATTTTGCAGCATCTCCTAATTGCGAGTTTTCGTGGCTCTGAACTACACGCCTTCTGACCAGCTACGTGTAACTGAGTGTGTTTTTAGAGGTTATATTTTGCCTTGGCTGAGACTCTGAGTTTGTCACATGATCGGGATCCCAGGATAGCATCTCTGCTAGTTTGCTTCAGCCCTCCATCTGTCTACACCCTGAAGGGTGAACTCGGTTTGCTGTGAGCTGAAGCAATGCCAGAGGCAACCTCCCGTATCAATTATCTTTCTTCCCATAACAGGAACAGGAAGGGTTCCTACTTCTAACAAGCAGAGGAATAAATTCCAAGCTCCTTAGGAATCTCAAGGAACACGGGATGTGCTGGTGCCTAAATTCACAGAATCCAGCGACGGTTTACAAGGGCAACCTCAGGGCAGAGTATCACCTGTCTGAAGAAGCGCCTGCTTTGCCAATCCAAATTGCTGCGCCCGTTGTCCTCAGGAAGAATGGTGAGGGGTGTCAGTTGCTGTCCTGGAGCCACTCCCGGGAGGGCGGGGTTGCCACAGATTCTCCATTCCTCTGTGAAGCACCTTGGGAGCTCCTCCAGTTCTGATAATCCCACTCTTCCCAAGATGCTTGGGGGGCACATGAAAAATGAACCCCCGATGGCTGTTCTTTTTCCTGTCCTCACTAGGTGTCCTGCTCCCTCAGTCTTACATGCAGAAGCGCCAAGGAACGCAATGAAGGAGAACAAACAAGGAAAGGCTGAGCTGCATACAACCCTGGCAATTGCTTTAACTTTTAATCATAGTTCACCAAGGTGTTCCAGGATGACAAGTTCAAACGGACTTCGGCCCACCAACCGTTTAAGGTAAATTAAGAAGCATGGCCTTTTTCTACAATCTGGAGGTACTGGATTGTTGGCAGATGGGCTACTCCATTCCATGTCCACCCTCCACCACCGAATTATTCTGCACACTAGTCACTTTGTTCCTTAAAACAGCCAGCATTTGATTCTTCAGTATCATTCTGAATCCACTTGGGAAGCAGAAGGTTCTCAAGGGCTTGCATAAAATCAGGCACAAGGCTCACATCCTGGTCAAGACGATGGTAACAGGCCCTTCCAAGAATAGGCACTTATAACTCTCCGCATGCCCCAATCCATAGCCAAATGTTTAATTCCAAAGGATGAGATTACTCGCTCGAAGGATAGACTTTGCAGATGACTCAAAAATATTTTGCTTGCATGTACATCAGGAACGGCCATGGGGGCGCGGTGAATTGAGGATACTGCTTTCTGCAAAAATGGCATCTAGCTTGCTTAGGGGGGATAGACTAGGAAAGGGCTCCCTCTGTGGGTAAAATGGTGTCATGACAGCATATAAACCTCATTCAAGAGATGCCAATAATGGACATGTCAGAACGTGGAGTTCCAAAACTGCTTCATCGCCCTAATCATAAAGTTTTATACTGGGGGAAGCAGAACACCTCTGGCATGTGAAGGAAAAAAGGAAAGAGGCAGAAGCAGCAAACGTTTTGGAGGAAGATGTCTTTTGACCAAATCCGCCCCTTCTGATTCCCGACTCAATGCAGGATCAAGGCACATGGCAAGGAGGTAGGATCTGGAACAAAGGTAAGTAGCCAAATGGGGCCTATTAGTACCACTCCATGTGCCCCATTTCTCTGTGCTGGAATTAGCAAAGGCACCGAAATCTCCTTCAGGATAAGAAGTTTCAACCTTCCAAAAAATGAAGTCTGAACAAGATTGACCCGTTCTAAAGGGGGAATGTTGCTACCATTTGAACAGATGGTCCAAGCCCTTATTTTATCCTTGTCATTCTTCAGTAACTCTCAAAAGGTCTTAATCAGACCTACTAGGAACGTGCATTCTTCCAGGGTCAAAAAAACAGTGCTGGATCTCAAACACGTCCAGGGTTCCAGAAGATAGACAAACCTGAATGTGTCCTGCCCAAGAAAGCCCCAATCTCAACTTCAGTTCAAAACTTCCCAGTGTTTCCTATACAAGTGATGACTTTTTTTTCTTAATTTCCTTGCATGGCCGAAAGGTCTTTCATTGGTTTTCATTTTAGCTTGTACATTTCACTATTGGAGTGTGTGTTCTGTGCTAATCGCCCACTTATTCCACAAGCTGTGAAAATGCTTTGGAAAAGCTACATGCCCAGTTCATCCCAAGATTAAGCATTTTCTATGCATTTGCACGTCCAGAGGGTTAGACATTCCTTTAGTTGCTCCTTCTCCTACAGGGGGAAGGGGATTTTAAGACGAAATCTGTATCCCTTCTATTTAAAAGGCTCATCAGGAGCATGTCCTCAAATCCAAAACGGTACAACATGATCTGATCTTGCAAACACTTCGAGTTTTGCCCCATCCATAGCTTTGTTCAAGGTAGGTAAACGTTTGGCTCCCACATTACATCTCCCTATGACTTTAGCCATGGGCAAGATGCACGAGTGGGCTATGTCATCTTCAAAAGGTGACAGAAGAGAGCAAAAATGTGCCATCTGGAGTCCAGGAGTTGGTTCCTACACTCACTCAGCTATTTCTACACATGCCACTGTTATAGAATGAGTCAACGGCCAGCAACAAGGGGTTAATAAATTACACTGGAGCTGGAGCCTGAAAGGAATGCATGTGCAAGGCTATATCAAGGTACAAGATGTTCCAAGACATAATATGAAGAGATAAGAGAATTTGGGGAAATGCTTCTCTGATAAGATTTTTGGAATGCCTACATCATGGAACAGTCATGGAAGGAACACTTTGACAACTACCAACCTTGATGACACTGAGCTGACCAAGCAGTCAAACTGAGGCTTTTCAGCAGAACCATCTACCATCAAGGTTCATCTCAGAAAATGATCTTTGGGACTTTCCAGCCCCTCTTGTCACTTGGCCAACAACAGAAAGGGTCTTTTTGGTGTGTATGATCTGAATGAGTGAGTGAATGTGGTATTGTTGGGTGGTGACTTTCCTCTGGTGCTACGTAAAAGATTCCTAATTCTACAGCAAAGGGCAAGCCTCTTGTAATACCGTATCTTCCTCAGTCATGCAAGAAGAGGTAGGTGGATTGGATGCATATGGCATTTATATACAAACCCATTTCCTTCTATTCCTCCATCTCCCCAAAAGGGGGGGGCATCATATGGTGTTTATGAAACTAGTAGAAGTATATGTAAAATCCTCAAATTGCACTTTTGACAAGGGCACCAATGTATCCGTCCCTCTTTCTCCACCAGACACTAAGATCAACTTTTAAGTGAGAGCACCAACAAAGATGGACATGAAAGGCTGGAGCATCAGAATGGATTCCTAGCCTCAATATCCTTCTTTGCACTCAGAGAATGATAAACCCCCATCTCTAAGAGAAAACAGACTTCTGAAGACTACCTTTACATAGAGAACATGAATGCCCAGGGATATTTGAGAAATAAATCAGGATGGTTTAGCAGGGAAGAAGCAGCTCAATTCCTTTGGGGTCAATTGGATCACCAATATTCATGCCAAAGGCGGTCCTCTCCCTTGATACAAGCCAGGTTTCCTGCCCTCTTCCTGTCCTTACCTTTAAGAACCTTGACTTTAAAAAAGAATAATGGGAACAGAGAATGCTGCAAAGAAAATCACCAGCCTATGGGGCATACAAACCTTCTTAGAAGATAAAAATAATGAGTGCCTGCACTCAAAGCACTATTTGGAAATCTATCCACTTGCCCAGGAAGAAACAAAAAGCAACTAAGCATCCTGGAGAACTACATACAGTGGTGAGATGTAACTTCATCAAGCTGGCTTCTGGTCAGTGGGTATTTTGGCTGACCGGCCATGTCAATCACAGCAGCTGTTTTTAAGGTGAACTCACAATCTCATTTAAATATTGCCAATGTGTTCCCTAACCCTAAAGGGTTACCTATTCCTGAACTTGCATATTGGAAAAGAGTAGACTAGAGGGTCACATTCAAATGTCCTGCCAAAGAGATCCCTCAATGAGAGGACTGGATTTCAAAGGAATCTCTGACTCTCCTAGGGTCCAATCATTGGCTGCAAAGAGGAAGGGACAGAATGGAGTAGAAAGAAAGCTGATTTTAAATAGGTGCTTGCTGGCAAAAAAAAAACGGAAATAGAAAAAAAAACATGGAAGAAGAGGAGAATTAAATTAAAAATTACAACTCAGAAGTAAACAAGATGAATGGGATCAACATCTTTTTATTAATAACGTAGGAAGACCTTGAGTCAAAAGATCATCTCCTCATTTGCTCAGTTGGATACCAAATTCTCTCCCTCTGAGGGAAATCACTAAGTCGCAGAGCCAAGAAACTTTTTTTCACTTTGAGCAATCTCTATTTGGAGGAAAAGGGAATTTGGGTGGTGGCTTGGTGAACCTCTTCTCCTTCTCCTTCTCCTGAGCCTACAAGCCACAACAGCAAGGCTGGCTGGGGAATTCTGGGAGTTGAAGTCCACACATCTTAAAGTTGCCATGGTTGAGAAACACTAGACTAATGCATAAAGATACAGGAAAAAGGAATGAAAGTAAGGAATGAGGAAATTTCAGAAGCTGGGTTTGTGAAATGTGATACAGTTCTTTTCACATATACCTATTTTATGTGCACGTAAGTGCTTGTCTATCCATTCCTCCTTCTTAGGAACAATAGCTGTCCCCAATAGAGCCTAATTAATCCTGTGACTTCCTGCTTCTTCTCTGATGACGGAAATGAGCTTTTGATTTAAAATGTAGAACAAGCTATTTTGAACCATTACACCATGTAGTCCATTCAGTCAGGATAATCTAATCTGGCCTGCCATGTGGTCTTAAGAGGACTAGATTGTCAGTCATGGTACCAAGTGCCAAACATCGGGCATCAACTTCCAGGTTACATGATGACTTCTGGATAGAGATTCCAGAACGATCAAGTCTATAGATACTAGGGCCTATAAACTGTGGAGGTTACCTCCACAAGATGTGGTAATAGCTACAAATCAACTGAGATGAATTCCTGTAGGTTAAGGATATCTATGGCTATTGAGGTCAGTAGCCAGGAGGGTCACCTGTTTCCTGCAAGATCAGAAGCTGCATGTCTTGGAATACCAGTTGTCACGATACAAATGCAGGTAAGGTAAAGGTAAAGGTTCCTCCCGCACAGTTGTGCAGTCGTGTCCGACTCTAGGGGCCGGTGCTCATCTCTGTTTGTTAGCCGAAGAGCCAGCGTTGTCTGAAGACGCTTCCACGGTCACGTGGCCAGCATGACGCACATGGAGCGCTGTTACCTACCCACCGAAGTGGTACCTATTCATCTACTTGCATTTGCATGCTTTCGAATTGCTAGGTTGGCAAGAGCTGGGGCGAGTGCGGGAGCTCACTCCGTCACGCGGGGTTAGGGATTCGAACCTCCGAACTTGCAATCTTCCGATCGACAAGCCTGGCATCTTACCCGCTGAGCCACCACGCCCCTTCAAATGCCACACCCCCTTCAAATGCCACACACCACTACAAATGCAGAGAGGATTACTATTTGTAATCTGCATTCGATGTAGAACAGCCAGTTTAGGCAATAGTTTTGTCCCCTGGGCTATTAAACGCCTGAACTTTTAATAATCCCCTCTCACGCTATGGTTATATATGCTGTGTGTAGGACTGATATTTATTAGGGTTAAAGAATAGAGGGGGGGAATGGGTAATGAACATATATTGCATATATGGTAATTATGGTATTCTTATTTTATCAGTTGAGCCAATTGCAACGAAATTTCATTTCAATGTGCACTTTGTTTATATGTGGAATGACAATAAAGTTCTGTTCTGTTCTGTTCTGTTCTGTTCCCCACCAGCTTTGGGACGCCCTATGGGCACCTGCTTGGCCAATGTGAGAGCAAAAAGTTGGTCTAGATGGGCTCTTAGCCTAATCTTGTATGGCTCTTCTGGTATTCTCATGTTCTTTATGTTTAAGGAACAATTCCAAAAATGACTTCTCCCCCAAGAAAATCTCGTTATGTTGCAGAAGTTCTTAGGATTAGCACAGAGTTCTATTCAGCGCTGTTGAGTGCTTTCTTTTATACTATATTGGATGATCCAGAACTTCTGGGCCAACTTGTTAACAAGCTTAATATTCCTCCTATATTGGGTGACTGACACTGGTATATTAACAGAAGGGGACTTTGATATTAAAAGACACGTTGGGCACAGGAAAGCAGACAGTCAGCCAAGACCTGATCAGCAGAGCTCAAAATCAGGATACGGTGAGACAGTGAAAAGAAGGTCATCTCAGAACGAGGGAGGGCTAGTGGGGAGGGGGAACAAGAAGATAGAGTGCTCAACGCTGAGCAAGCAAACTCACCTTGGAATTCTTGGCCCCACCACGACCTGATTGGGAGGAACAGCTTCGCTGCACGCCTTGCTCTGGCGTGGAAGGAGATTTGTCAGAAGAATGGTCTGACCCTTTCTCCACCATGGTGTCTCCTTGGGGGTCCTGTGGCGTGGGAGACCGGGAGCGTTTACGCAGGACTGGGGAGCAAGCGGGAGTACTGCGGTTCGAGTTACTGGCAGTACTGGAGAGAAGGAAGAGAGAAAATCAAGTCAAAAACCCATCACGGAACTTGGCTAAGCCTAAGCCTGCAGACACCACGTGGTAGTGAAGACATTTAACTTGGGAAGTACAGATTCCTAATCTCCTAAATCTTTCTTTCCAGAGGAAAGCTTTAGTCCTTTCCATCTCTATCTATGCCTTATGGAGATCACAGGCAAGGGAGGAGGAGGCGCGTTCTCAGTGTAGCGGGCCTTGGGCACCCAGCCAAGAGGGTCCGGCCGGATCCGCCTTGAGTTGCAGGAGATTTTCCCTCAGAGCCTGTTGGGATCGCTCAGATTGGCAAGATTTTCTGTATGCGTAGGATCAATTAAGAACTAGAACGTCATCTCGAGCTCAGCGGGGTTCCTTCGCCTAAACCCTGACACTATGTTTCCTAAAACGGGATGCTAGCCACCAAAATGCAGAGCCCAGGGGTGGAATTGAGACTGATAGAGCAACTAGGTTGCAGCTGAAACACCCCCAGGAAGTTTGCTTTTTCTTTGATTTGATCTACTCTACACCATTTTAATTTCATGCCACTGGGGGGAAAAAATCAGGAGGGAAAAGAACATGTTCAAGAAACCTGCATGATTTTTCTTCCCAAAATAAATATTTAGCATGTAGATCTTAAGATCAAGGCACAAATGACCAGGCTCAAATGATCCTACTTCAGACACATTATGGGAAGGCCTATCTCTATGGAAAAGGCTCTGATGCTGGGAAAGGTGGGAGGAAAGAGAAGAAGAGGATGACCAGCAGCAAGGGGGATGGACTCAGTTACAGTGGCGATGAGTGCGCTGTTGAGAAGGATAGATCATCAAGGAGAAAAACTATCTTTGTGGTTGCTAGTGTCAACACTGACTTGATGGTACATAATCAGGCCTTAAGAGATAGATTTATACATGTATGCATCTCATTGGCATCTCTTTACAATTGGCAAGGGTGGCCAAATACATCATTAAGCAAAAAGATCTAAAATGTACAGTATATAGTCACATTTGACAAAACATCAAAGAGAGACAATTAGTTGAACCTGGATCCCACTGAAATTAATAACACAAGATGGCCATAGCTTTGGTTTCACTGACTTCAACGTAAACCCACGTGTGATCAATTTTGTCTAGGTCTGACCCATGAACTTGCAATATTGTTGTTGTTGTTGTTGTTGTTGTTGTTGTTGTTGTTGTTATTATTATTATTATATGATCCATGACTTTTCATTTGGAAAAGAACTGGAAGCAACTCAGAATTCATGGTTCCCGATCAGAGATCCCATCTTGCTGCCCATTAGAGCAGAGCTTTCCAAACTGTGTGTCGGGACACGTTAGTGTGTCGGCTGCAGTGTCTGGGTGTGTCGTGGCTGCTGCTGCCTCCTGGATTCCACGCAGGTCCTTGTGCCTGCCTTGTGCCTTGCTGCCTCCAAACCTGCCCTGCCAGGATTCCACGCAGGTCCTAGTGCTTGCCTTGTGCCCTGCTGCCTCCAAACCTGCTGTGATTCTGCGCAGGTCCTAGTGCCTGCCTTGTGTCCTGCTGTAAGAGTGTGTCGCGAAATGATGCCCTGCTGTAAGAGTGTGTCGCGAAATGATGCATGTCTAAAAAGTGTGTCACCAACATGAAAAGTTTGGAAAGCTCTGCATTAGAGGAAGCACAACGAAACATCTTTAGGGATGTATGACAATTCTTCTTTGCTGTCCTTCTCAACAGCCCTCCACCCCAATCTTCCAAAACCTTTGCTGTTTATGCTCAGTCCCAGCGTTTTTGGACCCAGACCAGGAACAGACATGGCAAATGTCTTCTGTGGTTTCCATAGTAACCAGGGCTTGCAAAAGAACCAGGAATCCACGCTTGCAATGACAAAACAACTTGACCCACTTTGAAAATAATAATAATAATGCTTTATGAAACTAACTGGCCAGTGGCAATTCAGAACCCCGAGCGACCCCTCTCGAAGCCCTCTGGAGAAGTTGCTGCAGATATACTACCACAGCAGACACACAATAGGTAGTTGATGAAAACTTTCAACTAAAGGCCTAGTGGGGAATGTAATGTCTTAAAACTGTGTTTGTGTGTGTGCACGCACATGTGCAAGAGTCAATGAAGATTCTCAGTCATCCAGGTGGAATTGCCATGACTCAACCGACAGACATGTGCAGGAGAGAAGGATATTCCCATCAATTTTGATTACAAGGGGAAGCTTGTAATTTGGGTTTTCCAATTAAACTACTTTTAAGATATCAACATTCTGTACCAATAAATTCTTCCAGCTAAGAATGCACATTCAAAGAGTTCAAAGTAATCTTCTCTAGCAGTTTTCTGGGTTTTGATTCCAAGGTTCAGACAAGTAATCTGAACTCACCTAAGACAACCAACCATTTACTATTCAGCCACTTTCAAATATCACCAAATACTCTGATGTGAAGACAACTTACTTTCCTCTACTACATTATGGCATCACTGGTTAGCCTGGACATGAGACAAACCTACATCCTAGGATTACAGGCATTAGGAACAAACTAACATCTCCCACTGGTTATATCTGCAGGAATCTCTAGAGCAGTGCTTTCCAAACTGCCGCCGTTGGCGACACACCAACGGCGGCAGCGGGGGCGTGCACGGCGGCGGGGACGTGCGTGGCGGCGGGGGCGTGCACGGTGGGGGGGCGCGCAGCAGCGGCAGCGTGTACGGTGGTGGCGGCAGCAGCTGCGGCCTCCGCTAAAACACGGAAGCACTGATGGTGCGCCGCTGCTGCCGCCGCCATACACACCGCCCCCGTGCACACCCCCGCCGCCGCTTCCAGTTTGTGTGGTGACACACCAAACTGTGTGTTGCGACACACTAAAGTGTTGCGACACACAGTTTGGAAAGCTGTGCTCTAGAGAGAAACATAATAGTAGCAAAGGATATTCCCTAGTCCCTGGTACCCATGTTCTCGTGAAATTTATTTATTTATTATTTTATTTATTAACTAGATTATAAGGCTGCCCAACTCAAGCAATGTAATTCTGGGTGGTGTATAGCATGAAAAATAAAATTAGTTCAGCCCAAATGCAGTGCCCCACTCCTACAAATTATGCAGTCGAGTTTCCCACATTTGGAGAAATCACAGGAGTCAGCACACCCCAAATGCAATGGATGAGCCTCACCCTGGGAACACCCCCTCCATGATCATGGTATCTCCCCTGCACGTATTTGTTCTACGTGCACCTCATGCACAAATTTCAGAGCCAGGAGTTTTGAATTTCTGCATGCAAACCCCAGTAGTGAAAGTGGTGTGCTGCCTCCTTCTTTTCCCCTGCAGTGGAAATGAAGCTGAGTGACATACAAAACGCTGCATCCGTTCGATCCACAGAATGCAAGAGTGCCGCCAGCTAGTGGGAAAACTTCACCATCCTCACTGCAGCCTTTAGACTAGCCTAGCACAAACTTTTATTTTATCTGATAAGAACTGGAGTATATCTTCCTAGGTGGGCCAGTTTTGTGCCTTCCTATGTGCTATTTGTTCTACTTATAGTTGAAGATTCTGAATTTTTACTGACTGGTATATTATTATTATTATTATTATTATTATTATTATTATTATTATTATTATTGCACTTTTATCCCTGTACTTTTATATTCTTCATTTCATTCTTATTTCTTGCTATATATCTTACATCTATACATACTTGTCAATTGATATACATGTATATTTATATTAACTTTCTTTGGAGTGCTCTCTGAGCCTTGTTGTTTTCTTGCAGACGTTTCATTGCCAGGCTAGGCAACAACTTCAGTGCGAAAAGGGAGTGGGACTTGCTCTCTGTTTATATACCACGGCTTGTCCTGCCTGTGTTGGTGGAGATGTTGTTCTCTCCTTAGGAGTTCCTTGATTGGGCTGTTGTTTGCTGCTTGGTTGCTTGACTGAGTTAATAGTTCCTTGATTAGGGTATATTGTGCTATGGAGTCCTTGGTGCTCTCCGAGCCTTGTTATTTTCTTGCAGACGTTTCATTGCCAGACTAGGCAACATCTTCAGGCACTGAAGATGTTGTCTAGTCTGGCAATGAAACGTCTGCAAGAAAACAACAAGGCTCAGAGAGCACCAAGGACTCCACAGTTCAACCCTGAGCTACAAATATTATCTTTGATTAACTTACTTTTTAGGTTTTATATCATTGCTTCTGGCTTTCTGGCTGTACTAGGCTCTGATAAGGCATACATAGCAATTATTTTTCCAGGATGTCAAAGTGAACTTCCTATCTGGATGCACTAATGTGTACACAACCAATCCAAAAATAATGAATGTATTTCTCTTTCTGCTTCTTCCACCTTTCCCTGTTCCTAGAACTGTGGATGTCTGGCCATGCATTAGCAATTCTGCATTGGCATCGTGGTCTTCTAGTTCAGTGCATTTAAATGTTTAAAAGCAGTACTGGAAGATTTCAAGGTAGCGATTAGTCAAATAATTGTTCTGAGCTTAACCAGCTTTTCCTAAACTTTTCTTAACTTCTGCAAGCTTACAGAATGAGGCCTACAAGCTTATTTTCTAAGAAGGAAAAGGCTAGGATTTTCAGGGTTTTTTTAAAGAAAGTCACACGGTGCTTATTCTTAATATTCAGACTCACGAAGCTGCATTTTGAAAGGTAATCCACTCTTCACCCACTTCACATCTCTGCTGCATGTCAGTTTTGCATCTTTTAAAAATATTGTTTGTGGCATACATAATTCTAAAATCCCTTGGAAAAAGAAGGGAAGGTATGATTCTGACGCAGAGAAAACAATATACCAATATAAAGCACACAAACACAAAAGCCCCCTTAAATCATAGGATTATAAAGTTGGAAGTGGTCATTAAGGTCATCCAGCCCAACACTCTATGCAGGAATCTAAAGCATCCGATGGACATCGGACATCCACTTGAACACACACAATGAAGAGGAATCCACCAGCTCTCTAGATCATCTCTTTCACGGTCCAACTACTCTAAGTGTTAGGAAGGTTTTCCTCGGACATCCACTTGAACACACACAATGAAGGGGAAGCCACCAGCTCTCTAGATCATCTCTTCCACGGTCCAACTACTCTAAGTGTTAGGAAGGTTTTCCTCGGACATCCACTTGAACACACACAATGAAGGGGAAGCCACCAGCTCTCTAGATCATCTCTTCCACGGTCCAACTACTCTAAGTGTTAGGAAGGTTTTCCTCGGACATCCACTTGAACACACACAATGAAGGGGAAGCCACCAGCTCTCTAGATCATCTCTTCCACGGTCCAACTACTCTAAGTGTTAGGAAGGTTTTCCTCGGACATCCACTTGAACACACACAATGAAGAGGAATCCACCAGCTCTCTAGATCATCTCTTCCACGGTCCAACTACTCTAAGTGTTAGGAAGGTTTTCCTCGGACATCCACTTGAACACACACAATGAAGGGGAATCCACCAGCTCTCTAGATCATCTCTTCCACGGTCCAACTACTCTAAGTGTTAGGAAGGTTTTCCTCGGACATCCACTTGAACACACACAATGAAGAGGAATCCACCAGCTCTCTAGATCATCTCTTCCACGGTCCAACTACTCTAAGTGTTAGGAAGGTTTTCCTCGGACATCCACTTGAACACACACAATGAAGGGGAATCCACCAGCTCTCTAGATCATCTCTTCCACGGTCCAACTACTCTAAGTGTTAGGAAGGTTTTCCTCGGACATCCACTTGAACACACACAATGAAGGGGAATCCACCAGCTCTCTAGATCATCTCTTCCACGGTCCAACTACTCTAAGTGTTAGGAAGGTTTTCCTAATAATGTTCATCCAGGATCTGCCTTCCTTTCACGTCCTGCACTGTGGAATGAGAAAGAACAGACCTTGATCTTCTTCAGTGTGACCACCTTTTAGGCCTTTGGAGGCTACCCTTCTAATTCTAAACATGCTCCCCAACTTTAATTTCTCTTTTATGAAGAGGCTTAACTTTTAGTCTCCTGATGGTCCTTGTTGCCCTTCTCTGAATCTTTTCCAGTAAGCGTGGTGCCAAGGATAGGACAGTGTACTCAAAGTGGGAGCTGTCCTACACAATCTAAAGTGGGATTATTCCTTCTTGCAGTCCGGAAGCTACTTCAGCTGTCTAAAACCACCTTTGCTTTTTTTTGCAGCCATATCAAGCTGCTGACTCATATTCAGTTTGTAATCAGCTATTTATTCCAAGTTTTGTTTGTTTGTTTGTTTGTTTGTTTTTCTATCCCGCCTTTATTATTTTTATAAATAACTCAAGGCAGGGAACATCCCTATTACTCCTTCCTCCTCCTATTTTCCCCACAACAACCCTGTGAGGTGAGTTGGGCTGAGAGAGAGTGACTGGCCCAAAGTTGCTCTTAATTTCCCACAAATTCTTCTGCCAACCAGAAATGCATTGGACTTATGCTTCCTTCTCTCTGTTCAGTTTAATTTCAGCCCAGTTTCCTAACTTATCTAGATCATCTTAATTTTATTTAGCAATGTATGACATTTATCATTTTTTATATGAGCTTTATGGTTTCGTTCCAGATGGAATGCGGAGCAATCAGTATTTCCACATGTAATAGCTGGCTTTTACTAATGTGTTAAAAGGGAACACAATGACTGAACAAAGTTTTGGCATGTGTGAATTCCCACTGAAGCTGCAGTGATGCAGAGAGGAGACTTCCCCAAGCAAGATTTTGTGGAATAAATAATCTTGAGACATTCTGCCTCATAGCTTAATTAGAACTGATTTTTAAAATATTCACCTTCTCAAGTAGACCAAAGTGCCTGCCTGCCTGCCTGCCTTTCCTTCCTTCCTTCCTTCCTTCCTTCCTTCCTTCCTTCCTTCCTTCCTTCCTTCCTTTCCTTCCTCCTTCCTCCTTCCTCCCCTTCCTTTCCTTCCTCCTTCCTCCTTCCTCCCCTTCCTTGCCTACCTCCTTTCCTTTCCTTTCCTTTCCTTTCCTTTCCTTTCCTTTCCTTTCCTTTCCTTTCCTTCCTGACTTACCGGCACTACTGACAGCTACATAATAGGAACAACTTGTATGGACACTGTTTAAAAAATCAGCCCAGTCTGTTTTCACACGATGCAGGACTGGGCAGTAGACTTTCTTTGAGGAAGTCTGAAGGACATATCCTCCCCTGTCTTGGTAGGAACCAGATGCAGGAAGGAGAAGAGAGGAAGCGAGAGAAAGGGGTTGTCCTTCTGAGAGCAGGAAGATCTAGAGAGCTTTTGACAGCCTTGCAAGCCTTGGGAGATCCATCTTTCCTAGACTAATGGAAGACATTGAGCATCAGCACTCAGCAAGCTGGATCAGTTCTACTCCCGTGGCCAGGATTATCTGACACTCCTTTCCTTTGCTCTGTTCTTTCTCCCCACTCCCTTCCAGGCTTCAAGGCTCCCTCCAAGTTCCTGTGGCACCGGTGGAGCACAATACCATTTAGGCTGATCGTCCAACCCGGTGCTGGTCCCTAGATGGGCAGGAGTTAATTTGCATAGATTGTCCCGGTGGGCAGAGCAGCAGTCTCCGCCAATCAGGGAAGCTGGCTTGCTTTGCATTTCCAACCTGAGCATCTTTTTTTATTAATGAAAAACAATAAAGTCATCCTGAGCTTGAGCATGAAATCCCTGGTGTTTCTCTTCCTTCCACAGGGCTAAAATGTATTCGCCCCCTCAAAAAAACCACTTGCCTTGAGCAAAGGTTTATCATCCCCCCCTCCCCTTTCAACAGCAAAAAAGGGGTGTGTGCAGCAGTCTTTTGGAGCAGGCACTGAGGACAAGGACAATAACAAAACTGACCCATTGCGTGGAGGGGTGGGAGAGCAGGCAGGCACACCACACCACTAGACCCTTCCCACCTCGACTTCTGACTTGAACCATCCTGGGTCTTTGCTTCATCGCAACCACACGTGACCCACATAAATCATGGAACCCACAAGGAAATCAAAGGTCCCCGCCGCTGCTTTTTGCCTTGGCCTGCCCCTGTGCAGAAAGGGGGAGAAGAGACTGAAAGGAGGGGATTCTACAGCCAAGGAACGCGTGGGTACACAAACACGCCCAAGCAGCGCGGCGTGACGCACTGATAATTCAACCAACGGCGCCCAGCTGCCCCTTCGCTCAATCTCCCCCCTGCAAAAAGAAAGAAGGAAAAGGAAAAGCATCTGAGAACAACGCTCGGCTGCCTCTCCTCCCCCACCAGCAAAGGAAAAGCAAACGAAAATGCTCTTTTCCCACTCTCAAAAATCTGCCTCCCCATCCTGCGGGAAGCAAAGGCGACCGGAATTTCAGCAGAGGAGAGAGGAAAAGTACTGGGGCGGGCAAGGGGGAGGGGGGGTGCGGGGGCCGAGTCCTGCCATCCTGATTAACGGGGGGGACGGGGGGGGGGGACGGGACAGGAGAGAATGTGCCTCTCTGCAACATGATGTCATGTCACACCGGCTGCTTTCCGGCTTCCCTCCCCCTCCAACGCCGCGCTCCCGCTGGGGAAGAGAGGCAGCGGCAGCTGTCGCCAACATGGACTCCGGATTTATGCCACTCACGGTCTCGGGCGGCTCTTGCGCTGCCCGGAAAGCACCCCAGGCCACAGGCAGCTTGAATGCCCATCCAGAGAGAGGGGGGGGGAGGGGGAGGGAGAGAGAGAGAAGCAGAAGGCAGTTGCACTAACCTTGAAGCCATTTGGGACCAGGATCCTGCAGCCAAGCCTGGCCGTTCATTCATTCATGCGGTTGGGTGGTGGGGACGGAGGCCGGGGAGGGTGGACCAGCGGGGGGGCGAAGGGGCCGTGCCCATCCTGCACCATCGCCAGGCCCTTCTTCCCGAGGAAGAGGGGGCTTACACGCGGAGGGACCCCCCGCTCTCCGCAGGACGGCAGAATTGCCTATTCTCGGCCATAGCGAATCCACGCCTGCCGCCACTCCTCCCCTCCCGCAAAGATTTGGTTAGGCTCTGCGGAGGTCTCCCTTCCCTCTTTCGCTCTCTCCCTTACACAGATGCTCTCGCACATACATGCGCGCACACAGGCAGGCAGGCAGACAGGCAGGCACGCACGCTCACACACGCACACCGCAGGCAGAGCCCGGGAGCTGCCGGTTTACACAATGCGCGCTTGGCGGAGTTCTCGGGGCGTCCCGGCCGGACGGGGCTTCGCGGGGCCCCGGGCTTCTCTCGGCGGCAACAGAGCTTCGAGCGCGAAAGGCCGGGTTGGCGGACAGCGACAGATTTGGCACCACGCCCATTTCGGAAACCCGCTCCCAGCTTCCACCAGCCGCTCGGGCACAGCCGCACACGACTGGCACCAACTCATAAGGCGTGGATTTCCTTTTTTTCCTTCCCCGTCCCCCTTGGCTATTAGTGTATAGTTTCGTTTACAATCCCATCGCGGGCAGATCAGTTGCCTTTATTCCAACCAGCACATCTCAACACATCTCATGGAAAAACCTTCACCTGGCAACGGAAAAGATCTGAAATATTTGGTCGCCCAAGAGAGCTGCCCAAACGATCGGGGACTTAACGCTTTCCTTAAGAGGAAAGGCTGGCATTCTAATTTTTTTGTTTATTAACAGTATTATTCATTTAGTTATGCCTTTGAGTCAATGTTGACTCCTGGTGACTGCATGGATTAGTCCCTACAGCAGAGCTTTCCAAACTGTGTGTCGCGACACAAAAGTGTGTCACCACACACAGTCTGGTGTGGCGCCACACAACCCAGAAGCGCTGATCATCATCATCAGCGCTTCCGGGTTTTCCCGGGGCCACACACCAATTACAGCGCGAAAAACCCAGAAGCAGCAGCAGCACTTCCGGGTTTTCCCGCGGTGACACACCAATGCCGGTTGGTGTGTCGCCGCGGGAAAAACTTTGGAAAGCCCTGCCCTACAGCTTTCTTGGCATGGTTTTTCAGAAGTGGTTTGCCATTGGCTCCTTCCTAGGGCTGAGAGAGAGGGACTGGCCCAAAGTCACCCAGCTGGCTTTGTGCCTAAGGCGGGACTAGAACTCGTAGCCACCCTGTTTCTAGCCTGATGCCTTCACCGCCACCCCAAACTGGCTCTCAGTAGGCTGGCATTCTGCTTAGCCTAGGAAACATAACCTTAGGGAAAACTTGATTGAAATGTATACAGTCATCCGTGGCATGGAAAAGTGGTCAAATAATTTCGTTGGTGTGTCGCCGCGGGAAAACCCGGAAGCGCTGATGATCAGCGCTTCCGGGTTGTGTGGCGACACACCAGACTGTGTGTGGCGACGCACTTTTGTGTCGCGACACAGTTTGGAAAGCTCTGGTATACAGTCATCCGTGGCATGGAAAAGTGGTCAAATACCAGGACCATCAGTCACCCAGCGAAACAACTCGGACAAGATGGGACTCTTGTTCATTGCAAAGGTGAGCCTTCTCAGCAGTGGCTCCCTTGTGGGTAATCCCATCCTCTTTTCAGGCCTTTGTCACCCCTGGAAAAAACCAAGATGGTGCTGCATTAAGACCCATGTTCCTTAAAGCAGCAGCAGCTTTTTTGAGTCTTTGGTCCACCTATGGAATGCAGTATGTCCAGCATTAACTGGCTGCTGCCTTTCTCCCTGCAGTTTCTCTTGGGACTAATTTTCAGCTTGTTCATCCTCAGGACCAGGGGTGGCTGATCTCCCATGGACCAGAGGCTGCATATATCACCTTCAAAGCCCTACATGGCATGGGGCCAGGTTACCTGAGGGACCGCCTCATCCCTATAACATTGAACCGTCCCACCCAGTCATGCAGAGCGGGCATGCTACAGACCCCGTCGGTAGGGGAATTCCACTTGGCGGGGTCCAGGGGGCGGGCCTTCTCTGCAGTAGTGCCCGCCCTCTGGAACATTCTGCCCCCGGAGGTGAGACAGGCCCCCTCGCTCCCGACCTTCAGGAAAAATTTGAAGACCTGGTTCTGCCGCCTCGCTTGGGATGGGAAGGGTAACAGCTCCTCCTGGGGATGGCTTGCACCATAGAGCCCTTTTATAAGATCTTATCACCTCTTGGATGTCATACTTAAATGATTTTTTTACTTGTAGGTTTGTTATATTGTATTTGTATGTTTTAATTGTTGACTCTGCTGTAAACTGCCCAGAGTCCCCCTTTTTGTGGGGAGATGGGCGGTGATAGAAGTTGGAGAAATTAATAATATAATAATAATAATATAATATAATAATAAATATAATATAGTATAGTATAGTATAGTATAGTATAGTATAGTATAGTATAATAATATAATATAATATAATAAATATAATATTATAATATAATAATATAATAATATAATATAATATAATATAATATAATATAATATAATATAATATAATATAATATAATATAATATAATAATATAGGGGTAGGGAGGTTGAAGGCTGCAATGGGGAGGTGATGTCTTTACTTGGATGCAGCTGCATCACATATAAATAATGCTATGGTGTTCCACTCCCCCCGAATTTTATTTATTTATTTAATTAATTAATTAATTAATTTTTATCCCTTTATTATTTTTATAAATAACTCAAGGCGGCAAACATACCTAATACTCCTTCCTCCTCCTATTTTCCCCACAACAACCACCTTGTGAGGTGAGTTATGGGGTGAGTTGGGGTGTTTTCTTGCATTAAATAAAATTTCAAAAGGTCTAGACATCATGCCATCTCAATTCAGCAGCAGGGACTCCAAGAGACACCCCTCCCCTCAAAAGGAGGATTTGGAGGTTACATGCAACCACAGCTTGCTCACTCTAACCAATAATTTGGAAACGATTAAAACTCTAAGGCAGCGGTCCCCAACCTTTCTGGCACCAGGGACTGGTCATAGAAGAAAACATTTTCCACGGACCAGGGGGCGGGGTTTGCAGGCAGGAGCCAACCGCGCGCACCAGGGGGCAGGGTTTGCAGGCAGGAGCCAATCACGTGCACCGGGGGTGGGATAATTGCATGCACCAGGGGCGGGGTTTGCAGGAGGCAGCCTCGTGGCCCACTTCCTAACAGGCCGCTTCAATTGATGAGAAATTCATCAATTTCAAATTGAAGATGCTATAATCAAAGGATAGCGAACCTGACAGAATATTCCACCCCAGAACTCATTTCTATGGGTCCTATTTCCATTGAATAAACTTTGCTAATTTGGGCTCCTTTCAGACAGGTTGGAATCACAACTTCCAAAATTTCCAGCTAGCCCAGATCATTCAAAATCCTGGAGATGCAAGATTTAGGAAAAAAGAAAAAGAAACTGCTCCCAACATATTGGACATGCATGACTTATTGGTGAAGTATAAACATATTAATTAAGTTTGAAGAAAAAGAATAAAGTGTGACATTTGTTTAGTATAAACATGTTACGCACAGCAAGGATTGGACCTACTGTGAAGGAGAAAAATAATAACTACTGTTGTTATTTCTTTTAGAGCAACGGTGAAAATACTTGGCTTATTTATTTCTCTTTACAGTTGCCAAATATAATTACTCTTCACAGCGTGAAGAAGATTCACAATGTGAATATTCTACAGAACAGACAGGAGGGCCCTTTTCCCCAAGCGGGAAAAAAATAAACAGTTGGAAAAATGAGGGGATAATAAGTCTCCATGCATTTTCTGCAGCTTATTATTGTGTAACTCACAAGCAGTTAACCCTTTTGGACATCAACACACAAAGGCAGCTAGGAATTATTGCTGCCTGCAAAGGAATTCCAGAACTGGAGGGAAGGCGACCATCTGCCAGCAACAGAGTACATGGACACCTGGCAACAGTCTGTTTTCTCACCATTTGCTGAAGCTCCTGCTCCAATGCCTTTGCTGTAACCCAAGTACCTCTTATTAATATTGCACCTCTTGGTGATGGGAAATGAATCACCTGTCTGGGTAATTAAAGCCCAAGGCTGACAAGGGAAGTCTGCAAGTTGATCCTGATACTCGCAACTGTAAAGATCCTCCTGCAATAGAGGTTCATCTCATTTGTCAACTAAGGGGTGTTTTCTAACAGATTCTAAAACTCAATCTGAAAGTTCTACAGAATAGAAAGAAGTCTACCCCCATAAAATCTCAACAACCGGAAACATTTGACTTCTTGCAGGTTTATTGTCTTTGCTCTCTCCCCAAAATTTGACAGTCAGGATACTGGCAAATGCATTGTCTCAAGGGTTTATCTTGTTCCCCTGAAAACTGAACCCATGTGTATTTTCACTGAGAAATTGGGTGCTGTAATGGTCAGTGAGCCAGTTGTTCTCAAAATTCACCCTATCTCAAAGGGTCGTTACTGCAGGAATAACCCTGGAGGAAAGGGGTACTATGCAGTATATACCCCCTTGAGTTTTGTGAGGAAAGGCATAATGCATTCTAGTAACTAAATAAGTATTACAGATGCTTCAAGGGTGAGTGCATCATATCACTTCGCTGGCAGGATCTTCAAGATTAGTCCAAGGGAGATGTGCTCTCAATAGAGGATCTCCTATGCGGAAGAGAATCACCCTGAACTCTTGAAGGAAGGGAATCTACAAATGAAACAAAATCAATAGCACTGGGGGGTTGGTCAGACATCCTCTAGAGTTGTGAAGGAACCTTTCTTCTGAGCCCAAATATGCCCACCAACCAAACTGATACAGAGAAGAAATTCTTGGCAAACTCCCCCAGGGGAGGTCATTTTTGCAGGTTCCCTAAGAAAGGTGATGGGGAGGAAAAAGGAAAATTTGGACTAACGAGTACTTAGAATTCAACCCCAAAATATTTCCCACAACCAAAATGCCCACAGTGGTACTAAACCCTTTGCATAGAGTTACAAAATGCCGTAGGGTCCCATTACCTGGTTGCCATTGCTTGGTTACAAAATACAATTTCTTCCATGGATATCTTCTATTTTAGAGGGACTAGAACAGAGATGGTCACCCTTATTTTTTTGTGCTGAGGGCCTCATTCCTTCAGAGACAATTAATTGTGGGCCATAAGCCAAAGGTAGGTGGGACTAAAGCAAGCTGAGGGCGAGGCCAGACCCAAAAATAGGCAACACTGACAATTCTTGCTCTGTCTGACACCCCCTTATTTCCCTCTATTGTTCTCGTTCAGTTTCTGTCTCCTGTTTCTCCAACACAGACTGACAAGGAAGGGGAACATCTTTTATTAGAGTCTGAACTTATTGCTTGCAGAGATCTTCTGAAATTAAGTTGATGGTGGCCAGAAATCAGGATTCACTCCTTAAGGCTTATGTGACCATCACCACCAACCCTATCAGCTGATGAAGACCATCAGAATTTCCTAAGGAATGTCAAGCGTCTCCACCAAGTTTCACTCTTCATTTGGGTCATGTGTCCCAAGTGGTTCTTTGGAATTCTCTTCAGGAAGCCACATCCAGACAGGGTTGGTGACTCACCTGTTCATGAAACTTCATGCATAAAACTCTGAGCCAAGAGAATACAAGAACTCTAGGAAAGAGGAAATGTAGAGGTGCTAAATAGGATGAAAGGCAGAGTATCACCAATAGATTTAGTACTTAGAGAATTCAACTGTAGAGCCCAGTAGATTTAAAAATGTGCAAAGGAGTAGAGTAGAAGAAAATGCTTGTGCCTAGAAAAGAGAAGAGGGGGAAGATAAGGCCATCCCAGGAATGTCCTTGGAAGACCTATAGATTATTGATGGTGACAAATCAAGATCAGAACATTAATCTATGCAATCGTCAAGGGTTGAGTCTGAATTAGTGCCATCAAGGAGACCATCTAAAGGAGACCATCAGTCTACAAGTGCATACAATGGCTTTTCTTAGAAAGCTGGGTAAGCAAGTAGGGCCCAGAATAAAGACAACCAGTGGCCACTTCCTATAGCAAAAATCAGTTGAGAGCTCAGAGCTCCCACCATTTGTCTGCAGAAATCCAGCAACCCCTGGCTAAAGGATTTCAGACACCAAGACTGGCCCAAATCTCTATCTGAAAGGAATCCCTGACAAGAGATCTTAGAACTAGGAGAGATGCTAAGCCTGACTTAAGGTAAGGCACACACTAGCTCATTCCTCTTCGTCAGGAATCTCCATGAAAGAGCATTGTCTGTCATGGATGCTGAAGGTGGCCTTCCTCACTATTTAACAAAGTTTTTTTTAACCACCCTTCGCCCTTCCAGATCTCAGGGCAGTAAAGAAAACCCTGATTCCTGGCTTCTTGTGGTGGTCCCAGAAAGAGAGGGAAAGAAACCAGACTTCCAGGGTGCCAAGGAAAGCAAGGGGAGAATGAAACAATCCGCAACGACAGAAGTATCAGCACCTTAAGTGAAAGGCACAACAGGGCCCCTTCTCAGTTAAGAACTTAATCTAGGATTAAGCAAAGGTCAGCTACCTCTTGCAAGGAGACAAGACTAAAAGGGTCAGATTAATTCTTGTTAATGATGCAGACCTCGTACACAGTCCTCTTCCAAAACCTGATCCAGGGATCCACCTGCAGTCCCAGGTAGAAGACTGCAACAACTGACATCCCTCTCTCTTATATTACAGATATGCTTAATTAACACCTTTAAGTCACACATCGTTACCATAACACATATAGTCATCTTACAGGCATCACACACTTCCAGTGCAATGTTCTCATTCCATAACAGTTCACCTCCAATGTGAAAAACTTCACCAGAGTCCCGACAGCTTTGATAACATAGATTTGGAATACCCTAAATTGGAAACTATTTTGGACGTGTTATCCTTTGCATCAAATTAACATGTCTCCCATTAGATGTCACATCTTGAGTTTCAGAAATGTGGGGGTTGGGATCTTAGCTAGAAAGTCTTCCAACAGACAGCATGGAAGAACTCTAGCCAGGCTCCCACTTCATATTGCCTTCTTCTTTTTTTTTAGAAAACTTTCTTAAAGCATCTTCAAAATGTACATAAAAACTAAAAAGACTGAAACAAAGAAGCCTACAAAGAAAAAGAAACAGAACTAAAAAGGTGTGAAAAAACACAAAACAAACTACTACAAAGTGACTTCCGACTTTCTAAAACAAAGATATACATAAATCAATATCAATCTCTTACTCCAATTCATATTTTAGTAAACATTAATTCTATAAAGCATTTAAATTCTCATTATTACATTCCCTTCTAAAACAAAATTACCCTCCCAATGAAAGAAAAACATATAAAACCCTTCAAACATAATTTGGAACCTAATATAACAAACGCTACCTTTCTTCACTATAATTCGCTCCTATCTGCTAACTAAACTAACATTAACCAAAAATATAAAAATTATCCAAACAGCATAAACATTTATCTAAACCCTTAAAAAAAATCCTGATAACTACATTTAAACAATAACCTAGGCATTTACCAAAAACGTAAGAATTTTCAAAACAGCATAACCATTTATCCAAACCTTTAAGAAACCACCCTGATAAACACATTTAGACTATTATCCCACTTCAAAGTAAACCAAGGCATTTACATGTCTCAGTATTATGTACAGAGCTTTCTTCTTATCAATTTTAAATTCTACAACCTGCTTTAAAAAGCCCAAATATTTGTCCAAAATCGTCCAGCCTCTAGAGTTTAATTCTCTTCCTTGATCATGGTGTGGTGGGAACACAGTCTTCCTATCTTCAACTTTCGACAACTCAATTTTCCTTTGACTATTTAAACGTAAGTCACCAATTCTCATCTTTTCCTTTGGAGAAACCACTTTACTCTTAAGGTAGTTTTCAGCCTTATCAGTTTCTCTCAATTCTTGTGACAATTTGGACTCCACAAATTCTGAGAAATGCTCCAAGACTTGAATAACAGCATTGTAGAGATCTTTAAATATCAAATTAATTTCCTCCATATTTCTTAACAGTAAAATAGATTATGGCGCCCTCTAGTGCCTCAGGAAGGTAAAGTTATTAACGCTGTAACTGAACACTCTCTCCAGCCTTTTTATCTCTGGTGTGGCCAATCAGGAAAATAAAAAGTAGTAACAAACAATATTCCCATGGGAAAGCGAAAGCAAATAGATCAGAACTCCAATCCGCAGATTCAACGAAGAAGAGAAAGTTTTATATTCCTCAAAATCACTTTAATAAAAAAGCAATTTAAGAAAACAAAATTCTTTAATGGCTGTTGTGAAAGCCTTCTTCGATAATACATAAAATTCTTTAAATCTCAATTTAACAAATTATATATAAAAAGCCAAATTACCAAGTTAATAATTTTCAAAAATAATGAGAGTCACCAAGAGATTCCGCACTTCTGCAAGTCCCTGAAGTTTTCTTGGCAAGGTTTTTCAGAAGTGGTTTGCCATTGCCTCCTTCCTAGGGCTGAGAGACAGGGACTGGCCCAAGGTCACCCAGCCGGATTTCATGCCTAAGGCGGGACTAGAACTCTCCTGGTTTGTCATTGCCTCCTTCCTAGGGCTGAGAGACAGGGATTGGCCCAAGGTCACCGAGCTGGCTTTGGCCTAAAGCGGGACTTGAACTCATGGTCTCCCAGTTTCTAGCCTAATGCCTTAACCACCATCCCAAACTGGTCTCTTGTTAGATTTATATCCTGCCCTTAATCCAGGGGCCCAAGGCAGCACAATAGCACCCCATCTAGAGCTGTTTTTCCCACAACCATCCTGAGAGCTAGGCTGGGCTGAGACATACCATGTAACCTGGCCCCAATTCACCTAGGGAGATCCTAGGTGTGGCTGAGGGAAGATTTGAACCCAAGCCGTTGCCGTTCTCATCCAAGTCCAACACCTTAACCACTACCCCGCTTTGTCTCTGTGTGAAATTAGGTGAAATCTGCATGGAGACCGAAGCCCTTAGGTCACCCACCTTTTGATTGAAAAGAGACCTAATTAATGCCAGTTGCACGCTTCTGAACACGTCCCTACTTGAGAATATGCCCTAGAGCTATTACCCCTTTTTGCATCTTACAAACCATTTTGCTGTAGACATTCTAGGGAAGCCTCACATTATACAACTCCATGTTACGAGGGCCTTGAAGAATGTTGAAACCAGCTCAGCACTGGCCTAACAAAGGGAAAGAAGATCAGTGCGTAGATGGAGAAAGACCAACAGCCCAGAACAACTGTAATTAAATACATTTACTGGAAGGCTGAGCTCTTCCAAATCAGAAATTCCATGGAAAATCCCTCCCTTTATTGTCACAGAATCACTAGACTCCTTTGCCACCATCATGCAAAACCTCACCAAGGATGCTGCTCATCATCCATGCATGATTCTTATCTGGTACAATGCTTGGTGTCTTCTTTCCAGAGTGCTATTAGCGTTTATTGGTTAACCCCACCCGCTCAGAAAGAGTGGAAGGCTTTCTTCTTTCCCTTGAGAAGCCCACATTTCCTCAATCATCATTGCTAAGGAGTTGAAGAATTGGGAATGGACATCTTCTCCCTCAACCTTCTTGAAAAGAAAAAAACAGGGACAATAACAATGTAAGAAAATAGGAGAAGAGAACGCAGTGTAAGCCAGGGTCTTCCTGCACTTACTTTTCTTGAGCACAAATTGCTCACTCCGCGAGAACACTCAACAGTGGTTCACGTAGGCAAATCATTTCTAGGCACTCCCTAATCTGTCAATGTGCCAAGCGCTAGAGGAACAGCAGATATTTGCATAGTCTCACGCAGCAATCACAGTTTTATGGACAGAACGTCTATTGAGAATAGCTGTATTGAGCAAGCTCTTAAGATAAGTGCACCCCTACTCCACAGGAGAAAGAGCGTATGTACCTCAAAGCCAAGGGTGCCCTTTGGGAAACCCTGGGCTGTTCCATTTCATGGGGGCCACCATAATTCATAAATGTGCAAAGCCTTTTCTTTTCAAAACCATGCAAGAGTAGCTGACTAGCATACAGGTAGTCCTCACTTAACAACCACAATTGGGACCAGAATTTCACTTGCTAAGCAACGTGGTCATTAAGCGAATCCGACCAGATTTTATGACCTTTTTTGCAGCAGTTGTTAAGTGAATCAATGCGGGCGTTAAGCGAATCACGTGGTCATTAAGCAAATCATGTGGTTCCCCATTGATTTTGTTTGCCAGAAGCCGGCCGGAAAGGTTGAAAATGGCGATCACGTGATCACTGGATACTGCGACGGTCATAAATGCAAACTAGTTACCAAGCACCCGAACCGTGATCACATGTCCGCAGGGACACTGCAGCAGTCATAAGTGTGGGGACCGGTTGTAAGTTGGTTTTTTCAGCACCGTCGTAAGTCTGAACCATCACTAAACAAATGGTTAAGCGAGGTCTACCTGTACTTCTAAAAACAGGAAACGCAAAGTCACCCAGGGCAAAGCTATCCCCAATTCCAACCACCAACATGTGTTGGTGAACAAATCCTAACTTAGTGAGCAGGGTTGCTCTTCAGTGGCACCTCCCAAGTAGACTTCATTCCTTCAGTGACTTTCTATCTTCCCTACCTGTTCATCTGAGGAAACCAGAGTGATACAATGCTGAACGTTGGGACGCATAGACCACATTTGTCACTCTGCAGCTTTGCTAGAAAGCGTTTTTGTGTGGGATTTGCCAGGGCACAATTGCTTCCACAGACACAGAAGGTGGATGAATGTTTGCAAGAGGTACTTCGAGGCCATCTCCTGTCCTTTCAACCTGCATTCATTACACCATTCCACGCTCAAGCAGGCTTTACACATTCTGGAAAGTGTGCTCCTTGACAGGAGATGATAAATATTCACCTCCCCGCATGGATGCATAATCAGGAAACAGCACACTCCATAAAAACGAAAAAATCTTGCAAACTGTCTTAAAGATAACCAGAGTATACCTGGATCCAAAGTGCAGCAAAGTGTGGTTACCAAGTTAGAGAGGGCCCGGGCTCCTAGGTCCTTCAGACAAACAGAAATCCCCTTTTTCCCCAGCATGGAAATGTAATATTTGTGCACGGATTACATGCAGTGGATACAAATTATTTTGCACATTTTTCATTGCAAGGTAACCTTTGCAGAGTTAAACAAGCAAGTTTCAAAGTGGAAATTGGAAGAGAGATTCTCCTGTCTTAGAATGTATATTTTTGGCGCTCACCAAAGAGAAAGAATATTGGTTCTGCAAGGCCCACTGAATTTCTGCAACCATGTGCAGCTTTGTGTCCAGATGGATGGGGTGGCGGGTGGACAGGAAAAAAAGCTTACAGTAACGCTGGCGAGCTACAAATTGCTGAGTAGGTAACTCCAGCACATCTTTAGAATTGTACCAATGGAAAACAGAAGCACGCGCACCCATGCACGCACGCAGACATTAAAAAAACAGCTGAAAGAACATCTACTTCTTGCAGCGATCATGTAGGCCAGCAAAAGCATGTAATAAACAGAAGCCTCTCCCTTCTAAAAGAAAAAAATGCTTCTTAAGAACGAGGTGTGCAGTGGCATCTTAAACCCTAGCAAATCTGCAGAACAGCTTTCACAAACTAGAATTCATGCATTGTACACTTGAAGCAGTATTTCTCCAGTTAGGCATTTATAGACCAAGACATTGCATATTCCAAATTTTAGAACTGTTTTCCATGAAAATCTTGGTTTCTCATTTGCTCCAAGCAAGAATCCCCTTACTTACTTACTTACTTACTTACTTACTTACTTACTTACTTACTTGCATATCTATAAATCTACATCAAATTTGGGGGCTGCCACATTCTCAACCAGGAAATCAGAAGATGTTTACTTCTTGGGAGGAGAGCAATAACAAATCTCGATGAAATAGTTAAGAGCAGAGACATCACACTCACAACAAAGGTCCGCATAGTTAAAGCAATGGTATTCCCCGTAGTAACCTATGGCTGCAAGAGCTGGACCATAAGGAAGACTGAGCGAAGGAAGATAGATGCTTTTGAACTGTGGAGTTGGAGTAAAATTCTGAGAGTGCCTTGGACTGCAAGAAGATCAATCCAGTCCATACTCCAGGAAATAAAGCCAGACTACTCACTTGAGGGAATGATATTAAAGGCAAAACTGAAGTACTTTGGCCACATAATGAGAAGACAGGATACCCTGGAGAAGAAGCTGATGCTAGGGAAAGTGGAAGGCAAGAGGAAGAGGGGCCGACCAAGGGCAAGATGGATTGATGATATTCTGGAGGTGACGGACTCGACCGTGGGGGAGCTGGGGATGGCGACGGCCGACAGGAAGCTCTGGCATGGGCTGGTCCATGAAGTCACGAAGAGTCGGAAGCGACTGAACGAATAAACAACAACACATTCTCAACACCCTCCCTGTGGCCTGCATCATCAGGATAACAAGTAAAAACTACATAAAAATCTTTGGCATAGAATATTTTACTATAATATTTTGATTATATAGTAATTTTTGTAAACCAATGGCTATTTATACAGTATGTTTAATATATAAGGCAGATTTATTAGTTTTCTTTTTTTCCCTCTTTTTTCAGGTTTTTATCATTTTTATTTTTATGGATTGTTTAAGTTTGTTATTGTAGTATATCATGGTACACTGCTTATATTTTGTACACTTTTAAAATAAAGAATATTTTTAAAACACACATCAAATATCCTACAGCATTACAAGACCGACAGCAATATACTATACGTATATAATCCATAAATTGACTTAAATTAAATTTAAAAAGAGCAAATGAATAAAGCAGCAAACAGCATTACCTCAAAGGTTGCCTGGAAGTGGTCTGTCTTCACCTGCTTCTGCACGGCTAATAAAAAGGGGGGCTAATCTAATTTCAAGTGGGAGGCTGTTCCACAGAACTGGTGTCATAACTGGAAAACAGTTTGCTGGTCTCTGCACTCCTCCCTTTACGAACGCGGGAGCGACCAGCAGTTCCTGCTGGAAAGACATCTCCAATGACCTATTTTGGCTGCAGAAGGAGGTCCTGTAGATATCTGGGTACCAAGGGTGGTCTTACCAAGCCTATGAGATCCAAACTTGTGAACTGCTTAAAGTACCCCTGTAAGAAAACATTCACAGCAAGCTGAACTGACCCTGAGTAAGAATCAGTCAGGAGCCTGTGGTCCAGTAAAGCAAATTGTGGATATTCACTGACCATATCTCAAAGATAATATGGCCAGCATGCTGGCCTAGTAGGAAGGGATAAATAAGAAGAAAGTCACCCGGATGGATTTGTCAAAAACGTTCCAACATCATGCCACAATTTACCCTGTGTCTGCCTTTTTCTTTGTCTTGTCTTTGTAATGTAGTGGGCCGAAGGTATGTAAGTCGTTGCTATATGAGATGGGCGGTGAAGAAATATGATAAATAAATAAATACATAAATAAAAATAAATAAAGTAAATAAGTCCTGGTTCTGCTTTTCCTCAGCACTGCTCAACAAGGGGCTAACGTTTTATTGTTTGCATGCTAGTAAATTTACATTGTATCTTCAAAGTGATTTATTTATTTATTTATCATACTTATATCACTGCCCATCTCCCCCCACAGAGGGGACTCTGGGCAGTTTACACAAAGATTTGGTTGCTTTAGGTGAGCCAGGTTTTGGCCACAACACAAGATGTCATAGTTCAAAGCTAGCACTTTGAATTGCACTTAGGAAAGTCAGTCCAAATGCAGAGCCTGCGGCACCGGCATCACAGCCTAGTAAATCCAAGAACCGTCTTAGCTTTGCAACCAAGGTCGATAAAGGAGCCAACAAACCAAGATCCCTAAATGAGCCACTTTCCTACTAATGTAGGCATGATGCCAGTGTGGAGGAGGTGGGCCCTCAACGCCTAGCCTACCACACCGTCTGCTCAAGTAAACAAACAACTTTCCAGAATCCCTGCTGATCCTTCTGTGCAAACCCAAAAAGGGTCTCTACTGAGGCCTACATAAATAAAATCAAATTTCCTACTTACTGTATTCCTAGAAACAGTCCATCTTCATCTGATGGCTTGGAGCAGTGCTTTCCAAAGTCCCGCCGTTGGCGACACACCAATGCTGGTGGCGGCGTGCACGGCGACGGCGGCCTTGTGTTTCGCGCTGAAACCCGGAAGCACTGATGGCGCGTCGCTGCCGTCGCCAGTGGCGACGTGCCATCAGCACTTCCGGGTTTTGTCGCGACATACTAATGTGTCGCGACATACAGTTTGGAAAGCACTGGCTTAGAGTCAAGCTAGACCTTCCTTAAACTCATATTTTTTTTTACTATTTATTTATTTATTTATTTTATTTATTTATTACATTTATATCCTGCCCATCTCCCCCACAAGGAGGGACCCTGGGCAGTTCACAGCAAGGTTTAAAATCAATTAAAACAATAAATATCAATAATAAACATATATATATATATATATATATATATATATATATATATATTAAAAATTTAAACAATGGGACTGTGGATGAAGGTGATAATTATTGCGGTGATCGCAAGACAAGGGATGCCTAACCTGTTTTCTCCTCTGCAGGAGAAGAAAAATGGATAACATGAGAAGGATGCCTATAGTGTGCTCAATCCTCAGCTGCCATGTTGCACTCGAGAACAACTGAAACTTGCCACTTTAAGCAGCTTTTCTGTCCTCTTCTGAACCTCCTTCTGTGGTTTAAGAAACCTTAAAACACACCGTGGGCACTTCAGCCAAATCGACTGAGGATCAGGCAACTCTGTGTTTCAATCCAGTACTCACATCTCTTCCCTTTCTGCTACCACAAGGGCGATGAAGGAAATCAGGGTTCTTGTATTAAAAGGATCCAGCCAGAAATCCAGAGACATCTTTACTTAAGAACTGCCAGAACGGAAGTTTCTAGAATTCCTAGGAACTGATTTCCGTTTGGCTGAGCAGGGGGAGCAGAAGCATCTTATCAAGGCCACCAGTGCAATGTCCAACAGCTATTAGCGATCAGGCTTCACTCAGCTGTCACCGATCTGACCAACAATACAGGAAGGAAAGTCTTAAGAGCAGTGCTTCCCAAACCTGGGTAAATTACCCAAAATTGGGTAAAAATGGTTTTTCTTTGGGTAATGAATACATTACCCAAACACAACAGGGACATTTAAATTGATTTAAAGTGTTTTACCTACATTGGGTAAAAAGGACTTTCTGATAAGCAGTTTTGGGTAAGGAAGGAAAAAGTTTTGGAAGCATTGTCTTAGAGCTTTGCAAAGGAGCACGGAAGAGCCAAACGCTGGAGGAAAACACGAGGCCAACATTTGCAATCTCTTCACCAAACTAGTTCATCTTGACCTTGATAGGATAGGGAAGAAAGCCAAGATGCAGGTTCACAAAGATAAGTATCAGGCCTATCTTGGAGAGAGAAACATCTCTGCTCCCAACTCAGTTCATGAATGGTTTTGCATCATCTCCCTAACTTTATAAGGGGTGGGTGGGGAGTTGTACTAGTAAATATTTTCCCCTATGTATTTGCAAGAGTGGCAATCCTGTGATGTTCTACCTGAAACTTCAGGGAAGAGTGATAATTCCGTTCAAGAAAATATGCTGTATAGTATCTCCAGGAAATTTCAATTGTGGAATCCAGGTCAGGACTTTTGCAGGCAATTATCTCAACGCACTTCATTGTACTTCTCTAGCAATGCAAGGCATATATCAGGACATCACAAAAAGAGACTAGAAGGTTGTGTGTGTGTGTGTGTGTGGTTTATTTCCCCAAAGTTTTTCCAGTACATTTTCCTGGGCTATCTCACTGCTAAGCCTTCTCCAAACTAATGTTCATCAGATGTGTTAGATTTCAACTACCATAACTCTTACTGGTTGGGAGTGATGGGAATTATGATCCAATACATCTGAAAAGCCCTTAGTTGAGGAAAGGTGTTATAAGAACTCAGACCTTTCTACAGAAATGATGCTGAGGAATGGCAGGCTCAATTGAGGGTTTTGTAAAGCATCAAATCCCCCTGCAACCTTTGTTGGAATAAGTTTGCTCACTTGAAGGTTTCCATCATGCGACCACCTCTGATAGGCAGCTAAACCTTCTTCTTGTATTCTCCCAGGCTGACAAGCCAACACCTTCCTTATTGCATATTTAAAACCTTTATGTTCTGCATTTCAATGTGATGCTTCCAGGGCCATCACAAGAAACATTTAACTACGGAATATTATCATACCTCATTTTTAAAGTGGAATTGGGGCAGCCACAGAGGAAAGGAATCATACTAAGATGCAGCAGAAATAAAGGGCCTGACTTCCAAATCTCTGGATGAAAATAAATACTTTTTTTTTCAATTAAGTGTCTGAAAGCAAATGCAGATTGTCCAAAAAGGGCTATGCAGGCCTTCAGAAATAATTTATAAAAGACGCTTTAGTAGGAATGCAGCCCACGTGCAGCTCTTTAAAGTTTTTGCATCTTCTCCCAGGATTGTACAGCTGCCCGATATGATACCAAGGAAAGACAGGGCTGCTTTAAAGAGTTGCTGTCAGGAGCGATCCAAAGCACCTTTTTGGGAATCGAATCTCATGAGCTGCACTAACCTATAGAGCAGTGTTTCTCAACCCTGGCAACTTTAAGACGTGTGGACTTCAACTCCCAGAATTCCCCAGCCAGCAAGCTGCTGTAGAGCAACATAATCCTCTTATCCAGTCTCTCATTAATGAAGACAATTAACCTCTATGTTGGAGGGGGAACCAAAGAAGAAGTTTAAAAGATAGTCTTCAAATACACCCAACAGTGTTTGATGAGGAAGGTGAGCAAGTTTTGAATCTCAAAGTCAAGAGGAAAAAAATCCACCGCCCTACATCAGTTTCACTAGAGCAAACATAATTTGCATGAGATCAGAAAGAGTTTGGGGGAGACTTGAAGGTGATGAGGATCCTTTTAGATCGGCAACGGGAAGGAAAAAAGAGACCTATCAGAGCACCAATGGTGACGGTCCACTAAAAAAATCTATTCCTATGCCCCAGGAAGGAACCCCTGATAACAGCCACTTGGGGTTATTCCTTCCTCAAGATGTCTTGCACAGGAAAAATTTATCCCATATATCAAAAACAACCCCCCAAAAAAATTACACTCAAGAACTAGTCAGTTTCCGTAATTAGGAATTTCTTTCCCCCAAAATGTCCTCTAAACGCAAACAGTAGATTAACTTCAATATGGATGATGCTTATCCCCAAACACTCAAGACTTACAGGGCAATCAGAGGAGTTGTGCTCTCTTTAATTACTGCTTTTAAATCAATAACAGGGGCAGGGGTCATGATTCACCTCACTCTGGAGGGAAATCAAGGGGTAAAATTTATGGATTGCATTATGAACTGTTCAACACTCCTTCCAAAATTCAAGCCTTACGCTCTGGATATTGAATCACAGTTCACACATTAATTCTGCTAAAGATCACTGAGCTGGCAATGGGATTAAGAAAGAGACCTGTGATTTAAGATCAAATGTATCCCTTGCTTGAGTAAATTTTGCAGCCTAGCATTGCTTCACACATCTCCAACTATTCGGTTCTTCTAAACAACGAGGACTGAAATCTAATCATTTTTCAAGTCAGTATCCATAAGCAATAGAGGTAGCTAGGCTTCAATATACAAGAGGCATTTGATAAATAATTTAAAAATATTTCTGAAAGGTAAGCAAGGTAACTTGCCATATCAACCTCCTCTAACATCTATTATGATCCTTTCAAGGCTGAAATTTGAGGATTCCTGGTCTGTCGCTCCATAATCAAACTGTTTCCACTAAGACACAATTTAAGTTATCTCTGGTTTGCTGAGTAAGTCACAACTGGCGTGGTTTGTACAACAATGAAACCATGGTTTACCAAGTACAACAGATGGGTTCACACAAGACACTAAGCCAAAACTAAAGAACATGTAACAGCTCAGCAGGATGTGTGAATGCAGTCAATATTGGACCATTCAAGTCAACTTCTCAAAGCTTTGGAAGGATTTCTAGTATCAAAAGTAGGGGGGTTTTGCTCACAAATTTAGAATTTTAGTAGTTTACTGTGGTAGTTTCAGGCAGGAAGCTACACACATACAAGAACCAGGAATCAGAAGTAAATTGCCACCAACCACCACAAAGCAGAATCAGGTTAAACTGAGAAACAGATTTTTCATTGTGAATTATTTTACTTAAAAAAGATAGAAGGAAGCCTTCCCCCTTAAAACTCACATTTCCCAAACTATTTTTTTTCTTTTTTACTTGTTGTGGAAATCTAAATAGACAGCAACAACAAATGCAAACAATTGTTTTGAACTTGGCAGGCTGAAAAAAGATACCATACAGTAATTAAAATTAAATTGAAAGCATCACTTTACAATCCTTAAGAAACAAAAAATCGATATAGCCTTTTTTAAACTGCAATTTATTTATCATATTTATGCTCTGGGTTTCCCTGAAATTCAGGGTGATGTATATGAGATTATTAGACTATTTCATATTCACAGCTATCCAATGGGGTAAACTAAACTATGAAATAGTTAGTGGAGGGATCATTTTTGTTTGTTTATTTATTTAATGGATTTGTAGGGCCACCCAACTCAAACAATGCATCTCTGGGCAGGGTACAGCATAGAAAAAAAACAACCACCAAAATAACCACACTACATTAAAAAACTTACCCAATACATAAAATATAAAATGGTGACCGAATATGATAATTAAACAACCAAAAGGATTGTTCAGGTATGTCTGCCACATACATCCCTAACACCTAGGGATGTCCAAAATTCACCATTCTGGTGAGTTCTGCACACACTACTGACCCCCTTTTCACTAAAAAACCAAAATTGATCACATACAGTAATTGTATTTCAACACTTTGAAACAACCTGATCCAACAAAGTCTTCAAAAGTCATTAGGAATTATTCTGACCCCCTTTCCTCCCTACCCCCAAACTCTCAAGAGATGCCTAATAGCAAGGATGGGTCTATTTCAACAAAGCTTTCCAAGAAAATCCTGGTTGAACTCAGTCTTCAACTATTCGTCATCTTCTGCCATCGACTGGAGGGCAGTAGCCTTAAATATGTTCATATTTATTCCAGAACTTCTCTTTGTGAAAGGGGGAAAAAAAATCAAAGAATCAGAAAAGGCTGAAATGTAACCTTTTGGACTCTAGTTTTATAAGGGGGGGGGGTTGCATTGCTTCATAAGACACAGAGGACCCAAAGTATGCTCTGAGTTGGTTTGAGTAGTAATGCAGTGCCCTCTAGCATCCTTCAAGCATATTCCTTCTCAGCAGATGGAATTGCTGTTCTTTCTTTCTTTCTCTTTCTTGTCTTGAATGCTGGCCACAAATCCATAAATTCTGCCATGCGTGTACTGTTCCTACCCTGCCCTACTCAGCCCCTGATCTGATGAAAGGGGGATTCAATTCTGCGATCCTAATCAGTTTCAATACAGGTTTGGACTTGAGCAAATGAGGCTATTATATAAGTCAGTGAAATGTTTTTATGAGCAGGGATGCAAGTCCAGTGCAAACAGGACCACTCGGGGTGTGTAACAAAAGTCTTGCTGGCCCAGAAGTTTTTCTAATTCCCGAGCATTGTCTAATGCTTCATTCATTCAAGAGCATTGAAGTGTGTTGGGGGGGTGTGTGTTAAAAGCATCCCTTTTTCACCCTGAAAAGTTATACCAGGACATCTTCCAGATGCCAGGATTTTGTTCTTACAAGTGTGGCTGTAAGTATAACATCACATCTAAGTCTGCAAATGCAGAGAGAATGAAATTCTAATTCTGGGTCAGTAATTCTAAGGGCCCAGTAGATCTCACCCTCCAATTCAAGATGCCCGGTTTGAGACTGAAAGATAAAGAGAACACCCCCGTCAGCTATTTGAGTGACCTTTTAATACAAGCCGGAAAAATATGCAAAAAACACTCTCAAGTCATTTTAACATTGCATTTGTTTTCTTTTTCAACTCCCTACCTCCTACCATAGAAGTATGTCACTTCACAGTGTTCTAATTCATTAACACATATAGGCAACACTAATACATTTGGGGAAATAAACTAGTTCGTATTCCTATCTGTCTCGCTCCATAAACTCATCTTGCAGTGTAATTAATTCTCAGATTCTTATGATAAGACAGACCCATAATGGTGCGACAATCTAAATTATGAATTGTATAACATAAATGTGGGGGCATGGATACAGCTAGAAGATCTCACATATTTGTCCAAAGTGTGGCCGTAATTGTACCCCTCACAACAGAAGCACAATCAACACAAAGAGTAACTTCCAACAACTGGTTTTTATGAAATGCCTGCCAAGGGTGCACCCACTCACCCTCTGCCACATGCCAATGGAATTTGGGGCAACAGGCAGCAGGGACTCATGAAACGTTGACTGGCGGAGAATTACAGGCCTTCCATTCTCGTTCTGAAGCAACCAGGGAAATTATTACAGTATGCCCTATCAGAACGCCTTTCTCAAAACAGTTTTAGGAAAATTAAGTTGTGGGGAAGAAATAACTGGAAAGGACTATCTGAATTCTCCCATCTCCTGCAAGCAGGAAAAACTTCAAGGGACACAGAACAGCAATCACCAACTTTTTTTTTCTTTAAAAACAGGAAAAGCCACCCCAAGCACAAAGTCGAGAGCGAGCAAGATCGAGATCAGGAGAGTTTTCCGTGCTGCTTTCTCTGGCCTGCAAGCGCCGCCCGGCCCTTCTCCCGATTTCTACAACTCCAAAGTGTACAAACTCTGTGCCACGGAAGGCGGAGGAAGTCTTTCCTACTCTCAGGTGCAGCCTTGGGATCAGGCCAGGAAAAAATCTGCAAGGCTTCCGATTAATAAATAACATACGAAGAAATCAAGAAATCGCCAACTATTCGCAACTTTTCAAGAGCAGGAGAGGCTCCGAACCACGGCAGAGTGTGGCTTTCAGCCACAATCCCAGCACCCAAACGGCCCGGGGGGATGCGGGGGGGGCGAGGAGAAGAGGTGTGGCAACCAGCAAGACAAGGCTTGGGAAGAGGAGGGAGGGAGCGAGGCGAGGCGCGCCACTGCGCCAGCATCCCTTACGCAGACTTGCTCCTGCCGGCGGAGCATCCATGCCCAACGTTGCCCCCCTCCCTCCGCCCGGTTGCATCCCCACACTGCGGTGAAGCTCGGCTCCCCCCCCCTCCCCGGCTGAAGCCGCAGGGGCGCCCATGTCGCCGCTAATGCAGTGGGGGGAGGCGCCCCCTCCTCGCCCGCTTTACCAGGCGAGCTTGAAGCCTTTCATCAGGACCGTCACGAGAAGGCGCTGCCCGGCTCCCTGGCCGGCTCCGGACGACTCCGGCGGAGCGGCTCCCAAGACATACTGGACGAGGCCGGTCAGGCGGAGGCTGCTGCCGCCGCCGCCGTTGGGGAAGCGCGCAGCCCCGCCGCGTCTGGAGGGCACCGTCGAGCCGGGCCAGGAGAGGCCGCTGGGGCGCAGGCGGGGACGGCGGCCGGGCACGGACTTGGCGGGGCGCGGGCAGCCCGGACAGGCCAGCGAGGCGGCGGAGATCATGCCATGGCTTGGCCGCGCCGAGCCCCTGCGGGATGCCGGCTGGCCGGGCGACCGAGAAGCTCCCGCCGCCGCCGCCGCCGCGCCTCCTCCTCTTCGCCCCGGGGCGCCCCGGCGCAGCGCCGCTGGCCTGCCCACTCACCCACCCGGCCGGCCGGCCGGCCAGCCAGCCCCTCCCCGCCCTTTAAAGGCGCCCGGCTGCGGGAGAGGCAGCCAGCGGAAGAGCGAGCCGGCGCCGCCGGGCAGGAGGAGTGCCCGCGCCGAGCCGCACTGGCCCCCTCCGAGGGGAGGGACGCCGCGCTGGCCCAGCCTTCGCGACAGCGCCGCTTCCAGCCCGGCGTCCGGGGCCGGCGCGCGCGCACAGGCGCCCCGTTTTCGGCGGCGCTTTCAAAGCGGGCGGGGAGGCGGCCGGGGTGAAGAGCGGCGCGTTCCGCTGGCAGAGCGGGGCCGCCTCCCCGAGGCTGCCGGAGCCCTGGCTGGCCGGCCCTGCTCTGGTCTAGAGATGCGCGCTGGGCGCGCTCGGGCTGCGGTGCGTCTGGCGCACCCGCGGAGGAGGCTTCCTTGAGCGTGGCGGGGCGCGCTCGGCACCCGCTTTCCGGGTCGGGCAGCCCGGGCGCAGCGCGTTTTCTTACTCTGCCAAGCTGCTCCCCCTGCGATGCCAGGCAGGCACCTTTCGGGGGGGGGGGGGCGGGACCCCTGCGACAACGGCGCGGGTGCCTCGCGGAGTCTAGCTAACGGCGGGGAAATGGGGGCTGAGGCGAGGGACGTCGTTCGGCCTCGGCGCTGAAGACCTCTGCAAGGGCGAAGGCTGCGGAGCTCTCTGGAGAAAGGGTTCCGCTCGGGACCAGCCACTGATCCTGGCTTCCATCCTCGGAGCTGGAATCCCCACTTCACCCCCACCCCACCCCCTTCCTGGGAGGAAGAGGCGGCTTTCATGGAGAAACACTTCTTAACTCAGCTATTTGCACGTGCTCGGAAGAGAAATGTTCTTTCATGTGCAGGCATGCTGTAGCATTCTCTCTGGCATCTCCCAGAATGATGATTTAGAGCAGCGTTTCTCAACCTTGGTGACTTTAAGCTGTGTGGACTTCAACTCCCAGAATTCCCCAGCCAGGATGCTCTTCCAAGTTTCAACCTATGCCTCTTGGTGGATGCAGTCCCACCCTTCCCCTGTATCACTTTGGCGTGCAATTTACCATGGGGAAGGGTGGGCAATGCAGTTCTATAAAACAGGTCAGCGATACTGTAGAGCAGGGGTCCCCAACCTTTTTGGCACCAGGGACCGGTTTCAAAAGACGATTTTTCTGTGGACCGAGGGGGCGGGGTTTCCGCAGACCGGGGAGGGGGGTTTGTTGGCGGGAGCCAATCACGCGCACTGGGAGGGTGGTTTGCGGGTGGGAGCCAATCTCAAGCACGGGGGCCGGGTTTGCGGGCAGGAGCCAATCACGCAGAAGGGGGCGGGGTTTGCAGGCGGGAGTCCCGCGGCCCAGTTCCTAACAGGCCGCGGCCCACTAGTGGGCTGTGGCCCACAGGTTGGGGACCCCTGCTGTAGAGCCAGAAAAGATATTTAAAAGGTCAAGAGGAGAAGAGGGATGCAGGAGGACTCACGGGCTGAGCATTTGAGTGCATTGGCAGAAGACGCGGGGGGAGGGAGGGACGTTGAATAAAAAAGGCAACAATTCAACCCATGCTAGCAGGGATACTTCAAAATATTCATTATGGAAGGAAAGGAGGAAAGGATGGGGAACAGGAGCTGAAAGTTGTGTGTTCCCTTTTCTAATGGTGTATCCACATGAGACTCCGTTTATGGCATGCCCTGAGAAAGTATGATTTTCATGGGCATCAAATGTGCTTCTCTTGGTAATTGCTGGGTTGTCTGCCCGATAGGATTTCTTACTTCTTTTTTAAAAGAGTCTCTTGATTAAAAAAAAAAAGCGAGGAAGCTGGCACGCTGCAAAGTACCAAACTTTAGTGTCAACTTTATGCACCTGTGTCCCATGGTGTCTTTAACAAATACACTGTACTTTAGCCAAGACCTTTAAGCAAGTTATTCAATGCTCTGTCTTTCCCTTCCCCGCTACAAAAAAAATTGCTGAAAATCCTCTCAAGGCTGCATTCAAAATGTTTTGAACAATTAAGAAGCAGCACATAGATGCTAAATAACAACTTTCTGTCTATCTGTGTAGGACTTCGGTCTGAAATCTGCATCCAGCACTGAGCGTTGGGAGATGGGCAGCTCCAGGGGACATGCTTTCAGTCTGAAAGTAAAAAAAGAAGCTAAGCACTAAGAAACAGCTCAATATATTCATCTGGAAATGAAAGTCCATCAGCTTTCAACTTGGTGATAGGAAACAACATTACAGCCCATGACTATGAAGGCAAAAGGAGAAGGGGACGGCAGAGGATGAGATGGTTAGATAGCATCACCGACGTAATGAACATGAATTTGAGTAAACTCCGGGAGGCAGTGGAGGACAGGAAGGCCTGGCGTGCTATGGTCCATGAGGTCACGAAGAGTCGGACACGACTTAACAACTGAACAACAACAAAAATGCATCCAGAGGAACTCTGAGATAGTAGCCCATGCTGTAATATAAACGTTATCTGCAACCACACTCACATCTCTCTCACAAGGTGGAAACCATCAATATCCTGCCAACGTATATCAAGAACGAGAGAACCAGTTGGGTGTGGTGGTTAAGGCACCAGGCTAGAAACCAGGAGACCGTGAATTCTAGGCCCGCTTTGGGACAGCTGGCTGACCTTGGGCCAGTCCCCCTCTCAGCCCTAGGAAGGAGCAAGGGCAAACCAGGAGAGAGAGAGTTCTAGTCCCGCCTTAGGCATGAAAGCCAGCTGGGTGACCTTGGGCCAGTCCCTGTCTCTCAGCCCTAGGAAGGAGCCAATGGCAAAGCAGGAGGCTGAGAGTTCTAGTCCCGCCTTAGGCATGAAAGCCGGCTGGGTGACCTTGGGCCAGTCACTCTCTCTCAGCCCTAGGAAGGAGCCAATGGCAAACCAGGAGAGAGAGAGTTCTAGTCCCCCCTTAGGCATGAAAGCCGGCTGGGTGACCTTGGACCAGTCCCTGTCTCTCAGCCCTAGGAAGGAGCCAATGGCAAAGCAGGAGGCTGAGAGTTCTAGTCCCGCCTTAGGCATGAAAGCCGGCTGGGTGACCTTGAGCCGGTCCCTGTCTCTCAGCCCAACTCACCTCACAGGGTTGCTGTTGTGGCGAAAACAGGAGGAGGAAGGAGTATTTGGTAAGTTCGCTGCCTTGAGTTATTTATAAAAATAATAAAGGCAAGATAGAAAATAAATAAATAAATAAATCCTCCTTTTGTGAAAGAGATCTAGGTATTGCACCCAAGGCTAATCAAGGTCACATCAGATCCCAGAGTGTGCACCCCTGTTCTACTAAAAGGATCCGAGAAGTCTCCCGTACCACAAAGCAATATGTACAGGTGGGGTGCAAAAGGGAAAACTTGGGGGAGAAAGACACGGAGAGGAGAAAAGCCGTTCTGCTGTCTTGGGGAGAAGACTTCTGTTAAAAGACTTCTGAATTTAGTAAGGCACACTTTCTGGCCCCCAAAGAGGTTGGGTTTTTTTTTTGGTTTTTTTTTTGGAGGGGGAGGGATGTAACTGTATGGAGAATTCAGAAATGCAAGAAAAGGAAGAATTTGCCAAGCGAAGCCACTTACGCACAAGGAGGACGGCAGCATTTCCATCCTACCTTTGCGGTCACCACACCAGATGTCTCCATACTTTCTGTTTGGCCTATCGGTCAACAAGGAGCAGGGGTGGGGAGGCGGGAAAGAAGGGAAAATGAAACATGAGGTGAGGTGGCAGTTAAGGAAAAGACATAGGCTTGTGCAGATGGTTGAAGAGCTGGGGAAGAAGCAACCCTTCTAGTCATTTGGGGGGTGGGAGGAAGGCATGGAATGGAAGCCTTGTAGGATCTAAAAGGGGAAGGGGGAAGCAGGGGCTCCTGGGATCAGGTGCTGATCCTGAATGAGAGACACTGTTCCAGCAGCAAACAGATGTTTCTCATGGCTTCCTTAGGAATGAGCAAAGTTCTAACATGCAGGAGAGGAAGCATCTCCTCGTTCTCCCAACTTCCCCATGCACAGAGCCTTCAGGAACTGGAGGAATGCCTTGCCTTCCTAGGAAAGGAAGAGAGATCAGTACCAGGCATGTCTTAGCTACGGAATTGCTCAAAAAGCAAGAGAAGAAATAGGAATGGGGAAGGTGAGAGGGACCTTGTCGACAGAAGGCCAAGAAGAAAGGAAGGAGGGCAAGGCGGAAGTTCACGGTAAAAGCCACAAAGGTGCAGGAGAACGTACTGTAGATGGTAAGTACAAGCATAATTCAAAGATGCTCTAAACAGGAGTCAGAGCAGGGAGGAGGAGGAGGAGGAGGAGGAGGAGGAGGAGGAGGAGGAGGGGTCTTTATCATCCATACTGCAAAGGGGGAAGGATGAAAACTCAACACACTCACCTCACCCCCCCCCAAAAAAAAAAAGCCTACTTGGAAAAAGACTGGTCCTTCCCTTCAACCAGTCTGCCCTGGGCACTGAAAACATCAAGTCATCATTTCAGGCAGTCGGAGAGGGACGTCTGCTGCAGAGGCCCTGCCTTTTCATCCAGTCCCGGCGTCTTATTGGCGGAGCAAAAATGACTTCATTCAGCCCTATTCATCATCCCGGGTTTTCTGCCCAGCATGGACAAGGCTTCTCTCCATTCATGGATTCACGGCAACTGCAGTTCTTCTTCCTGCCCTACTTTCCAACAGCGCATCGGAGGATGCTCAGAACAGCCGGCTCCAGAAATGGAGGAGCTCGACTCCAGAAACAGACCCAGAGAGCAAATAATGCTCCTCAGTGGGAAGGAAACGGGGATGCCCGGCTGCAGAGGAAGGCATAAGTTCTTCTTTGGACTTTTTGGTTTTCTCTTGCACAACATGAATAGGTAGCATTTCTAGATTTTTTCCCCTTCTTTTTCTTTTCAACTGCTTCTCAAAATCCACCCCTTTCATAAAAGCTCTGGCTTAACCCCCTAATTTCAGGCTTCTGCAACTTGGGGCCCCAGCAGCAAAGTTATTTTCCTTAAACATCTAAGAATCCTTAATTTGGAGGAATCCCCTGGCAGCTCAAACAACGCCCATTATCGAAATTTAGATTGTATGCTTGTTCAGACAGAAATCACTTTTCTTCATGTTACTGGGGCAGATTCACACAACCTTCTAGATTAGACTAAAATCGGCTTAGGTATCTGCAGATTAGTTTGTTGCAAGAATGCAGCCATCATCTTAGCATGTTGTATAAATCAGGCCATCCCACTAAGATAGAACATTTGGACATAGCATGTTATGTGAAAATAACAATTATATTCTGATAACCCAAGTTTAGGGTTAAGCGCATTTAATGACTCTAACCGAAACGCACACTTGATGACATTATCTGTATTTTCTACAGATTACATAGCTGGGGTCATACCTCATGGTTTGTTTTACCTATATATTTGTTGAAGAAGCTGCAGGGAATGCATTCCTCCATAACAATAAAGCAGGCATCTTGGTTTGCAAACTCCAGTTGCAATAAACCCAAACAAAGGGAGCATCCTATAGCTTGGAATTTATTTATTTGTTTGTTTGTTTGTTTGTTTTATCCCACTTTTATTATTTTTCTAAATAACTCAAGGCGGCAAACATACCAAATACTCCTTCCTCCTCCTATTTTTCCCACAACATGATGGGGGAACTTAGCCATGAATACAGCATTATGACACAGCAGAGTGATAACAACAGTAATAGTGGGGGCAGGGGAGATACAATTAACCCCAATGATGATTTTTTTTTATCCATTCAATCGTGTCCAATTCTCGGAGACTGCCTGGACAAGTCCCTGCAGTTTTCTTGGCAAGGTTTTTCAGAGGTGTTTTGCCATTGCCTGCTTCCTAGGGCTGAGAGAAAATGACTGGCCCAAGGTCCCCCAGCTGGCTTCGTGCCTCAGGCGGGACTAGAACTCACGGTCTCGGTTTCTAGCCTGATGCCTTAAGTACTACACCACACTGCTCTTAATGCTGAATTAACAAAACACAATTACTGTAGCGTTATGCCCAAAGAACAAAGGTGTAGTATTGATTTTATTTGCTTGCTTGCTGTGAATCCCACCTTTTGTTTAGGAGCTCAAGGCAGCATATATAATGTTCCCTCCTCCTATTTTTCCCCACAACAACAAACCATGGGGTTGAGTTAAGAAAGGAGGACTCGCACATTTTAGTTTAGTCTAGCACAGTGTTTCTCAACCTCAGCAACTTTAAGATGTGTGGACTTCAACTCCCAGAATTCCCCAAGCCAGAATTCTGGGGGAATGAAGTCCACACATCTTAAAGTTGTTGAGGTTGAGAAACACTGGTCTAGCATGGTATACGAAGCCAAGCACCTAGGGAACCACCATTAATTCTCCTAAAGCTCCTAAAACTCCCCCTTTCTTCAAACTGGTGCCCGTCAGATGTGTTTTCACGTTTTATTGGCTGGAAATTCTGGGTGCTGTAATTCATTGCATTGGGGAGCACCCAGTTGGGAAAGGATGGGACAAACCAGGCCTAGCCATTGCTTTAGATTTGTCTCCAAACCAAACGGTGCTTTGGAGTGCAGAAGAGGGCAAACATACTCCTTCTCAGCACCATCTTAAAGTAACTGCGCCCTTTCCCAAAATCACATTGCAGCTGGGGAAAGCAGATGTGCCATCTCAGGAAAAAGGTGCAACTGTTTCAAGGTATTGCAGACAGGTATTGTCTTCACCTTCCTCTGAAGCTCCTTTTGGCAATTGAATCGGAAGCCCTGCACAACTCTGAACAGAAGCTTAACTGGGAAACACTCCAACATCCATGTTATAATTTGTCACAGACAAATACTTCGCCCCAATCTACTCCTATTTCATGGAGCTAAGCTTCCCTCTTTGTTCTCCTTGAGAAATACACAATCTAGAAGTGTTTTTGTATCACCCTTGGACTTCTGAAGAATGTGTTCTATGCATGTCAATGAGGGAGGAAGAGAGGTACATATGAGGCAACCTGTAGATAGGACCTGAAATTTCTTGAATTAGGGTGATGATCGTGGTGGTGGTGGTGGTCGTATCCAGCAACAGGAGTGTTTTATATAGTACAAAACACCTTTGGAAAAGAAAAGAGCAAGCAATTGTATAAGGTTACAATCCCCTTGGTTACATTTCTAATAGTAGGTAATTACAAGACAGCCTTTTCTCATGAGAAAGGATACAGCATCATAGCACGAGGGATGAGCTCTGAGCTGCAAAGGTCTGGAGCCATAAATACACTAAATGTTATTAGGCAGATGACTAAATCATAGCCTCTGCATTTGCCCCTTAACAACAACTGCAAGATGTATCTTGATTTGGTGTGAGAATTTTTTGAGAAAATGAACATGCCTTGGACAGAATTCTCCAAAAATCATTCTCTGTACCTACCTCTTTATCCTGAAGAGTGACTAGAGAGATAAATTTACTGGAAAATTGAGCAAATTGTTCAGAGGCAAGCACAGTTTGGGCATCCCATAAGACTAAGGAATAGGGCAGCCCAAAGCATAGAAGTAATGCAATGAATTATAAATACTCCCAGATAAAGAGTCCAGAGTCAGATAAGCAGTCGTGTGGATTTTTTCAATCTGGGTTAACCACATTTAGTAACAATCCATTCTTAGTCCCATATTAATTAATAGTCTCAAAGTTTAGAATTCCCAATTTTGGGCAGCAAAGTGGTGAAAGCCTGGGGGGATTCAAGCTTTACTTCTCTGTGACCACCATGTTACAGTAAAGATCCAAATCGGCACCGCTACCAACTTTTGCTTAAAATATCAACTCAATGCCCACTCACAACCTCGGTTGCCATGCTGTCATGTACTGCTCCTCCAGAACGATCAGATTACTGTCCCAAAAGTCAAACGTTTCTATCAGAGTTGGCTTTATGCTGGAGAACTACAGTACTTCAGTTTACTAAGCAGGAATGGGAAGGTGAGCACCAAAGACAGTGGGAAAGGGTGTGGTTCTGGTGAGAACAATCTCTCCTGTAACATTACTGCTTTCCCATTCACTCAGCTGGACAGAAATAGTCCCGGTGAACCAGCTATGCTGCTCACAAAGTATCTGAAGTCGGAAGCATCTTCCAACCCCAGGACTTGGGACTTCACACCTGACATTTCAAAGTGTTTGCCAAATGCTTTGCAAATGTACACCAGGTACAAACGCGTTTGGAAATACTTGAAAGCATCATTAGAGAGCCACAACTGGCTTCATCCCCTGTGGAGTATAAAATTGTCCTTGATGGTTGGCTCACAGAGTTATCATGAAGCATAGGCTGCTTCCCAGAATAGACATCCTGATCCCACCAAATGATGTGTCTCTTCAGAGACTTGCTGAATGTGCAGAATCTTACAGCCTCAATAAGAACTTGCAATATATTTGAATTGTGCCACTGTATCTAGTCCTAGAGCCTAGACTGGCCTTCCTCAATTTGATGGCCATCGGATGCATTGGTTCTCATAATCTCAACCTACTTGGCCAATGAGGAGAAGTGACACCCTATTGGAGAAGGCTGGCCTCGATCATACTACACCACTGTTTGCTACTTATCCAGTCATAACACAGTTACATAACAACCTGGACAATATTATGAAATCATGAATGGCACAGAGGAAAACAGAGGTGCATTGCCTGTCAGATCTATCCCTACAAGTCCAAGTTATTTAATTAAAAATATCTGTAAGCAAAAGAACAGAGGAGATATAAGAGAAAGAGGAGGAAACAATATCGGTAGAAGGAGGATTACTCGTAAGTGCAGGAACTGAAAACGAATATAGAACTCCAGAAGAAATGCTTGGAGAATAAAATCATTGCATCTTATGTGAAGTCAGCCAACTTCAGCCTTGAAGTTTCTACTGTTCTAAAAATGAACGTGCAACCCTGGTATTTTGAACAGGAAACTGCCTTCCCTTGATTTAGGAATATCTTGGGAAATTTTGATCGCTCCTCTGACCATTCAGTGGTTCACTGGGCATCGCACGCTCAGAAGCCACTGGCAGAGGCAGATCAGCGCAGCATCAATGCATTGAGAGGCAGAGCACATCACTTCCAATACTTGGCTTCAAGCCCTGAGGCAGAATCATGTTACCTCCAAAACCGAGCATTCAGCCAGATGATGCCAGTTTTGCACAACCCCATTAATCAACCCCTATGTTCAGTACACATCTAGTTTGTTCTGTTTTCTATGCTCTGTTCTCATTCTCTTGTCAACTACAGATGTGCTCACCCTATCTGTGATGAAAGAAAAAGGGAATGGGGGGGGGGAACAAATCAAGGTTGGCATCTGGGACACCTGTCCCTTCTGTCAAATAACCACGTCTAGCTGGATTCCATTATTTTGTGGGACCCCTTTCTTAGAGCAGACCGAGCTGGCTATCCATTTCAGAAAAGGCAAAACGATGCATCACTTAAAACAGAGAGAATTTTGTATCTATCCCGATCACCTGCAATTATTTTGAGGGAGAAATAAGAAAGCAGGGAGAAACAATTAAAAATAAGTAATTAAAAAGAGAGAAAGGGATGCAGCAGCAGCAGCAAGGGTTAACCCCGAGGGGTGGGAGAGGAAGCAGAGATGCAGGTTTGGCACAATGTTCTTTGGGGGGTTATAGAGAGCGGGGGGGGGGGGGAGCTGAAGACCGATGGAAAGGAGAGGGGAACCAGTGGATGATGGAAAAGGCTGACCTTGTTAGGGTGCAGGATGTAGTGAGGTTGCACATGCTGCCATCTTACCACCAGAACTCACAGAAACAGGCTTCCAGCTGCTCCGAAAGCAAATGTGATGGAAGAGGAGGATCAATGAGCAGAAGACCGTGGAGGGCGCTGAGAACAGGCAGCCGATCTCAGCGGCCCAAAGTGCAAAACTCTGCCTTGCCTTTTAAAAATACAGAGTAACTGGAACTCCCAACCCAAGAACGAAACAAACAGCTCCCCCCCCCCAAAAAAAAAAAGAGGTTGAAGAGAGTGGAGAAAAAGTGCTCTGTCAAATCCAAGAGGGCAGAAAATCACACCCCCAGGCAAAGCTTCCGAGCCTCTGTGGACAAATGCAAAGCCGGCTGGTGGTTTTTCTTCTCCTTGGGAAGTTGGAGGAGAATGTACTTTTAAAAAAAAAAAAAGGCACAAGACAGAGGAAAGAGCTTCCAAACGCCTTCCTTGTCCTTTTGCCCTTTTCACCGAAGGGTCGATTTTAAAGACCTGGATTTTTCCAGGGGAGTTGCTAGTGAGGTTGGCGGGTGCCTCCAGTGCAGGTTAAAAGTGCAAAAAGAGAGTTCGAAACCCGCCCACGCCAAGTTGCAGAGAGATTAAAGAAGAGCTCGGGAGTGGAACCCAAAGCGTTGGAAGTTAAGAATCCAATCCAGGATGAATTCCTCGGGACTGAGATTAGCCAAACGAGGAAGAGTTTCTTTCGCGATGGCTGTGCTGCTCCAATCCCATCATGACGTCCTTCTCGAACGTGCTTTGGTGCTCAGCGCCACCGCCCCCTCCTTGCACACACTTGCCTCTCCAAGGAGCCCAGGGAAAGCTGGATGGTCAGCAAAGCTAATTCATGAAGAAGCTCAGAAAGAGACCGAGGAAGCAGCTCTGGAAAAGGGGAGGAACACTTCAGAGGGTGCTGGTCCATTGCTCCATCCCAGTTTGCTGTCTTCTTCCTCAAGCAAGTGTAGATGAGCAGAGGCAGCCAGAGGACTTCGGCAATTCCTGTTCAGCTCCTGGCTGCTGACTCATTCAGAAGACCGATTCTCTTCCATCCCCATCAACCAATCAGCGCAGAGCCGGCAGCTTCTCCAGGGGATTAGGTTTGATGGCTGTGTGCAGAAAGCATCTTCCAGACAACAGGATGTCACAAGAAGGTTCAAGTATCTGATCTATTTTTTGTGTTTGGGGGGGGGGGGTGAAGGCTGGGCAGAAAGTCTTCTACCCCCCCCCTTAAAAGGGGGAAAAGGCAAAGCAGTCCATCAAGCATTCACTGGGAAATGTCAGAGTGTGAACACAGCTTCCTGGAAATGCAACTCTGACATCTCCAACAAAGCAACAACGTCACCCATTGCTGTTTAGCTGGTCCCCACCCTCTGAACTGATCACAGGAAGGCAGCTGTGTAGAGCATTCACCAGAATGAAGTCAAGTTTGAGTGATTTACCAGCAGGCTTCCTAGAATGTGAGCCGTGAGGGACCTGCCTTCCAGCTCTGCTCTGCTCTGCTCCTGAGTGATGGGGAAGGGGGGAGGAGAGAAGGGGGGAGAGGGGGGCTGTCAGCTCAGGGTCACATGATGTTCAGTAAGCTCCTATGCAGAAATCAGATATCTGGCCAGCACGCTGGATGACTTACTGAATCCAATAACTTTTTAAAGGATGGTTTTTCATGAGATGCACAGCAAGGCACGTTGCATTTCTTTGTTTTTTTTTTATTTTAAAAATAAAGCAAATGTATACAAATGCCATCATCACACTCAAACAAAGTGTGAAAGTGTCTTTAAAAGACACACACACACACACAGACACACACACACAATCACAAGGGGAAATTGCAATCTTAATGAAGCCTGACAGAGCAGAAAGTCTCACCGGTCAAATGAAAATGCTTGAGAAGGAAATGCCAAGAAGCTGATAGCCAAATCAGTTCCAATCCCTGCAAATAAATCTCTTAATTTCAATGGCAGTTTGTCATAAGAGCCAGGGTTATCCATGGTGGGGTCAGTGCCGGATGTGTAAGCTAGAGTTTAGGGCCTCACAACCTCCAGGGCCCCAGAAAATTTCAGAGTATCAGTTTTCTGATTTTGCAAACGAGTTCATTATTATGTATATTAATGAAAGTGATCCTGATTAATGTATATACAAAATACTGGCAAAATAAGTAATGTATCTTAAAATTATTTTAAAAATTACATTTAAGTATTGTTTCCAGGGTATACTATATTATAATCTATGAGACAGATCAAGGCAGCCAAATGATAAATATGCAGTCAGTAAATGCATTCATTTGGAAATAATTTGTATTTTTCACTTTAAATGCCTTGCTATTAAATAATTAAAAGGCATATATGTGTTTTCAATTTTTCTGTGGCGGCCCAAGCTCCCGTTTTGGTGTGTACCTTAGTGAGACTTTCTGGTGTAACTTTTTAACAAGGGGCCTCCAAGCTTTATATAGCTGAGGGCCTCACCAAATCTAAACCTAGCACTGGGGGGGGGTCAAATAAGTCAAGATGGATGCCACAACCATGCAATGAAGCCCCACAATGTTTTTGAGGATTACACTGGCACATACATCCTGGGAAGTTATTGGCCTTCCTTCTCCCACACAAGTGTTGGTGTGAACACTTTCTTCTTCCTGCTGTCTCAGCAAAGCTAAATTTCCTGTGTGGTTAACTGGTCCTGTGAATCCACCCTGTAATTCTATCTTATTTTTAGTTCCCTCTTCCACTCTCCAAGTGCACCAAATCATTTTTATTTTTATTTAGAAGAAACATCTTCGCTCTTGTACACCGTTTCTGACAACCACAACTGGGCCGTGGCAAACTGAAATCTGCGGCCAAAGTTAATTAAAAACATATGGTGCTCTCTGAAAAGGCGGAGAAGTAGGAAAACAAGCTACACACAAAATCATTGAGAGATGACCTTGAAATTGTGTGGAGGCTGAGAGATGCTGGGGGCAAAAGATGCTGTGCATCTAAAGGCATCATGCATTATTTTATTCCTCTGTAGATGTACTCTGTGTATACAATCTATTGCAATAGATTAATTAAACCTTCAGACAAAAACAGCTTTGCCACCTTCTTAACTGATTCTTTTTCTCCGATTAGAAAGAGCTGTAGAAGAGACCATAGGCTCTTTGCACAGGGAAGCTAGCAGCTGACAATTTGTCATATAATACATTGTCTAGGTTATACAGATGATAGTTGTTGGTTCAACGTGTGAACCAAGCCATTATGGCTTGCTCATCAAAGCATGGATAAAACAATCCATGACCTAGCACGAGATGTGAACTCAGACTCTGCTTACAAAAGAATTAAAACTTTGCTTGCATACAAGACACTTGGCGTCAAAAGTAGGATTAATTAAATCCAGTTCATTTCCCCAACTGCTCTTTTTCAGGGCAAGTGTGTGACCTTGATACTTGAGAGCCAGTTTGGTCTAGTGGTTAAGGTGCTGGGCTAGAAACCAGGAGTCTGTGAGTTCTAGTCCCGCCTTAGGCATGAAAGCCGGCTGGCTGACCTTGGGCCAGTCCCTGTCTCTCAGCCCTAGGAAGGAGCCAATGGCAAACTAGGAGACTGAGAGTTCTAGTCCCGCCTTAGGCATGAAAGCCGGCTGGGTGACCCTGGGCCAATCCCTGTCTCTCAGCCCTAGGAAGGAGCCAATGGCAAACTAGGAGACTGAGAGTTCTAGTCCCGCCTTAGGCATGAAAGCTGGCTGGGTGACCTTGGACCAGTCACACTCTCTCTGCCCAACTCACCTCACAGGGTTACTGTTGTGGGGAAAATAGGAGGAGGAAGGAGTATTAGGTCTGTTCCCCACCTTGAGTTATTTATAAAAATAATAAAGGCAGGATAGAAAATAAATAACAACAAAAAAAATACTCCAAAAATCCTTCAGCTCCCCAAGAAATTGGCTCTGACAGGACGAATGTCAAATAAGATCAGGAGTGGAATGCAGTTGTAGAACAGAGTCTTAAACAGGAAGGAGTCTGGTAGCACCTTTTCCAACCAATACATTTTATTAAAAGACATCATTATCTCAACAACTTCCAACCTACTATCAATTTCTGCCTTGACCTCTTTCTACAAAAGAATTCCACTTCCTTGATGTCATGGTAAAACTGCACAACAGATACATAAAAACCATGTTAGACAGGAAACTCAGAGATTGCCATGCATACCTACATGCTTCCAGCTTTCACCCAGAACACACCACTAAATCTATTCTCTATGGCCAAGCTCTACACTAAAACTACATTTGTTCCAACCCACTTGACATTGATGCTCAACTGTTGGAATTAAACCAAGCATTCAGGAGACTGAACTACCCACCCAGTGAAATCAATAAACAAATCAAAAGAGCTAGATTTAGTTCCAGGGAGGACCTATTAAAAGACTGACCACAAAAACAGAACAAACAGAACACCACCGACTGCCCCCTACAGCTCAAGATATTCAAATACATTATGAATAGGCTACAACCCATACTGGAGAATGACACTGCACTTTCTCAGACACTGGATGGCAGACACATTCTTGCTTACAGACAACCACCCAACTTGAAACAGATTCTCATAAGCAACAACAACAAAAAAACCCAACAATGTTAACATGGGAAGGAACCAGACTCTGTGACAAATCCAGAAGTCTACTTTGCTTCCACATCTACACTAACAACACCATCACAGGCCCCAACATGTATACACACTAGAAGTGCCTTCACATGCTCTTCCTTCAAGGTGATATATGCCATCATCTGCCAGCAATGCCCTTCTGGATTCTATGTAGGGCAAACAGGTCAATCTTCAGGCAAAGTAATTAATGGTCACAAGTTTGACATCAGGATTGAAAAGAAGGACAAAGTAACATCAGAGCATTTTAACCTCCCCAGGAAACTCAATTGCCTATTTCAAAGTTGTTATTTTAGAACAAAGCTATGCCAGTGTCACTGAATGAGAAACTGCTGCTCCTGCACATCCAAAGGTTTCAGACCATCTCAGAAGGTATTAAAAAAAACAATGGGTTTTTAAGACATTATAATTGCTAATTGACGAGGTACTTGTAATTGGTTTCACATCTGCATAACCCCATTCTTTTCCCCCCCACTCCTCCGGATTTGCATTATCCCCTTTTCAAATCCTACATCAGTTTATCCCATCCATGGATCTGAGGAAGTGAGCGATAGGGTACGAAACTTATGCCTTTTAATAATATTTGTTAGTTGGAAAAGGTGCCACCGGGTGATTACTGATTATTGGCAACCACAGACTAACTCTGGGTCTCCATCTATAACACACAGACTTGTTTGCATGGCAGGAAGGAGGCTCTATCTTTTTGGAAGAGTTTCTGGAAAGACTCAAGTCAAGTGGGTTTAAAGCATGAGTTAAATCCTTCCACGAGATCGTGAATGAAGCCACCCTGCCACCCCCAGCTGTGTCTGAGATTTCTCCCTGCAAAGAAGATAAATCTTCAGAGTTATCCTTTTATTTATTAAAATAGTATGTTAGCATTACAGAAGGCCAGTGCCTTTTCCTGCAGGGAGAAAACTCTCCAGGTACTCTTGTTTATCATTTTAAAAGAGCTTTTCATTTCCAGCCTGCTTAACATCATTTATTGTGTTTGCCCTAATAAACACTATTGGCCACTTATTATCATTAGAGGAAGGAGAGGAAGGGTTGGTCACAAACCACTGAAGGCCATGCAATTTGTTTAAGGTAAAGGTAAAGGTTCCCCCTGCACATTCGTGCAGTCGGCTCATCTCCGTTTCTTAGCCGAAAAGCCAGCGTTGTCCGAAGACGCTTCCACGGTCATGTGGCCGCATGACACGCGTGGAACGCTGTTACCATCCCACCCAAGTGGTACCTATTCATCTACTTGCATTTGCATGCTTTCGAATTGCTAGGTTGGCAAGAGCTGGGGAGAGTGCGGGAGCTCACTCCGTCATGCGGGGCTAGGGATTCGAACCGCCGAACTTGCGATCTTCCGATTGACAAGCCTGGCGTCTTAACCGCTGAGCATATCAAATTCAAATGTCCCTCTTGATACACTAACTACGTTCACACATCACCCTAAGCCATAAATCATAGGTTTCAAACTACAGTAGTTGTGTTGACCCATAGAGCTAAAGCCATACTGAATACCACAGGACTAGATTTACAAAACGCATTAAACCAGAAATCATGGTTAACTAACCACAATGCCTGGACTTGCACACTGTGCAAAGTTATAACGACCATCAGGAGGCAGTATGAAATCAGTTTCATCCTTACTGGGAATCATCAGACATACTGTAGATTGAATCATCGAATCATACAGTTGGAAGGGACTGAAGAGATCAAGTCAAACCCTCTGCACACTGCAGGGTTCACGGTACCATCCCCAATAGATCAGCATCCAGCCTTTGTTTGAAAACTTCCCGTGAAGGGGAAGAAACCACTCCATGTAGTAACCTGTTCCACTGATTGACAGTTCTTACTGTTAAGAAGTTCTTCCTAATGTCTACTGTGTATCTACATCCTTGAAGTTTCATCCCAGTCATTCTAATCTTCCCCTCTAGTTAAAATGAGAATACGCCCGAACCCTCTACAATGTGACAGCCCTCCAGGTACATGAAGACAGCAATCATGTCCCCTCTCAACCTTCTCTTCTGCAAGCTAAACCTACCCAAGTCTTTTCACTGTTCCTCATGACTTGGTTTGCAGTCCTTTCAACAACTTGGGAGCCCTTTTACCTTTTCGTCCATTTGTTAAATACTGGCCAGGGACTCTGAAATCCAACCTGTCTGGGGGACATCATGGCTGTTCTGTGGCATTCAAGTTTCTTCACTTAATATTTTCTCAGAAACTCTTTGCACTGATCTTTAAAGTGCTGGGAACTCCCCACCCCCACTTCCCACGGACTGAGTGGAGGCCAACTCAGAAAATTTTGCCTGACCATGGTCACCTATGAAGTTTGTAGTCAAATTTAAACTGCAGACCTCTCAGTTCATGTGTCACATCCCTTAACCACAAGTCTCCAGTCACCTTATTTGTAAATTACCAACCATATTTACCTATTTCCCAGAACCACATTGTTAACTGCCTTGGTGCCTTGAAGCATCCTGTGCTGGAAAGATAGCATGCAAATGTCTAACCACGATCGCAGCGCTCTGTTTGACTCAACCAGTGTGGGAACTCACAGCAGCAAAGGCCCATGCTGGGTCATGAGGTTTTCCCACATCCTTCTCCATGCATAGCTACCTCCCCCAACATCTACTTAACCAGCTTCATGGGGGGAACAGTCCTAATACCATTTCTAGAGCACCCTCCACTGACACTCATGAAAAATGCAGTTTGGATCACTCTATCAAAATATTGCAAGCACAGTGCATTCATCAATAAATTAAATCACCCTTGAAAAGGAGATACAGTAGAGGAAGTGGAAAGATATGCTAAACGGAAGGAATTGCTTTGGAGATGAGAAAAGCATTTGAGGCACATCTGAGAATTGAGAAGACAGGAACAAACATGGACCAACTTCCATTTTGTGGGGCTCTAAGTGAAACCCAGGCAAATCACAGGATGTCTTAGCAGAATGTATGAACCTAGACTGTATTCATCTATCTCTTGCAGATAAAAGAGTTTTGCCGGACCCATACTTAAACCTCAAGGATGATTTAAGGAAGCATGGCTGAGGTTTAGTGTAAAACCAGCCTAGAGAATGTGGAAAAGTTTCCTGCAGAACCGTTGTGTGCACGGTGTATACTGTACAATAGTCATGGAGGCATGCTTCATTCCAGCCATTGGCAGCCTGACTCTTTCTCAGAGACAGCACCTTAAATGTGTGGTTCCAACTTCTGTGATGGGTTTGAGAGAGCCCAGGGGTGGGGAAAACAAAAAGAAAGCAAGTAGGAACACGGGATCAGTTGAGAGGAGTTGAAATAAAGATGGTGAGATTTAATCCCACAGAAGGTTCAGAAGTGGGCGAATCCATCTTCCTCTGGACACAGAACATGATCAACATCTTTGGTTGAGAGATAATAGGGCTTTTCTCTCGTGGTGGGGTGGTTTCAGGGCTATGGAGTAGCTAATGAGGCTGGGATGCTAGGTGGGCAAGGCTTGAAGCTAGAAAGAGGAGGCATTATCACGTTCTGGGTCGTTTATCAAGAACCTGAAACAGCATCAACAACAGTGCCGTGATGCTTCCTTCTGTAATTAACAGCCCACCTCACCTGTCTTGGAAAAGGAACAATGCTGGCACCAGAGGAACAAAAAGCAGATAATTGGAGAATTGTACCAGGCTTGCAGGAGGCAGAAAAATAGGCGGCTTCAGCAAAACCTATTGATCAGGACTAGCTATCCTCAGTAGCTTCAGGTTTTGCTGCATGGGACAGAGATTCAGATCACAGGGACATCTGAGCTATTTTGCTGCAGCAAACCCAACAAAGATTCTTATTGCACCTTAGAGCTCATTCATTTTCTTATGGGGTAAAGTTCTATGGAATACTATCCAGTCCCTTGTCTAGGAAAACTGAAGCTGATGCTAATGTTGCTCTGAAGTCGTCCTTGCTCTGAATGCTGCCTCCTGCCTACCTAAGCAAAACCAGAGAACGTTCTCCCATCCTTTCAAGACAGGGAACACAAACAAACTGTAGTGAAAGGCCTAAAATAGGCTTAGCACAGATTAGAAAACAAAGACAATCCCCCAAACTCTCCTCCAAGGAGAAAGCAAAAAGCTCTCTCTGTCCATGTGTACAACCCACTTTACACCACAGTTCTGCCCACAAGCCTTTGTCCCTCCCAGAAATGTTAAGTGTACCCACTGGCTAGTGACTGTCCTTGTATGTCCCGGAAAAGGTCAAATACCGCTCCACCAACGAACTAGAGAAATTGGAGCTTTTAGCACCTCTTCATTATCCCAGTCAAAGAGCCAGAAAAACAGACTGAGCAGGATTAACCTTTCTAAAGGAGAAGGAAAAACATGAACCCACATCCCCCCCATATGGATGCAGATATTTCACAGAGCGGGTGAACCCAACACTGGGAAGCCTTGTGCACTGTTACAACTAAAAAAGAACAGAAGGATTTCTTTTCCTACAAGAACCAAAACAGGGCAGCCCAAACATACCTTTGGTCCTGTCTTTGCATGCTGTTGGGCAGTGAGCTGAGCTAGTAATGATTACACCTACAGTATCACAGTGTAGCTTTCTTTTAAACCGAAAACCAGTTGACTTCCTTTTAAGCCACCCTCCTATAAAATTGGCGTGCCTTCACCATGTGCAGATCACTTGTCTGCCGACTTTCCCTCCCTTTCCACCCCATAAAACCCTCTTCCCTCCTTGGTTTTCTCTCATCAGTTTCTCTTTCTAATTATATATATATATATATATATATATATATATATATATATACACACACACACACACACACACACACACACACACACACACACACACGGTAAAGGTAAAGGTACCCCCCGCACATTTGTGCAGTCGTGTCCGACTCTAGGGGTCGGTGCTCATCTCCGTTTGTTAGCTGAAGAGCCAGTGCTGTCCGAAGACGCTTCCACGGTCATGTGGCTGGCATGACACGCGTGGAACGCTGTTACCTACCCACCGAAGTGGTACCTATTAATCTACTTGCATTTTCATGCTTTCGAATTGCTAGGTTGGCAAGAGCTGGGGCGAGTGCAGGAGCTCACTCCGTCACGCGGGGCTAGGGATTCGAACCTCCGAACTTGCGATCTTCTGATCGACAAGCCTAGCGTCTTACCCGCTGAGCCACCATGCCCCCTTACACACATACACATACACATACACATACACATACACATACACATACACATACACATACACACATATATACATATATACATATATACATATATACATATATACATTTCAAGTTTAGTCACTGCCCATCTCACTCAAAGAGTGACTCTGGGTGGTTTACAATAAAACCAGAATAGTCATTCAAATACAATAAAAACAATGTTCTTAAATAAAAAAATATATAATCCAAGATACAGATGTTAAAAAAGTTCTTAATTTAATTTACAGGAGCATCTTCAGGGTGCTAACCACCCCAGGGTTGGTTACCCTCCCGCCCCACGTGAGATGGCAGAGCCAGGCCTTCACCCCTTTCCAGAAGGCCAGGAGAGGGGGGCCTGCCTCACCTCTGGGGGAAGAGTGTTCCACAGGGTGGGGGCCATGGCAGAGAATTTATGTCAGTAGAGCTGGGACAGGCAGAGAAATCAGGTGCTGTGCTAGAAAAATTACCCATGACAAGCCAGCCCAGCAATCCATTTTTAAATCCAGTGGATGGGATTCCCACCACAGTTTGGTTCACCTCCTTACTAAACCAAAGCAGTCATTTGGGGTCACACTGTTGTTTATAAGTAAGCTTGACACAGAAAATTGATTCAAGATGATGCTTAAGGTATAATTAGCATGGGGAATCTCATCAACACCATTCACCTTTCCTGCATCACTGCTTTTGGCTCAAATCTCTCTCATCCTTGAACTATTCCTTCTTTCGACAGAAGCTTACAAACATTCACTTTCTATCTGTGCCAGTGTGGTGCAGTGCTTCAAGCTCTGGACTAAATCCAAGAAACCCCAGGTTCAAGTCCCAAATGAGCTATGAGATTTAGCATTAATCTACTCACTAATATCTCAGCATAATCTGCCTTGAAAGGTTGTTGTGACGATCATGTTGAAGGGAAAGAATCACATATGCTGCCTTGAACTCCTGGAGTTGTTAAAACTAGCAAACACTTGTATACCGGCAGGCTGAAAAATTACCCACATCATATAAAAGAAGGTTCAGTCCCATTCTCCATATTGTGAGGGGGAGATGGGCGGTCATAGAAATTTAATAAATAATAATAATAATGGTTCTTCAGCAGGACAGCATAAATGCTCGCCAGTGCTTTCCCTTAATACATACTCAGAGCAAAGTCAATTCTGAACCCCATGTAACCAAAGTAGACTTTGAGGAACCCTAAAGTTTAGAGAAGTCTCCCCCACCCCCCAAAAAAAAAACATTTCAGAGAAATACTCATTAGGAATAAGAAGAACCCACTTCCAGTTTATGGAATCCACTACCACAGGGTGTAAGGACAGGTCTTATTTTAGCTGGCTTCAGAAAGGATTAAACAAATAACTAGAGGGCAAGTCTATCAACAGGTATTAAGACAGCTACTGGAACCTTCATTCATGTTCAGGAGCAGAATACCTCTGAATAACAGATGACTGGGAGGTATAATTGCATTTCGACCTCCTGGTTGATCTACTTGTTTCCCAAAAGCAACTGGCCATGATCCCACAGAGGCCCTCTTCCCTTCTCACACCTGCACTCCCAGCTTAACAAGAGACTGCCCTGCAGCCAAAGGGACGTTTTCCTCCACCAACCAGATATACTTACATAAATTTCAGAAAGGAGAGTTTTTTTCTCAAGGAAGCTAACCGGAAATGGCAAGCCTCCTTTGTAACTAAGTTGGAGGAGATCTTCTTGGGATGGAGGTTCTGGACCATGACTGTGCTTAGCAGGGCACTGGCAGATAACGCAGGGGCCCACAACCCATAGAAAGCCTCACCAAGTTTCTCAGGCTGCACCAAGTGTCTAGTCCTGAAGGAAAAGTTGCTTCAGACTCCAGCCCATAGAAGCAGGTCCAAAAGGCACCGCACGAATCGGATGCTTGATGCATGTGCCTTCTTTTCTCCGTCAAGGCTCCTTAGAGGTTAACTCCATTGATTGCATTGCGTTAGTTTTTAGGTCAAGGACAAGCTGTAGAAGAAAGAGCTACTGGATGGTACAGTCTTCACCAGATCCCCCAAACAGCCTCCTTATTATGATGCTTCCTAAGTCTTTCTCCCACTTCCGATGGCTAAAAATCTTGACTTAGACGTATCCTTTGACTGCTTCTTCTCAGGAGCCCTGGTGGGGGGTGGGGGGGAAGGGAGGTCTTCACTTACGCTCAGCCCTCCCTCTGTGTGTGTGTCTTGCGGTGGAGAGGTCTTCTGTCCCGGTTCTCAAGCAACAAACTAGCCCTGCCTGCACAGCTCCACCTGGGCATGATGTCAGCTGCAGTGTGCTACAAGGGGGGTGAGCCTATGCTCCTTAAATCCCAACGCAGCACCTGAAAACAACGATTCCCCAAGGAACTCAAGACTTGCTCCCTCCTGCCATCATCAGCAAATAAACGGGTGGCACAAGCACCTGATCAACCGAAGCAGGTGACGCTAGAGAACGTGGAGGCTCTTCTCAGGACATGCAGACACATGTGCAAACACAGCTAGAAACATCCAGGAACAAAAGGTTCTGAGAGAGGATCTTCTGGCCAGGAGAGCAGTTTGAGTGTTTGGAGCCCTCTTGTGACAAAAGAAGGTGGAAGACCATAAAGGGACTTCAAGCGGGGGACACCTGGCTTTTTTTTGACAACACACCCAAGACTTTGGGACTGTCCCTTACTCAGAGCCAGGGTCCCTATCAAAGATATGGCACACTTTCCATCCAGAGTACGGACCCCTCCTGTTCCAAAATCTGTTCTGCTTCTTCCTCTTGCTGCTATAAAAACTTAGCACTTTCAAGTTTCATTTCCTTCCTAAAACAGAGGGGTGACTCCCCAGGAAGACGACACATAAGAAAATGAAGTCCTTGACAGCTGAAAGCTTTCGGCAAGCCCTAATATTATTCTTCAGTGCTCTTAAACCGATCCTTCCTCAATTAGAGGTGCAGCTTTATGTTTATACAGTGTAGGAGTTTTCAAACCAAGGGTCCAACCTAGATAATTGTATTCAGTCTCATAAAATAAAAATCAGTAAGGCATGCCTGGTTGCCCTTATCCACACAGACACACCCCTTCCCCTTCCATATCCTAAAAGCTAGGAACAATTTGATGGCAATAGACATTGTTCTGTCCCTGATCAATACTTGAATGGGAGAGAGATGATAGAAGCAGTGCTCTGCATTCTTTGCAGGAAGGCCAAACTGTAGATGATAATGGAACATGGGAGAATACAGCATATTCAATCACAGAAATGTCTGGAAGGGAGGGAGGGAGGGAGGGAGGGAGGATAAAGAAGGCAGGGAGGGAGGATTTTAAACTCTGGACTTTTCAGAGCTGAGTATGGTTTATCTGCTTTGTTCCCTTTCATTTCCTCCAGGGTGACAATTTCTACAGGGGCATGGATAATTGGAGGGAAACATATGCAAGAAAAGATTCAGCTACTAAATAGTAATTCTCAGCCAGCCAGGTCCTCCCTTGGGTTATTAATTGGCCCCCAGAGGGACTTGTTGTTCTCTTTAGAATGAGGAACTTTTCTTTTCAGCTTTTACTTCCATCAGTATAGCTCTCATTACAAAGACAACAGAAACAGAAATTGGTTGCAACCAAGAGAGGACAAAGAGAATATGGAGTCAGTAATACAAGACTCTTGACGAATATCAAGAGTCCAATTTTGAATCCACTGCTGGTTTTCAGACATAAATGGGCGTGGAAGCTTCACACACAGTTTACTCCGTTGTTAGCCATATTCCAGTGATCCAATATGGCTTTCAGGTGTACAAAGAAACAACCCTACAAATTCTTCAATAAAAATTAACTAAAAAAAAATTAAGTAATTAAATTAACTAAAAAAAGAAACAACCCTACAAGCTGTTTAAATGACCTATCCATAGAGAGCTGAGTAATAGTTTTCCACACAGCTTCACTAAATTGGGATATAACCCAGAGTCCCTCCTTGAGCGGGAGATGGGCGGTCATAGAAATTTAATTAATAATAATAATAATAATAATAATAATAATAATAATCCATCAACTTGAACTAAGGCATCTTCTAATGTTAATTTGGGAGCAGAGAAGGCCCCATATCGCACAATGATCAAAAGAGCCCAGCAACATGGGGAGGTCCACAATATCACATTATCCCTGGATACTAGAGATATGGCTCTAGTCTCTCCAACAGGAATCTCCCATCACACATAGATCCCACAGCCTAAAAATGTCACCAGAAAGAGCACTGGCTATATCTAGGCTACAAGATAGCAAATTGTGGTCTTTAATGCAAAAGGCCAGAACCATTAGCAAGGCATCAAATACCAGGAAGAAGAATGCAATGCAAGACCCAGAATTGGTCCTAAGAGGCCAGAGATCAAGAAGCAGTCCATAAGGCAAAGTCCAGGGCTAGGAGCAGAGGAACAGAGAAGAAACACAGGACTTCTAATCCTGTTTGGCTTCCACATGGGTTCACAGCCAACTGGGCTCTTGAGCTGAGCAGATGACAATGCTAACCCACTTAGGATAGGTTTGCATGACATACTGAAACAAAAACCAGCTAACCCTCAGCTACGGTTCAGGGTGTTGTACAAATCCAGAAAACTGAATAAGCCATGGCTATATTGGCTATCTCAGCAATGGTCGGAGGCTAGAAACTCTTTGGTCTTAAAAGGTCAAGGCTTTGAGCTTCAAGGAGTAGCTGCAGGAAGTCTGGCTGGTTCTTGGTAAAATCTGAAGGTCCTCATCATCTGCTCCTGTGTCTGAGGATAACAGAGAAAGAAGTAAACAGAACTCGAGTAAGAATTCATTGTCTGCTGGCTCATCCTCATTGCTGGATCCAGAAGTCAAAGTATGAGGGGTGATCATAACATCTGGCTTCCATATTTCCACCAGCACCCCCTTCCCAAAGAAATAAGAGCTTTTCGTCAATATATAGTAAGAACGTCAAACACATAAAACAATTTGAGAGTACTAAAAGCAGAAGAGAGGAACATTCTATGGCAGTAGGAAAATGGCAGTCCAAATGTGAAATATATTGGGGTGGAGCAGGGGAAGATGTCTTTTCTACTAATGAAAAAAGCTACAGGAGGGGAGAGAAAACACATTTTGCTAGTCTGGCTGGAAATAAAGAAAGTCATATGCGCTATTTTCACTTTTTATTTTTTCCCCCTCCAACCTCTTTTGTACCAACGCTGCAGTTTGAAGTTATAATAAATCAGCCACAGTGTACATCAGGTTCATACTCCAATTACACTTTCATTCTCCTTGCTTCTTTTCCCCCATCTCCAATCTGTTGTTAGGACGCTGAGAAGGAAAGGCCAGCTAAAAGCTTTATTTGGCAAAGAAAGATGGTGATCCATCAGCCCCTTACTGTAAAGATAATGGGTCAGATAAAGTGATTTCCCTGATTAAATTAAATTAAAACTGATCTGTGCCAGTGATTGTCCTCCCAGGTGGTCAGTTGGTACAAAGGAAACTGAAAATGTGGAGGCATTGTAGGAGAGCTGTGTTAGTCTATGGTAGTGTTTCTCAACCTTGGCAGCTTTCAGATGTATGGACTCCAACTCCCAGAATTCCCCAGCCAGCCTGCTGGCTGGGGAATTCTGGGAGTTGGAGTCCACACAACTGAAAGCTGCCAAGGTTGAGAAACACTGGTCTATGGTAGCAAACAATTAGGAGTCTGATAGCACCTTAGGTAACACCTAAGGGGCGTGGTGGCTCAGCGGGTAAGACGCCAGGCTTGTCGATCGGAAGATCGCAAGTTCGGAGGTTCGAATCCCTAGCCCCGTGTGACGGAGTGAGCTCCCGCACTCACCCCAGCTCTTGCCAACCTAGCAATTCGAAAGCATGCAAATGCAAGTAGATGAATAGGTACCACTTTGGTGGGTAGGTAACAGCGTTCCACGCGCGTCATGCTGGCCACATGACCATGGAAGCGTCTTCGGACAACGCTGGCTCTTCGGCTAACAAACGGAGATGAGCACCAGCCCCTAGAGTCGGACACGACTGCACAAAATGTGCGGGGGGAACCTTTACCTTTTAGCACCTTTTCTCACTAACACATTTTATTAAAAGCCATAAGCTGCAGCTCATGAAATCTTATCCTTTTAATAACATTTGTTAGTCTGAAAAGATGCTACCAGGCTCCTCCTGACTTTTTTTTTCCAAATGTGGAGGCTGGTGATCGAAATTAAAGTTAGAAGTTGGAAGCGAATTAGGTTCATGCCACATGTTACAGTATGCTTTGAGATCTGAAAAGCAATCATAGTTGCATCGGGCCATGCAAAAAAAAAATACCTTCCAGATCTGTAGTTGAGTAATCTCTTTATTAAGATCAAGCAAAAGAGCCCACACAAGTGTGCAAACTTTTGAATTCTCCAGGATGCTTTATCAGCCAAGATGTTACAAAAAAAAAAGGGAGGGGAAAGAAGTGGCAAAGTCCAAACATTCGGTCAAAGTTTCAATTATACAATTTCTTCCCAGTCCTCTGATTTTTTAACATCTTGCCTGATATTCTAATAGGCTCTAATAAGATTTTTTTTTAAAAAAAGGTAAAGACTTCCTTGAGCTTGGCTCAGTGTCTGCTCTATTATTGTTGTCTTCTTCCTGGATATTTTTTCAACTTCTTAGTCTAGCTGACATCCCTGAGGATTTCTGGTGGTCTTCTATTCAGGTCCTACCCAGGTACAACTTTGCTCGGTTCAGTTAGGGGTTGCCACCTGCTGTGATGACACAACGATGGATTTAGGACTTGAAGATGGACAAAAGAACAGGCTTTTGACTGCTGCACAAAAAGGGGAACATCTGCAGGGGAAGCCATTCTCACAGCTAAACTAACATGCTGGACAAGGAACACCACAACCCCCTTAGAAAACCAATCTAGATCTGCCTGGGAGGGCACCAAGAGAACATGAGTAACCTGCTGCAAATGAGGACTATCACAGCAGCGAGGGCCAAAACTGCAAAGTAGTCTAAGAGAGGTAGGCATGCAGGGAATTCTGGAAATTTCAGTCCCAGCAACACCTGGATTGTTGGGAAACCTGTTCAACATCTGTACTGGTACAACATACAACATAGTGGTATAGCCATTTTCAGAAGCTGAGGATAGCGTTAACCAAAGAGATGCTGCCTTGTATTTCAAGAATGCAGTTGCCTTGGTCTACTAAAAGGAGCAGAAATTCATTGAGACCTTTATATCGTATTAGGCACTGAATGAAGAGGTTATTGCCAGAGAGTAAACGTATGAGTGATAACTCAGAGCATGTGGCTTAGCATAAATTATGCCGAGTCAAGAGTGGCGGGGAGAGAAGTAAAAGGATTTGGTCAACGTGAAGATCAACAATTTGACAAAGATCAATGTTGGTGGGATGGAATGTGAGGGCGACCTTGGGGAACAGAGGGAAGAGATGCTGCCTAAAGATAAAAGGAAAGGGAGTCTGGGAGAGGGTGACTTCTGAAGAAGAAACTTAGGAAAGACCCGCCCTGACCACTCAAGCGATAAATAAGGAGGGCGGGAGATTTGTACTTTCAGACTTGCAAGATTCTGTTAATGTAGCCTTACAATTAAGTAGAATTAGTTCATCTAGTCGAGTTTCCTGTCTGGTTTACCTGGAAGGGCTGACGGTTACCACTTTGCATCACTGCAGAAGGTGGTGTATGGAAGGGAAGGCACAAACAGGAGAACAGTACACATTACATAGTATAATACCAATATATCACAGATAGAAATTATACCAGATAAGAACAAAAATCGTTTTTCCCAGATTGCACTGGCCCATGTGCCCTAGATTACCATGAATTAAACAACTACATGCTACCCCAGCGGGCCAACCAAAGCAACAGTTCTTGGATTGTTTTGCACTTTTCTCAGATCCTTTTGTAGATGCAGTGAGTTCAACTGAAGTGCAATCCAACAAACAAATATACTCTGCCTAATTGGTTTACTAGACACTCAACTGCAATGTACATTGATAGCCCGTATATGCACATGAGTCAACCATTCGACAATACTTCACAGCCATGTGGTGACTGCATAATTGTTTTAGTCTGCAGTTGTTTTATTTCAGTATCAAGTTGGAATTTGTAGAATGCCTCCAACTGAAAACTTGCTGAAGCCACCACTGCTTTCCTACAAATAATATCCCACCCACCCCACATTTTCTATGGAAGCTCTATAGAAAGAATGGATATCATACAGACTAGGAGATGCAAGGTTGCTGAAAATTTGCTGAAAATTTTGAACTGAGGGAAAGGATTTTTTCCCCCTTTGGGAAACTATGCTGTTTGGAGAGAAGGATGAACTTGTATGCAATATTTCCTTCTTATCAAATATAACTATTTGGCTTAGTTTTAGAATGTATTACACCCCGATCTATAAAACGTTCAGGGTTGGAACATACCTTAAGAGAAGTCTTCCCTGTACTTAGTATTGTGTAAAACTGTGCTATTTTTCTCTCTTTATGAAATGTTGGAATGCCTTCCATTCACTGAAACCATAATTACAACCTGAAAATTGAGCTGCAAACAGGGTTTGTATTCAGATTTCCTTCTCCAAGGTTGGAGAGAACATGCCAAGGAAGCAGACGGTGCCCTCTTCTGGACTTTTCTGGATCAGAATGGAAAGAATCCCAACGTGTCTCAGGGTGACGGTTGGGAAAGGGTGCTTATTATACACCCAATCAGTGAATCACTTCCTCCAGTTACTTACCTGTCATCACGCAGTCGGGGGCTCAGAAGCCGAGACGGATCATCATCATGACTGCTGTGTTGGCTGCTGCAGAAACAAACAAAAAATGAGGCACAAATGGAATGACTCTCGAATGGTAGTAAAGCCATTTGGTCTTACATAGCAACTGTAAGATTTATCGTGCCATTTTATAAAGCTATGTCATTGTTCTCTATTTCTTTTCTAGCTTTCACTATAACGGATCATAAGGAAGAGATTTCTTGAAATCTTACTTGATTTTTTTCTTTTTTCTACAATAGTAGTTTTAGATGAAACAACAGACTTTTTATGGCTTTATCTGTTACAAAAGGGAGAGAAAACTTCCCATCTTGCAACCATAATATTCCTTGCAATACTCTCCCCCAACGTTTATTAGGACCCCAAATATATCATGCCCCCCTCTCTCTCTCTGCCCCATCCTTTAAGTAACAAGCCTTCTTTTTTAACTATGCAAGGTGCCCAGAGTCATTTGGGAGTGGGGCAGTCTTCCAAATCTAATAAATAGGTATAAATAAATAAACATAAGACCACTAAAGCATGGAAGTGATGGGAAACAGGACTTTAAAAAGTCATTTATAAACTATCCCTCATGCCACATTGCAACATATCCTAGGGCTTAAAATATCACCAGATGAAAATACATACACCAGATTGAATTTCTATTCTGAATTGGAAGCTGCAGTCCTAGAGAGAGTATCCAATTTCTCATATAATCCTGAAAATTAGCCTTCAAACCATTCCAGAATAACAGCACATGCTGCCATCAAAATCATCTTGTAAATAAATAACCCCTGTAGATTGACTCTACCAGTCCCTCCAAATTTGATTCAGTCCTTTTATAATAATGCTGTACTTTTCACCAGCACCCCAGCTCTGGGGGACAGAGTGAGATCAAAATCAGATAGACCAAGAATTCACATCTGCATTGTCTCTACCGCAGGGATAGGAAGGTGGGGGCCTTCTAGAGGTTGCAACTACAATTCCCAGCAGCTCAGCCCAGCCTGGTGGAGGAATGCTGGGAGCAGTAGTTCAGCAACATCTGAAAGGCCACAATCTCACCACTCCCGATCTAGGTCAAGCCATCCTCCAGCAATCACTGACTTTGTACTGCACGGAAAAGCTGTATATCAGCAGTGCCTACAAACAGAGATGTGATTTGCTACCTAAATAACATTCCAAGCGATCCTTTAGCATGGATTGTGAATTTCTGCTACTGAACTACAAACATTTCTGAAACGCATGCAACCAACAGTCAATTGCGCTCTATCTAACTCCAGTTTTTTGACCTCTGACTTTTTCCTGGTCTCCCCAAAGCCCATTGGGAATGTGATGTGGGTTATACTACTTATGCTCTGAAGTCCTGATGAAGAATCTGGGGGATTAATTGCAATGCCGTTCCACTGGCCCATGAGAGAAAACTGAGCTGGATAGAAATTCTGTTGGGAAATTGCAACCTCTGTCCACGAGATGTCACAGTTTCCTTTGCAGCTGCCAATACCTTATGGCTCTAAGAGGACATATGAGGCCAATGACTTGTGATTTGAAGCTCCCTGCTATCCTTATCACACAATTAGTGGGGATTCTGTTGCTCTTGAATCCATTCTTGTGGCTTATTTTCTATTGGTTGGCCAATACTATTTATAAATATCTCTTGGGATGGGCAAGAACTGCTCCAATTTGGAACTCTCTGCTTTCACATCTGAGATGCTTGCTGCTGTTTTACCCCTTGTTTTAAAAGTTAATTCACACTTAAACCTGACAACAAAGGGACTCCTCAATGGTGCATCATTGAGGAAGCTCTATGCCAGTGTTTCTCAACCTTGGCTACTTTAAGATGTGTGGACTGCAACTCCCAGAATTCCCCAGCCAGCATGCGTGGCTGGAGAATTCTGGGAGTTGCAGTCCACACACCTTAAAGTTGCCAAGGTTGAGAAACACTGCTCTATGCATTTCAATAATGATTTAGTGAGCTGGAGAAATCTTGAAATAGGATCATCTAGTAACAGCTCCGAGTTATGGTAGTACTTAGAGGACCTTCTAACTTCAGCATTGTATACTTCTGGATCCCAGCTGCTAGGGAGCAGCAGTGAAGACAGTGAAACTCTTATTATGCTCCTCTCCAGCATCTGGTTGCCATCACAGAAAGGAGGGTGGTCTCCAGCCGGGTTTTTTTTTTTTTTTAGCCTTCTACAAATAAGGTGGATGCAATCTTGGACATAAGGGGCATGGTGGCTCAGCCGGTTAGACACCAGGCTTGTCGATCGGAAGATCGCAAGTTCGGAGGTTCGAATCCCTAGCCCCGCGTGACGGAGTGAGCTCCCGCACTCGCCCCAGCTCTTGCCAACCTAGCAATTCGAAAGCATGCAAATGCAAGTAGATGAATAGGTACCACTTCGGTGGGTAGGTAACAGCGTTCTGTGCGTGTCATGCCGGCCACATGACCGCAGAAGCGTCTTCTGACAACGCTGGCTCTTCGGCTAACAAACGGAGATGAGCACCGGCCCCTAGAGTCGGACACGACTGCACAAATGTGCAGGGGGAACCTTTACCTTTACCTAATCTTGGACACACTTTCCCCATACTTTGGCCTCACTAATCTTCTGAAAGCAAAGATTGCTTTACAAGACACCATAGGGTGGGAAGCAGGAAGATTTTTATGGATATGCTCTTAAGGGTTTGTTTTCATTTGAATATGCTCAGCAATGCATAAAAAATAGATTAAAAATGCTTATTCTTGATCTGCCTCTGTTTCTTCCAGTTCACTGCCTAATCAATTATGCTGCTCAGAGTTCCTGTCCTGCTTAACCTTCTGGATAAAAATAGTGGAGAAAAGTGCTAACTTTCAACAACAGCTGCTGCAACCTTTTAATGTATCACTTCTTTTTCCTTTTCAAATGTAAAACTTCTTCCATCAGCTAGGAATAAAGAGTGGTAAACACATTGGACCCCTGGATCTTCCTATTTGCAACTTCAGACCTATAGCAGCAGAATTTTTCAGAGCCTCTATGGATGAGAATGTGTTGGCTTTAGGGCCTTCACAGCAGAGACGGTATAGAAACCACAAACATCAGTTTGTTTGGTTTTTTTTGAGGCATGACCTACAGTCATTTCCGCACAAGAAATGCAAAGTTAAGTGAACTTGCTTCAGACAGTTCCATGTTTCTGCCTCTTCCCTTCCACTGGCCTGACAGGTTGGCCCCAGCCTTCCAGCAAACCACAGAATGCTGCCTATCTTCTAGAGAAGAATTTTGTCCATCGACAGGAAAACATACACCTCTCCTACAGGTGAAGCAGAACTCAAGAAACCAAATGTTCTGCACTGGGGGACTCCTTGTGGTTCCCTAATTTCAGTCTCCTTTCTACTAAGGAGCAGAAGGAACTAAAGGAACTGGGTTTGAAAGCTGGCAGGTGGGTTGTCTTAAAGGAGCACTGTTCCGGCCCACTTTGCTTTACGCAGAGGAAATAGAAAGAGGGAGAGAAATTCCACAGCTCCTTTGGTAACGTTATGTCTTCCTTTCTCCCATGTACCTGAATGCTATGGGGGTTTTCCCTTTCCAGTAGTCCACTGAGCTTATTTGTGCCAAGCTAACAGTGGACCAGGAAGGGAAGGTGATACACAACAGGGAAAACAGTAAAATCACCCTTAACTCCTAGTAATTACATGGACACCTTCCTGCAGTTTTCTCAGGAACAATATGGAGGTGATTTGCCACTGCCCTCTCCTGCAATGTTTTTCAACTTCTCAGTCAGACCAACAGCCCTGAGATTCCCTTGTGGTTTCCCATCCAAGTCATAACCAGTCTGGACCCTACTCAGCTTCCAAGCCCAAACAACATCAACCAGATGCTGCCTGGGCTGCAAAGCACACAACAGCTGCTTCACCCAGCCAACTATGACATTACAAGAAATGCAGAGACAAATCTGCAGTCTTCTCTTCTACACATTGAAACAGAACTGGCACTTTTGCAATAGAGAGATCACAAAGGATTCTTACCTCATTTATCAAATCCCAGTGGAATCAACATCATGCAAGGACCTAGTATCGTACACCGACCTAGCAGAGACCCAGTTCTACCCAGCTGAGGTGTGATTTCTTCTCTAAGTCTATCTCAGCTTGGTGACCAAGTTTATTCATTCTCCTCCTTGGGTCACAAATCCATGGTATCTCATGTCCTGCACATGACTGTAAGGAACTGCAGTTGCAAAAAAGCAACAGTAAAAATTAACCAACTCGATTTAACTATTAAGCCTTCCGGACAGCCCTTCTTTTTTCAGTCATGGCTTTCTCTTGGATTGATGGCAATTGAGGAACATGCACACTTCAAAGGTCATTCAGGTGACTGGACAAAATACTACTGAATGGGGATGGAGTATGACCTGTTATTTTTTTTCCTGCAGAATGTACCTTTTGTTAAGATATTTAAAGCCATCTTTATCTTAAAGGCTTCCTGTTTGAACTACAACCTTTGCTTGAACATCAAGGGATGATCTTTGCCTTGCCTCTCAGTTCAAATCCCCCAGGCCCCCAGATCATTGCTGACCTGCAGGGATTTTCCCCAACAACCAGCTCTTTCTCAAGAAAACTCATTGTTGTTCCAGTATTCAGTTCAACAAGGGGAAAAATGCCCCACATCATTTACTCTTCTCTTTCTTCTCATTGAATATTCACTGGTAGAAACAAAAGTACTGCAGCATGGTTTGGCTTCACCAAGTCTTGTTTGAACTAGACATGGTGGTGTGGTATAAGTCATACATCATCATTTACAAGCCAAAATGGACAACAACCCGGTTCATTCCACTAAGCCAAAGCCAAATAAACTAAGCAAAGTGTGATTTCGGAATCTTGTTGCTGAAATTATATACTTTTCAGTATGGTACAATTACTATTATTGCATTTGGGAAAAGAGAAGTTCAGGAAATACAAACTTCCTTCTCCCCACCATCCATAAAGAAAACAATTACCCTTATGACTGTATCAACTCTCATCATGATGGAAATCTAGTTCATAAAACCTTTTGGAAATCTAGTTCATAAAACTTGATGAGAATGAGAACACTGTAAAGGGGATTATCTCCTGTCTAGCCTGAAAGATTTTTAGCCATCCATATTTTTTTTGGCAGTAGAAAGCTTTGAAAGACGAATTCCTTTCAACCAAAGCCATTCTTGATTTTTGCATATTTTAAGAATACATGATTCTCCAGTAGAATCCTTTCTCCCTACTGGAATATATAAAGACACATACATTATTTACTTCCTTTGCATACCAGTTCTACCTTCCGGAGGGTATAGGAGTAGGCAGCCAAGAGAACAACAAAGGAGAGAGATAATTATCCCCACCAAGCAGCAGAAAGAGCCATTTTTGTACTGCAATTCAATTACAGATGCACGAAGTGTTATTCACATGAGATGAGAAATTGTACTCATATTCCACAGCAGCTTTTCAGACTGCAAATCTGTGTATAATGCTATTGTGTGAATTTGCTGTAAGATTACTTTTTCTTGGGCCCAGCTGACTTCAGGCCATGTGGGTAGAAGAACCGAATCTGTGCTTTGTATTAATTGCTCCTAATAGGCTACTGAAGAAAATGTGCTCTCTCTCTCTCTGGCTATCTTAGAACATTTTTTATGGAAAAGTTTATATTATCAATGTAGGTCTCTCAGACTGATTCATACAGAGCCAAATATACAAAATATACGTTGTATGTGAAACACTCTCATTCACATGTGCGTGCATGTGCGTGCACAGCCGCAGAGAGAAATGAGTAAATCTGTTTTACAAGAAGCCAATCCAAACTCAGAGTGTCCTACCAAACTTCAAGAAGGTACACAAACAAGCATCTGCAGAACTCCAAGTTCTGTATTTGGAATCTGCTTATGATCCACGGGGTTAACTTGGTCGAACCCACGGCTCGGTTCCCGTGTTTGTTGGGGACCATTTGTTCCAACCAGATTCTCTTCTTCCTGTATGTTTATCCTAAGAGGAATTGCTGAGCATCCCCACCCGATGTGAGTTGAAGTGGATGGTGCCTGGAGGCAGTATGCGGTTTTCCTTTGGATATTAGCTCCCTGGAGTCCCTGGAATTGGTCAGGATATAAATGTTGGTACGTAAGTAAGGTAAAGGTTCCCCCCGCACATTGGTGCAGTCGTGTCCAACTCTAGGGGCCGGTGCTCATCTCTGTTTGTTAGCCGAAGAGCCAGCACTGTCCAAAGACGCTTCCATGGTCATGTGGCTGCATGACGCGCGTGGAACGCTGTTACCTACCCACCGAAGTGGTACCTATTAATCTACTTGCATTTGCATGCTTTCGAATTGCTAGGTTGGCAAGAGCTGGATTGTAATTTGGTAAGAGCTGGTACGTAAGTAAATAAGTAAATAAATGAGGACAAGGGGAAAACAGTTTTTATTGGAGCCATGAAGTAGCCCTAGTACCAACTTCCACAATGCCTAAAAATCTAGCCATATGTGTGTGGGTGTGGGTGTGGACAAGCATGAGTGTAGGTTTTCAATCCTGAGTTTCCCTCTCCTGTCCTTCCATCTAAATGGACTTCTTACAATCCATTTCTCAGCCTTGGCTGTTATTGTCCCCTGCACTGTCTTTACAGAGCACTCTTGACTGTTCCCAGGCTCTTCATTCTCTGCTTTACAAGCTTCAATCATTGCAATGACATCGTAATTGATGAGTGTGTGTTAAATAATGGTTTGAAAAGAAGAGATGCAGGGTTGGATTGAAATTAGCTTTATAGAAAGCTACCCAAGGTTTCACCAAAGTATCTTGTAGGATAGCCAACTGCTATATGCTAGAAAGCATCTTCCTTACCACACAGGTTCCCTTACTCCCATTCTTAGGTTCTAAAGCAACTGAAGAAGCTTTATGGGGACACTGCTAGTGTCATTACAAGCCAATGGTGAAAAGAATCTGTATCCCTGTATTGACCCCATCTAGGTAAAGGTAAAGGTTCCCCCCGCTCATTTGTGCAGTCCTGTCCGACTCTAGGGGCCGGTGCTCATCTCCATTTCTTAGCCGAAGAGCCAGCGTTGTCCGAAGACGTTTCCACGGTCATGTGGCCAGCATGACGCACGCGGAACGCTGTTACCTACCCACCGAAGTGGTACCTATTAATCTACTTGCATTTGCATGTTTTCGAATTGCTAGGTTGGCAAGAGCTGGGGCGAGTGCGGAAGTTCACTCCATCACACGGGGCTAGGGATTCGAACCTCTGAACTTGTGATCTTCCGATCGACAAGCCTGGCGTCTTACCCGCTGAGCCACGACGCCCCTTGACCCCATCTACTGTGTAGTTATTTGAAATATGGGTGTTGAATGGTCATGGCATTAATGTGTATGCTGTGATGATTAAACATCATGGGACTCTTTATCCTATATGAAGGTAACTACACAGTAGGCATGGGCTAGGAGTAAGGAATCAGAGCCATTCAAGTCAGAGAACTTCTGGATGTCACCTTGTATCATACTAGAATCATTGGCAGAGTCCAGAACCTGAGTTGATGTAGTCCTTTTCTCTTGAAGTCCAACAGTTCAATAGACCTTCTGGGCTGTCCATTCTCCCATTAACAGGAATTCTTAGCTGGACCCATTTCTGCCTCACCCGTCTTATGGCTCCTTTCTCAACTATCAAATGATCATATACATTTTGAGTTCAATGGCTATGAGTATGAAGCTGCCATCAGCCTTATGATGCTTCTCAGGGATCAGAAAGTAGAAAGCGCCTCCATCCACCACCCCTCAGTCCAGCCTGGCAAAGTGGCTGCAAGCCGAAGGATCCTAAATACCACCTTGTGTTCCTTGAAGAAAAGGCTGGATAGTACTGTAATAGTAATTCATTGTTGATGGCTGTAATAATATCTTGAAGGTAGTCAGAAGATGGCACTGAAGCACCTAACCAAAGAATGCTTATGTTGTCACCTGAATTTCATTTTAGATTGGCCAATTAAAGTCACTAATTAGAGAAGACAGGTCTAGGGTCAGATTCAAATGTCACGCTAGAAAGGGCCTGGTGGCAATTTAAATTAATTACAGCGTCGAGGGTACCATTCTCTCTGGGTTCACACACAGATTTGATAGGTATTTGTGACATAAAACGGCTGATGCAAATGTTCTGGATACTGTACCTCACTGAGAGAGACATCGTATAGATCTGCCTCTGATCTGTCTTTGCGTCACTGAATTTGCCCATTTCAACCTCTTCACTGTCTGGCAAACGTAGGTACTCTAGAGCAGCATTTCTCAACCTCAGCAACTTTAAGATGCTGGCTGAGGAATTCCGGGAGTTGAAGTCCACATATCTTAAAGTTGCTGAGGTTGAGAAACACTGCTCTAGAGCAAGGTTTTCCAAATGGTGTTTTGTGGAACCCTTGTGTTATGCAATAATTTGATGGGATTCCATAAGACACAAGGGCAAAAAAAATCCCCATTCACTCAAATGTACCCAATTTTCTATCAGTTTCAGGATTTTTTTTTTTTAGCTAAAAAGTTCTGCAGCCTGAAAAAGTTTGGAAAGCTCTGTTCTAGAGAACCTGCAACAATTCCATAGAAATGAAGCATGAAACCCACCCAAGTTCAAGCATTCTTCATGACTTTGGGATATTACATTTGATTCTGAAAACAACTCTATTTATTGCTATTTATTTATTTATTTATTTATTTATTTATTTATTTCATGTATTTATGCATTGTCCCTCTGCTCCAGGTATAACTGTGGCACTTTGCAATAAAACATAATACACAATGAAATACATTTAAAAACTCTAGATCCAAACTGATAAGATCATTACAACAAAATTTTAAAAATCCCTAAAATCAAAAGGAAGTATTCATCTGTAAAATCTCAATAGCACAGTATAGTTGTGTGTTAAGGCCCATCGTGAGTAAGCCAACCTTATCTTCCTGGGAAGTATGTTCTTTCACAATATGGGACAAAGTCCAACACAGAAGGTCATTCCTTAACATTGCACCAAGTGCATGTCTCATGGAAACACAGAACAGCAGTATGGTGAACATTACATTATGTCATGATGTCATTGTGCAAATGATATAATTTCATAATTTAAAAATTCACATCAGTTGCGCAATGGTGTCATGATGCGTATGACATCACTTGCCCTCTCCTGCAAATGCCTATGACTTGGAGACCAATGCAGAGCCTTTAAAGCAGGGTTTCTCAACCAGGGTTCTGTGGAACCCCAGGGTTCTGTGAGAGATCACTAGGGGTTCCCTGGGAGATCACGATTTATTTAAAAAATTATTTCAAATTTGGGCAACTTCACATTAAAGGGGTAAGTTTCATTGTTTATGTTTAGTTTAAGAACACTGTTAATGCATCTATACAGGCCCACTCATGAAACGAATATAATAATTTTGTAACTTCTGGCCTATATTTGAGCCTGAATGTGCAGGGGTTCCCCGAGGCCTGAAAAATATTTCAAGGGTTCCTCCAGGGTCAAAAGGTTGAGAAAGGCTGCTTTAAAGAGCCCCAGAATCATAAAAAGTCAAACTGCAGCAGCTGCTCAAGATTATTCAAGACCGTTATTTTCAATCTTTCCTGGAGATACTAAGGGCCGAACCAACAATTGTAGATATACAGTGAAACATGTGCTCTGCCTGAGCTACAGACTCCCTACCTCAGGCTTCTGCAATTTGACACACTTTTAAGCTTTGCAGTCAACCAGCCATGAAGACACCCTTGCTAATTCAGGACAAAAAAACTCCATCCCCATTTTTTTTAGTTTCAGGTTGCATAAAGCTGGTATTCTGTGTTTCTTTTGGGGAATGACAAACAGAAGGGCTTATCTAAAGGAACATCTGTCTAGGTTACAGGTAGGATGTTACATGAACAACTAGGCCCCAGATGATATGCACGATGACCTTTCTACCCTCCAAATTAGGTCCCCACTGCATGTACTGGTCTATGACCGTAATAAGCCATTCTCTCTCTCTCTTTTCCACTGCAAGTTAATTAACAACTCAACACTGAGCCATTAAAATAGTTCCGATTGTGACATTCTGAAAATGTAGCTTGCAAACTTAGCGCTCACATCCTTTCATTATTAGCTGGTGGATGGTGATCCTCACTGAAAATAAGAAACAACTAGATGTACTGTATTGAACAAGACTGTGAGACAGAATGCTGAAATATTCTCTAATTCTTTTTATTCTCCTGCTCTCTTCCCTGCAGTCTTGCTAGAAGTTGTCTTTTGCTCTGTACCGGTATCAGGGAAAGAATATGATCCCTCATAGGTAAATTTATTTTTTTTCTTTTAAAGATGTTACACAAGAATCATTTAATCTACTCAGTAAATGTATAGTTGTAAGCTACTTCTTCTTTACAGCCTGAAAAGACTCTACCATACAGGTGTTAAAATTTTGCAATGCACCATGATGACTGACTACTCTGTTGATGCCTGCTGGCAAGAGTTTCATGCAGGTGATCATGTGAAGTGTGTATACTTATTAACCCCCCTTGAATTAATTAGTTTGGGTAGTTTGCCTTGCAAACTCCCAGTGCCTAGGATCACTCTGACTTTAGGTAAGGTAAGGTTTCCCCTTCCAGTCGTATCCGGCTCTAGGGGGCGGCGCTCATCTCCGATTCTCGGCCGAGGGAGCCAGCGTTGTCCATAGACGCTTCCGTGGTCATGTGGCCAGCATGACTAAATGTCAAGGCGCACGGAACGCTGTTACCTTCCCACCGGAGTGGTACCTATTTATCTACATTACATACTTTTGAACTGCTAGGTTGGCAGGAGTTGGGCGAGAACGGGAGCTCACCCCATTACGCGGTGCTTCCGGGTCTCAAACTGCCGACCTGCCCTCCTTCCATTTGACAGTCGGTAGTCTTAACCATACACAGAAATTTCAGCTTGCCTCAACTAACATGTGCAGCTGGTCCTGAGGAACATGTTACCAATGAAAGAGTTAAGACTTTACCTGACCCTCTACCTTAGATAACACAACTTACATTGTGAATACTTAAGAGAGGAAACACAATCCATGAGCGAGGAGTAGGCTTGGTCCTAATTTTCTGTGGAGCTGAAAGGATCAAGAACAAAATCTTCCCTCCACCTCTTCCCAACCCAGGAGCTGACATTATGATTTCCTTTACTACCTTGTCACCCAAAGGTCATTTTCCCTCACTGTCCATTTCACTTAGAGGCTAGATCTGGGCTGTAAACCTCAGCATAACAACAGATGAGATACAGAAAGTTCTAAGTCCTTACTGCCATCTAGTGCTTGTCTGGGTTTTTGCAGCACAAACTAGTAGACCTAATTCCACTGTTCCATTAACATTTTTGGCTAATCATGATAGCCACTGCTAGAATGGATTCAACATTTTGGTTTTCTCAAAGAGACAACTATTTGTTAAACAAGGACAATCCCTCCCTGAAAACATCTCCTATGTCTTAGAATCTGAAATGTTCATGACTACAAGATTTCCTTGGTAATCTTATAAAGCCATTATTCACAAGTATTGCTGGCTGATTTTGATTTTTCTCTCTGCCCACTAACAAGATGACAAATATTTAAATCTGTCAACCATATATAATATGCTTTCAGGATACCCCACTGGCTTGACTGCTAAATGCAGAACTCAAACACGCTCCCATCAGCTGCAGAGTAGTCATTTTCTTCAAAGCGCCCACCAGAAATCATGGTGACAGCTTCTTTTAGCACCTATCACCAGGGCAAATCAGCAGGAGAAACCAAAATTCATAGGGTAGAATGTGTAACACATGTTTCTTCAAGTCTATAAAAGGTTGAAATCCACATATTCACAGAATAATATATTCTCAGTGAAAGACTAAAAAAAAAGGAAAGAAATAGCCAAATATCTCTTTGAAACATAAACGAAAAGATGTTTTGAAATGATTGTATTATCTTTGTGTAATTGCTTATTTCTGGGGGGAAATGACGACTACTCCCACCTTTCAATTCCTAGAACTGGGTCTCACAGCAGCAGAATTTGTTACTAAACACAGAAAGCCATGAAGTAGTTTGTTTGATTTTGGCTGAACATTTTGTATAAACTCAGCCAATAAACCATGGTTAAACAAATTATGGCTTAGTACAATGAGGAGATGTTACTGACTGGAGTATTTGGGATTTTTTTTTAAAATGGGAAAAATTCAACTGTATTCCCTTTCAACAGTAATTAATTTCCTGTCTCATAGCCTGCATGCCTACAGAGTGCTAAAAGAAACATATTTTACCTTCAGAAGTACATAAATAAATAGGGTGTCAGCAAACTACTATGCATGGGAATTCTGGGAGTTGAAGACTACAGACCTTAAAGTTGCCAAGGTTGAGAAACACTGGTTTAGACCTTCCTTGCCCTTGGAAGTCTCAAACAACCACCCCCAACTTGATATCCTCCTGGTTTGCAACTCCTATCAATACACCCATTATTATTGATATGATTGACTGAAATGTCTTTAATAGATAACCTTTCAGTCAAAGTTATCCAGTTGTGCATTTCTTCAGTTCTCTTCAAGTTCATGTCACTTCCTGCTCACTGTAGTGATTCAGCTGGCTTAGCAGTGACCAGGGGTGAGGGGGTTCTCTCCTCTGTCTCATAGCCTGAGAAACTAGCCACTTCATGTTTCTGAAGGCAGCAAGCTCAGAAGAATGAGCCAAGAAGGAATTTCATTTTAAAAGTCCAATGTATTTTCCAAAGCTACAGCAGAAGGAATTTGGAAGAGCCAAGGTGGCACGCTGCTTTTGGTATGCTAATACTCTCTAATCTATGCATTGCCTTAGCCTTTTTCCAAATGCTGTTTCAAAAACATAATGCAACACAGTGGAGAAGTATGACCTGAGCCCTTGTTGATCAAGAAGAAACTGTTAGGACAGTTGCACAACTCTCTGATACATGTGATCATCCAGTGGCCTTATACTTCTAAAGAGCAGATGATAGACACAAACAAGAGGAAAACAACATTTGCTTTCAGACATCACTTTGGACTTCTTGAAAGCATCTGACAAGCTACTATTAGACAAAGGTCTGTTCCAGCAAGACAATTCTTCTGCTCTTACAACATACTTAACACAAACTCCTACCACAAGTATACTTCTAAACTTCCACATTGTTGCATTTTGCTCTCTCACCCTTTTGACCCTGAATTACACGTTACCAGTCTCCTTACCATGTATTATTTATTGTCACAAGCTGCTGAAGTCCTGCAAGGAGAGAATAATCTCAGGTTTATTATTTTAAAAAAAAGATTTTAGTTTGGATGACTAGAACATAGAGAAGAATGCAAAATAAGTAATCCGGCCATCCCCAAGCCAGAACCTTCCCAATCAGTTGGACTTGGGGTAATCATGCTAACTGTGAAACATGTGAGTTGAAGTTCCACCCAACTAGAGAGCTAGGCTGGAAAAAGGCATAATGGACAAGACAGACAGAAACAGAGGGAGAGGGCAAAGAAAAATATATATAATTGAGTAGCTTGTATGTCATTAATTGACTACTTAATTAGAATTGATGAGATTCATTTTTGGCTGTAATAAAGGCTATTAAGGGAATCTTTGTGAAATATCCTCAGAACATTGCGTAGTTTTAGCTTCTGTGAAATTGTATAGTTAATTAGAAGGAAGCTAATTAATCAACTAGGAACTTGATTAAATTGAGAGCTTTATTAGAGCAATTCTCAACTTGCTCTCCAGAGAAGCCATCTTTCTTGGGGCTAGAAGCATGAAGAGTTACTTCTTAGTCATCATAATGAGACTTGAATTGTTTAGTCACTGACTTTTACTTAATATACAAGCCACCCAGATTTAAGAATTACTTGTCATTTTGGAACAACAAGCAGCACATTAGACTAAACTGATTGCCCTCACTGACCTGCCCAGGAATCTGAATTCTCTGAGAATTTCCTACTTGAATTAGAGATTTCTGTCCGGATTAAGAAACAGAGATCTATTTTACCAATATTCTATACGCTGCTACTGTTACTGGAGAGGTGACCTATGGATGCATTATCCCATTTGAATAACCCCAACTTATGTACAAGTGTAAAGGCTACCCAGAGATATTCATACACATACACAAGTATAGAGACGGTCACAGGCTATGCTTCAGACACCTATGTCCTGATGTCCTAATGTGAGTAAATCCCATACTAGCCACGTCTTATTTCAGCAAATATTGCTGATAAGGTAATTCCCTCAGTTTTCCTCTGAGACTTTCTAAAGATCCTAGAACCCAAGAACCCACTGGGTAGGAAATGAGACCGTGAAAACAAGACCAAAGAAGCATCAGATGGATCTAGATTAGCCAGTAGAGGGAGACACAGACACGATGGAACATGGGCTATAGCAAGTTAAGAGAAAGGTCCCGTTTCAGCTCCTGAAGGAATCTTCTTGGCTAATGGAAATCATGAAAGGGATGGGGGGAATAAAAGGAGGCACCCTACCTGCTCTCGCCGCATTCTTTCTTCTCCCTCACATTCAGCCACTTGCGAAGGAGGAAGCGCTTGCGCCGCGGAGAGGCACTAGGCGTGGAGCAGTTGGACCAAGCTGTGTCTTCATCACTGGATGGGGTGATTTCAATGGAGGGAAGCTGGAGGAACTCCTTAGAGGAGGAGGTTGCAGTCTCTGGGTTCTGCTCTTCGGCATTCCTTGTGCGCCTCATCTTGAACCGCCTTCGGCGCAGGGTTGGAGTGGAGGAACTGGACCAGGCGTGGCCACGCTCCACCACCTGTGGCTCTGGGACTTGCAGTGATGGCAGTTGAAGTGTCTCTGTCATCTTGGCTGCTGGCATTGGGTCCCGCGTCTCCTCTCCTTCTCCTTCCTTCATAGACACCTATACTCTTCCTTCCTCACCCCGCACCTCTCGATCTCAAAACAAACTGAAGAGCAAAAACACACCTTACTCCCTCCTGGTTGGGCTTGGCATGCTTCCTTCCTCTCCAAGAGGAAATCGCATATTCCTCAGGTGGTTTCATTGAACTGAGAAAGCCCTCCCATCCATGGAGAAGGCCAGACGCAAGTTGTTCCTGACTTTCCAGCCCAGTCCGTGAACTCCAAGGCACAACTTTCAGCCTCACGCCTGGCTCTACCGGAGCAGCCACCACTTCGTCATCAAGGACCAAAAGCGGGCTTCCAGGTGCCTGTTTGCCTCTTCCTCTCCTTTGCAGCACTCCTTCCTTGCGAGCAGACGAACAGCTCCTCTAGAGCTCTGCCGAAAAACTCTCATCGGGGTGCGTTCTGGAAGGACCGAATGGGAATCGTTGAGGAGCTGTGGGGAGGTCGGAGGGAAAAAACAAAACAAAACAGAGAAAGACAGAGAGCGAGGGAGGGGGGAAGGGAGGGAGGAAGCAGTGATATATGATAAAATCAGCAAAGAAGAAGAAGAGGTGGGAGGGGGAGATTCCTCTCCCCCCCCCACCCCGGCTGATGAGCTCAGGCAGCTGTTGCTAATGTAGCCATACTCTGAAGTCCAAGTGACAAAGTCTCTGTTACCGAGTTGCTGCTGCTCCAATCAGCCCTGGTGAAGGTGGAGGGATTTCTGGAAGCAAGCCTTTCCTACAAAGCGATTGGCTGGATTCCCCCTCCATCTCAGCGCCTTTCTGGCTAGATGCCCCACTCAATCAGAGGAAGGCCAGGAGATGACCCTGAGTCTTATCTGATGTCATTTGAGTTTTTTGTTCCTGTGTCTCATTGAAAGTCACAGATGGTGGGCGAAAGGAGGAAAGAGCCAAAACAAATTTAAAAATAAATAACTAAAGCTAGGTATGTCTAGATTCTTCCTTGCCACCGCTTTTGACTAGAGGATCTGCTTGGGTGAAGGACTCAGAGAATGTTGGGGCAAGCCAAAAGAGGAGCAGAAAACTCCTCCACACCCTTTCAAGGTCAGCCTGTTTCTGTCCAACAAAGGAAAGCAAAGTTGGTGGGGAATAGGGAGTTAACATTTGCAGTTTCAATGAACCTTGGAGAAATATGTCAGGAGTACGCCATGCATTCTTACGGAAATTTCCAAAGCAAGGAAATGTTGGGGGGGGAGGGGAGGGAGAAGAAATAGAAATTTCAGGGTGAAAGAACTGCTTCCAAAATGGCATATTTTCCAGGCAGCTAAGTCACACCTCTGTCCATGCAATGGAACAGCAGCAGAAGATCTAACAAAGATCCAGAATATGATAAGTAGCAATACAAGAGGAGAAAGGTTCTCTTGCTCTGGTAACACGTATTTTGGCGAGAGTGAGAGGAAGACAAGTGGCTGTATTGACCATCTCCCCACACTCTTGACCAAGGACCCAGATGAACAGCCCTCATTATAACTCAAAATCTGTAGCTCTGTTTGGCTTACAGCCCTGCAAATTCTTCCTTGGATGGGAGTCTTATCAGGCAAGATGGGTTTTGCCCAGCCCATCAACAGAAGCCAAGTTCATCAGAGGGTACAATGAGCATCCTCAGATGATACAGTATATCATGATTGGATATATGTTTTTGGTTGAGACAAGGGGAAATACCACTATTACGGAGAAGACATACATGCCGTGTGATGCATCACCAATCCAACTATGCTATTTATTCCTATTTTGCAAGAGATCGTTTCTGATTTATTGTAACATGGTCAAGCCTGCCTGGTTCCTCCCCCTCCCAAAAATCCACACCGTCTAGCAGCTGACTCACTGCTTGCAGATACCCCTCTTACTTGTTTGGTTGCCTGTCTGCAGGCAGCAGCTACCCCATGGAGCTGACCCCACTGCAGTTTATTCATGGAAAGTGTATTCTAAATGTTGGAACTGAGCAGCCAGAAAAGAGGTCAAAAGCTTGCAAGATAATCCCCTGGAGGACCATATAGGAGGAAATAAAAGCAGATTGGTAATGCAAACCAGGAGAAAAATCTAAGGAGAACTTCCTTTGCAGAAAAGTCTACACCAGAGCTTTCCAAACTTTTCATGTTGGTGACACACTTTTTAGACATGCATCATTTCGCGACACACTCTTACAGCAGGGCACAGGGCAGGCACTAGGACCTGCGCAGAATCACAGCAGGTTTGGAGGCAGCCAGGCACAAGGCAGGCACTAGGACCTGCGCGGAATCCTGGCAGGGATCGGAGGCAGCAGCAGCTGCAACACACCCAGACACTGCAGCCCACACGCTAACGTGTTGCAACACACAGTTTGGAAAGCTCTGGTCTACACCATGAGCAAGAGGGAATCTCCTACCTTTGGTTCTCCAAGGGCTTGCTGGTGGTTTTAATCCGAAGGCCTAAATGGAAGTGGGCGAAATAATTCTACATGGACATTGCTGATTTGCAAGAAAAGAAGTCAGGAGAGCCGAGCAGAGCACAGTAGCCTAGTACTTGGTATCTGCTCTGAGTCCCTTGCTGAAGAGTAATGGGAAATGGGGTGGGGGGACACAACTTCATTTCAACCCCTGCTCTATCTGAGCTACCAGGAGGAGATGCAAAGTAGCCAGGAGGGAATTTCAGGAAGACCTGAAACTCAAGCCAGGAACCAGAAGCAGGTTTGAATCAAGAGTCCCCTCCAACAAAAATGGAGCCATCGTCTCCCCAGAAAAAAATCCTTCTCCCCTAGTATGCCAGCCATTTCAGTTACATGGCAACTGAGCTAGAAGTACATTGGCTTAACTCTCCAAAGCTGTAAGTCAGTGTTTCTCGACCGTGGCAACTTTAAGACATTTGGACTTCAACTCCCAGAATTCCCCAGCCAACATGCAGAATTCCCCACTTTAAAATGTGTGGACTTCAACTCCCAGAATTCTGGGGGTTGAAGTTCACACATTTTAAAGTTGCCACGGTTGAGAAGCACTGCTCTAAGTCATAGGAACAGAGAGCGCTCCGGAGCTGAGTACAAACTGGTGCAGAATCCTTGAGTGGGCTTGCCTTGTGCTAGAAATTGCTACGCTCTTTTGAGCAAGTCAGTTAAATAGGTTTCCAAACTGGAATCCTGTAATTGGGCAGGGGTGATACTATTCCAGGGAAGATGCGCCTGGAAATGAGGCAAAAGTTGCTGCACTGGCCCACTGGGTAAGAATGTGCAAAATATAGTGTGCAATAAATATGATGTAAGGTTACAATCTGATTATTAGATTGATTATGATCATCACAGATGAGTCAGTGACTTCTAATAGCTGACAGATGTCATAAATATAAAACTATATACATCAACATATTTGAATATTGCATTTCTTTCAAATGGATCCCTCCATTTCCAACTCCAATCCTTCTTTCCGAAGCAATAACAATGGTTCCCTCAGTACTAAGCAACACTTTATTATGTTGTAACATCCTGGGTTGCTTTTCCATTTTGGATAGGGGACACCTGACACTTGTCTAATATTCTTTGAAATCCCAGTGCTGTGAAACAAAAACAAGCACAGCCTTTCCTAACCATGAGGTGTGAAAAATGCCAGCTACTGAGAACTTCTGCTCTGCAGGACCAAAAAAGATTGGTGCCATTGCAAATATTAGTGGTTTCTTTCTTCCTGATATTGTAACAGCCAAATCAAAAATTTACTCCCAGCCTTGGGCTTTTCCGTGGAAAACAAGGAAGCCCAAAGGAAGAGAAATCTGTTTTCATCTGGAGAAGCTAAGGCTTAAAATATTAAATGTAAGTTCCTGAGCCATATAGGGTCTTAGACTGGAAGGTGGGGGCAGGATACAGTGGTGGATTGCCATCTTTATCAAGCCATAGATCCAACTGCCTAGCCGCCCCGCCCCCCCACAACAATTTTTCAAATTAAACAAGTCAACAGACATGGATAAGTAAAAAAGAACAGCTGAATACTTTTTTTTCTCCCAAACATCTATTAGACAAAGTCTTGGGTAGCTCACATGCTTTTATTCAAACAAAACAAAGAAATTTATAGGATTAACATAGGTAAGGCTATGGCCTGGAATGGTTGGAGACGGGGGACGGTTCCCAGAAAATTCATTTGATAAAGAGTCCTGTGCTTCCCAGAAGCTTGCAATCAGCCATAAGGAAAATAATGCTCTATAATGGAATGAGACTGTCCTTCCTTTTGAGACTGAGTTTGTTTAATTCATTACCTCCCCCCAAAATATCCATACCAATACTGTCCATTAAGTGTCTCATCAAACTTGGAATAAGAAGCCTTCTTTTTTTCCCTTTAAACACTGTTTGCTTTGGAAATAGATAGGATTGGTGCAATATTAAAGCGAGAGAATCTAGAACAGAGTGAATTTGGGCTGGTGGTGTCAGGGAGATAACTGGTGAAGAAGGAGGGGCCTCCCTCCAGGGGGATGAACGCATGCGCAGTACTGAATCGCTTTGCTTTCCTCCCAAGAGGCTAAAGAAGGCCCCGCCCTAGTTTCTTGGGCCTTTTCTCTGAGCATCACTAGTTTATTTTAGTTTAGCTGGATTCTGTCTAGCAGAGTAGAACAATAAAACACTAGAGCCTTTACACCAAGTCTCAGCGTGTTCCTTCACTCGAAGTCAGTGAACTTCGACAGGTGGACTGAGACGCCTGAAACAAAGGCTTAGCAAGAACAGATTGACACGTCCTCAATTTCCTGGACTCTGGAAGCTTGCATTGATTCTGCCCCCAAATGCAGAGTAAACAGGCTGTAAGAAATGTATCTGAGAGCATTCCTCTACTGCTGAAACTGTCCCTTGAACCTCCTGCTAGGTCAGGGGGAGTCACAGCAGTAAAAACATCAGGTGGCTTCCAAGAGAAATGTGTCATGCACCACAATTCTCACTTGTTGCATCCATGCAGGGTGCAGCTGCCCCATAATCTAGAGCAGCATTAATATAGCATTACTGGCAAAGCTGGATGGGGAATTCTGGGAGTGGAAGTCCACACACCTTAAAGTTGCTAAGGTTGAAAAACACCGCTCTATAGCAGCCCACTTTCTGGTTAGTCTGACAGATACTGTGGAACTTGAACTCTATTTTGTTAGGAGAGACAGATCAGGACCCCAACCTGGCCATTTTCATAAACGAAAGCCTTCCGTTGTCTTTGAGCATTTTTGCGGTATTTATGCAAATATACAGGAAGTGCTGCACAACCCACAGACATTGATTCTACAACTGAGCATTTCTGCAAATGAAAGCAGGTAAGAAAATCGTCCGGGTCCAATGTACAAAAAAAATATTTAAATCATTCTACTTTAAGAAGAGGTGATTTGAGTCTGTGAGAGAAAGGTTGAGAGAGTATGTTGCTATGCCATAGCGTGGTTTGCTTATTTGGGGTTCAGCATCCTGTCAACCATAGTTCAAGAAACCACGCCTTTGCAAGATGAATAAAAACCGAGTCTGTATGTGTGTGTTTGTCTGTGTGTCTGTGTTTCCAAACAAAGAAACGAGGTATGAATTAATGAGCTGGAATAAGTGCACCATGTAAAATCTCTGCTGAGCAGAATTTCTTTTTACTCACATTATAATTGCCTTTCTTTTGCTTTCTCTTTCGTATTAACTTTGATCAGACATTCTCACAAGCATAATTAGCAAGAGAGAAGCTGAAGTGCAGTTTAAGCCTCATTTGTAGAAATATTCTTTGGGGAAGAATAACAGACCAAATAGATGCACATATATCCTCCTTGAAGCCCAACTGGGTATTGTTCTAGAGTCTGTAATAAATCAGAATCGATGTATCACCAGACAGCATCATTTACAATATTTATAATAATAAAGGGTGTGTGGCAATTCCAGTAATTGTTTCCCAGAGGTTTTTTTTTTAAATAAACCAATTAGTATTTTCCAACTGTTTCGGGAAGGCAGAAGCCTCATCCATCTCCCATACCTGCAAAGTATCTTTACATACCTCATGCAATTAATCACAGGGGATCCAAAGTACAATATCTTTGAACAGCATTTTTCTCCTATTTTGTTAAAGTATCTACCAGGAGAACCCTCACATACCAGAGGGGGCGGGGAGAGAGAGAGAGAGAGAGAGATCACACTGTTTTCATCTGGAGAAGCTAAGGCGTAAAATATTGTATGTAAGCTTGTGAGCCATATAGGGCAGGGCTTTCCAAAGTTTTCCCGCGGCGACACACCAACCGCCGTTGGTGTGTCGTCGCGGGAAAACCCGGAAGCGCTGATGATGATCAGCGCTTCCGGGTTGTGTGGCGACACACCAGACTGTGTGTGGCGACACACTTTTGTGTCGCGACACAGTTTGGAAAGCTCTGATATAGGGTGTTAGATTGGAAGTGGGGGGAATACAATGATGGACTGCCATCTTTATCAAGCCATAGCTTCAACTATCTAGCTCCCCCACCCACCCAATTCTTCAAATTGAATAAGTCAACAGACATGGGAAAGGAAAGGAAAGGAAAGGAAAGGAAAGGAAAGGAAAGGAAAGGAAAGGAAAGGAAAGGAAAGGAAAGGAAAGGAAAGGAAAGGAAAGGAAAGGAAAGGAAAGGAAAGGGCGTTCCCCTTTGGGGGGAGATGGGAGATTCTTCTGGACACCCACGATGTAATCAGGAGATCCAGAGACAACTATCCACAATGGTTTGTGCCACACTAAAGTTGTAAAAAAAAAAGTTGTAATCCAATATATATAATTAAGCCCCACAACTCTCAATGAATTCAATGAGGCTTATTTATGAGTTGATACGTAAAAGGAATGAATGGAAAGGTACTTAATACAATTCAAGCTGTAGTAAGTGTGCTAAGTAAGTGTGCTTCTGTGGAACAAAGGTTCCAGTAAATTCCAAAGGTTTTACTTTTCAGTAGTTTGAGATTTCATAGATACACCAAATGTATCTTTTGTTAGGCTACTCCTATTATAAATACACTGCATTTTACATTATTTATTTATTTATTTGAATTTATATTACCGCCCATCTCCCCCATCGGGGGACCCTAGGCGGTATATTGTTACAGCTGTAAACCAAAGCTAAGTTGGAGAAGAACGTTTTATCTATTTCTTTTCAAGGTTTCCTTTTTAATTAACCTTCACCCACCTGGTGGGGAAAATTGTGCATTTGAATTCCCCTTCTCCCTCCACAGCTGCAACATCTTCAGAATTTTCGCACCTCTGGAGTGAACTACACACTTTGAAAAGTAGATGTGGTTACAGTGCAAGGTTGTGAATCAACCCTTAATGTCTTTCTTGAACAAAATCCCCACTGGCCCAACAATTTCTTGCAAAAATGTTTAATGTGTTAAGCACTAAAAACTATATCCATCAAGGAGTGGGGGATTTCATTTCCTTTCTCTACAAAAAGCTAATAAGTAGATGTGTTTCCAACGCGTCCTGAATTCCCAGGTATCACAGAATTAGGGAAGAGGACCGACAGCTCTTCCTCCCAGGGGGTAAACTCATTTTGTAATAAGCATGTACTGTAGATATTGCTTCCCAAAGTCAGTTCTTTCTGTTAAGAGCTTGATTGCCCATAATCTCAGCAGAGGGGCCATAAGAGGAAATTTCTGGAATCAAAGATATATTCTACATACTCCAAGTGCATTTTCCCTTTTGAGTTCTTCCTTCAAAAGGGAGCTACTTGGGAAATACTTGCAGTTAAGTAGGGATTTAAAACCAAATCTCTTCCAGCTTGTTGTGCCTCTTAGAAAAATGCTCAGTTGCTCGCTTTTTGAACAGTCCTAGGAGTCACTACAAAACAAGCACGCAAATGCAACATTTTCTGCTGCTCTGATGTTCCATCTACAGAGTTATCTGGATCTCATTCTCTGCACTCAGTTTCCTAGAACACATTGTGCTGGAGTCATATCATTTACCCAATGTAATGCCACTCAATTTATCACACTGCTCTGAAAGCTTCTTAGCGCATTTGTTAACCAAAAGCTACTTGATATGTTAGGCCAAGAGATGGCAAATATCCCAAGGTCACCCAGTGTTGTTCCAAGGTCGCCAAGTGAACTTCATGGCTGAGTGAGAATTTAAACCTTCTCAGGACTCTTAACCATTTTACAAAACTGGCCCTTGAATGAAAGGGAAAGGGGACTCAGAATATATTTGTGTAGTTGCATGTACAACAAACCATCATTGCAGCTATGGATCTATGCATTCTTGCTGGTCAGTAGTCCAGCATGACTAAATGACAGTAGTCACCTGCAGGTTAAAAATAATTTCTTAAAAATAATTAAATCAGTTGAGCCCCACTAGCAATGAGAGATCTTTCTGAACCTTATTTTCAAGTTCAGTCAAGAACTGTGTATTTTGAAAATAGTGGCAAACTTCATAGCCACTCAGATGTTCTCTGCACAAGAAAAGCTAAACCATCTCCACAACATGTTTCCTTTTGTATTCAAGCAATAACACACCCAAAGGGTGGTTCCCTTTACCATTGCTTGCACCAACAATAAAGCTGTGTCCCATTTTTACCACCACAGAGATAAAAAGAGATACCACCACAGCCACAGGCCATGCTCTTGCTATAAAGGCGTCCTATTGACCATGTATTCCCATCCCAGAAATCTTCAGCAGCATGCGTTTCCAAAGGAAAATGTTCAAATTAAATTTTTCAAAAAGGATATTAATGGATAAGACCAAAACCAGGAACTAAAATAAGAGATATACTTTTAGGCAGAGCTACAAAGTACACGTGCTGCCGAAACAGACCACCCGATCATCCCGAGTCTCCTTTTCAGACTACGTTGAGCAGAATGCTTGGAACTTTCTTACAATACTAAGGATGCAAGCACACCGGAGTTTGGACAGGGATGCTTTATTTTCTATCTCATTTCTAATTCACATATGCAACCGAATAACAACACAATTAATAACTAGCAATTAATATCCTTGCTGTCAAGCCTTGGCAAAACAAGGACATCTGTTTTAACATCATCAGCATCAAGGCCAGGCTTGGTGTTATATCTATAGTAACTTGAACACAATCAGGCCTTTTTGTTGTCTCAGATAATCTGTCACCCTGATTAATCTCCCAGCATCTGTCCTTAACTTACTATTAATATTCATTCTCTGCTTCACCCTCACCTTTTGCTGTTGATATGAAAGCAGAAACCAAACAGGACCATCAAAAATGTAAACTGCCTAAGGAATATTAAGCAGTGCCAGACACTCATTTTTCACAGTTTTGTTAACTGAGATTTTATTCAAGCAGCACGTTGGTTTCCTTGACTACTGTATGAATGGGCTTCGAAAAGGCAAGCAAGGAAGCTAATATTCATCACAAATGTAATTTGAGATGAACACAGAAGGCATCCCTCAAACAACGTGTGACAGAGCGATGCTCTGGAAGAACCACTATTTTGTGATGTTCCTTTTTACATCTCTGTTTTGACAGTGGAAGTCCTGTTGGTGACTGAAATGGAGGAAGGAGCAGAAAAGCAAAATATAAATCATCAAAGAGCACTTTCACATCCATGAGCCACACCAACTTAGAAGCAGCATTAAAGGTAGTCCTTGCTTAATGACCACAACTGGGACTGGAATTTTGGTTGCTAAGCAAAGCAGTCATTAAGCGAATCCGACCTGATTTTACAACCTTTTTTGTGCCGGTCAAGCAAATCACTGTGGGCATTAAGCGAACCACGTGGTCGTTAAGTGAATCACATGGTTCCCCATTGAATTTGCTTGCCAGAAGCTGGCTGGGAAGGTTGAAAATTTGGATCACGTGACCACGGGATGCTGCGACAGTCATAAATGTGAACCGGTTGCCAAGTGCCCAAATTCTGATCACGTGGCCGTGGGGACGCTGCAATGGTCGTAAATGTGAGGATTGGTCTAAATTGTTTTTTCAGCTCCGTCATAAGTCTGAACCATCACTAAACGAATGGTTGTTAAGCGAGGACTACCTGTATAAACACGTGTCTGCACAATGCCAACAGAACTTCTGCAGCTAAGGCTAACTGAAAAACAACAGTGGATAGAGAATTTAACACTGTGAGAATCCCTGCTTGTGTGTGTGTGTGTGTGTGTGTGTGTGTGTGTGTGTGTGTGTGTGTCTGGAGACAGGGAGAGAGAAGAGAACTTTCCACTTAAGTTAAAGCAGAATTTTTAAAAGAAAATTATATTGTTCATACAAATATTCTTAGATCAATATTTACCTAAAAACATTGGATAACAAGCAAAGCACAGTCTGCAAAATAAGCCAAGAAATGCAAAGTTGTTTAATCTGTATGATTTAAAGCCACACGCTGCTTTCCCTGGCACTGATACCATTTGTTTCCCAGAATATAATGAAATCATCTCAGTGGTGCTCTCTAGTGGCATTATAATAAAGACGTTATGCACCTATATTTTATCTGAAGAGACCTGCCCTGCACTTCAAGTATGGCTTTTCCTAGGGATATTTAATCCTGCCACTCAGGCTGATGATCCCTAACATTGAGGATGACACAAGCTCTAGCCCAGCCTTTCAGGCTCCAATATAGGCCAGAAGTTACAAAATTATTATATTCGTTTCATGGGTAGGCCTGTATAGATGCATTAACCGTGTTCTTAAACTGAAAATAAAGAATGAAGCTTACCTGTTTAATGTGAAGTTGCCTGAAGTTGAAATAATTTTTTTAATAAATCGTGACTCCCAGGGAACCCCTAGGTACCTCTCACGGAACCCTAGGGTGCCACAGAACCCCAATTGAGAAACCCTGGTCTAGAACAAGAGGCAGACTAAATTGGAAGCAGAAGAACTTTTTAAAATGATGCTGGTTACAATTTAGCTAAATGAGTGATGCAAAAATAAATTGGCTTTTATTCTCTTCCCCAAACAGGCTGTAGTTCCCAAAATTACGATTCTGCACTTCCTTAATAGCAGCGAGCTCTTAAATCAACCTTGTATTTATACTCAGGTGTCAGTCTCATACTAAAATTATTAATATAGTATGAAGAAGACTGTGACCCTAGTTTTCACCTTGCTGAAGTTTATGTCCTTTTAGCAGATGCCTTTCTAGATTACAAGGTATTTAGCTGTAATTTATTCTGTTACTTTTATTTGCAAATGTAGGTCCATAATGACGGATAACATTGGAAGCCGCTGTAACTCTTGATTCTTTTTTTAATTAATTTTTATTGAAGAAGTTTTTTGCAAAGTAAAAACAATACAAATTTAAAGAAAAAAAGTAAAGAACAGTAAAAGAAAAGTGATAAGTAAATAGGAAAGAAATGGAAGGGAGGGAGGGAGGGATATAAAGGAGTGGATTCCGATCTTCTTTATAACAGTTATCAATGCATTTATATTTTATCCTCTCTCTCTATAGTTATATCGTAGCTCCCTTCTTTCCATGTTCTACCCTTTCTAATCATCAAACCCATAAATCACAAGTTCATTTTTTTCCATTTTCAGCAAAAAGTCCATAAAGGGTTTCCAGTCACTGACAAATGTAGTTATTGCCTTTTCCCTAATCAAACAAGTCAATTTTGCCATCTCTGCAAATTCTGTCATCTTCACCAACAGTTCCTCCATTGTGGGTATGTAACTCTTAATTCTTTATTGGATTTTCTCTCTTTTTTAAAAAAATATTACATCTAACCGTTTTTCTGCCTCAGACTTCCCTGTCCCATCCCCTCTTCATATCATACTATAATTAAAGAGTAAAGGGGTAATGACTGAGTGCAAATAGAAAAGTGAAGTGCAAAATTAAGAAATATATCATTTATATAATTAATTATATTCATGATCATTTACATACAATATTACAGTCTCTGCTTTAATATAGATATATGTTTTTAAAATATTTAAAATTGGGGTGAAATATTATTGGGGGGAGATGCTACCCCCCAAACAAAATGAAACATGCATGCTTACTTGCCTACATTTTGAACATGCAATCCAGCACTGGGAATTTATAGTTCATGAGATTATATCAATTTGGTTGCTTCTCTCTACTATCTTTTTTTTTTTTTTTGGGGGGGGGGGTCCACAATAGGTTGGATGCTTTGAACTGTGATGCAGAGAGTCTGCATCTTCATTGCACTATAGACATTTCATGAACTCTTTGGATGGTTACCTACTGGTACCCTTTGTGCCCCTTTGAATGCATATGATCTAACTTCAGAACATCCTGTATGAGCAGCAGAGAAGATGAACTGGTCCTTTTGCCATGGTTAAGCTGGACAGTGGAAGAAATATAATGAAGATATAGACAAATTCCTGCAATGTGTTTGATGAATAGCCTGAAATAAACTTAGAGAAAGAAGAAAGGAAAGTTCATCCCTTGGTTTGATAATGAAAAAGACAAAATGGAAGGTGCAGATGTTAATGTCAACAACAATAATGTTTTCATCCAAAGAGTTCATGAAATGTGTATAGTGCAATGAAGATGCAGACTCTATGCATCACAGTTCAAAGCATCCAACCCATTGTGGAAACACCCCCCCAAAAAAAAGACAATAGAGAAATGCAACCAAATTGATATAATCTCATTAACTATAAATTCCCAGTGCTGAATTACATGTTCAAAATGTAGGCAAGTAAGCATGCATGTTTCATGTTTCATTTTGTTTGGGGGGAGGGGGTTTCCCACAATGGGTTGGATGCTGGTGCTGCTGGCAAAGAAGAACAAGATACCATCAGCCAGGCCCATGGTAGATTGTGCAGAGACTGTTTTCACTTCAGATCAGTAAAGGGTTTCTCTTTATTTGCACCAGAGAATATATTACTGAAGATCATCACACACAAAGAAACTTTATGATCAGATTTTTATCTTACGGGCATTGAAAAGGTAGGAACAGAAGCTGAAGAGGAAAGTGCAAACCTGGTCACCTCTTTTCATGGGAAATGCAAAAAAAGAATGGTACTCAGTCTTCTTCAACCTGGCAACTTCTAGCCATGTTGGAGCAGCAAATCTAAGAATTTCCCAACATATCTAGTGGTTGACAGGTTGGGGTGGCTATGTTAAATCAGGTATACTTTCCCCAGATCTGCAAGTTCATTCAGATCACATCCCACCCAGCACTTCATACAAGTGGATGCAGAACAACCTTTTCTGGGGGCCTGGATCTACAGAAGTGGTCATTCTTACATAGTATGGGATTTAGAATCTACAGACAATCCTAAATACTTTCCTTCATTGGAGGTATGGGGCTATGGTTCCATCTTTCACAGAGGGCTATAATGTGGTGAGAATGGAATTAAGTTTGCACATGGTATCCTACCCCATTCTTGACCCAGTTAAATGTGTTGTGAGAAAAGGCCTATGATTAAGAAGAGGTTAGTATGTGGGTCAAAGGGCAACTCTGTTCATGTAGGTTTTCCACTGCAGAAACAAGAGGAAGTCCTATAGCATTTCAAAAGTGGAAATTTTGAGTTAGGTAGCTAAATTATTCTCTCCTAGAAGGGATGGAAAACTTCGGAATGTTGGCTTCAGACATTGATAACAAACAATAAAAATGCATCCATTCTTGAAACACTGAAGAAACTAAGCAGGTCCCTAAATAAATTAAAATCAGGCAGTAGCAATGAAACTAAAGATGAAATCTGAATGAATGGCATGTTTTGGATGCTCCAACTTCACATTAGTGGCCAGTCACAATTCCCAAACAAGGAGGAAATCCACCTCCAAAGCCTCTTCCAGCAGGCCTTTCCAGCTCTAAATGGGATTCTGGGTAATTGTTGTAATTAAAGCATCTGAAAAACAGAAAGGGGGGTGGGAAGGACTCCTTTGCAAACATACTCCATCCCAGGGAACAGCTGTGCTTTGCTGAATGGGAACACAAGCCTTGCTTCCTCTCAGACAGCGCCCAAAATGTCTGACTCATTTTGAAAGGACTTGATTATCTGATCATTCCGGGGAGCATAGAGAAAAAGGGAAGAAGTTTTGGAGTCATTGGACAGAGAGGAGACATAGACGGAAGCATAAAATGTGCGTCATCCATCATGTTAAATAGTCTGCTTCTCTTTCAGAAAGACTTCTGGTTAAAGGAATCTAATTCAATATCAAGAGGATATGGGATGGATAAAATGTGATGTGGGATCCAGATTTGCATAATTCAGTCTGCATTACTTTGGTTTCTGTGGAACAAATAAGACACTGGTGAGGGGAAAGGAAGGCAGGAGAAGAAACATGAAAGGAGATGGTTCAGGAGCTGAGATGGTAAAGATGACCATATATAAGAAGGCAAGGAACCAAGAATTTTGCCTCGCTTTGAAAACTGGCTAAAATCATCCAGGATGCAGATGAACATTAAATCCCCACTGTTAATCTTCTGTTGTGTCTTTTTCAGATTACTATTATTCCAGTTGAAGAAGTTTAATGTGGCAGGTAACTAATTATATTTGATCAAGGACCAGAATTTAATAACAGATTCAGTCAGCATGCTGTTTATCAGTTCCATCAGTCTTTGAGATTTATTTTAAAAAAGGAAGTATGATGAAGGTGGGAGAAAGAATTAGGACTGGGTCAAATTATTCTCAATTTTTTTTCATCACTTCTTCTATCTTCTTATCCCTACCTTGAAAATCTGGCAATGTTTGGAAGTCCAGAAGCCATTTAGATCTTGAGAGGCTGTAGGTAAAGTGAGTGGGAAAACTGTAAGAAATAAGCTGGCATAAATGGGATGGAACTGGTCACCCCAGCCATATAAAAGAACCTTCTCCCCAAGGTTAAGATGCCCCCCTCCCTGTTACATGTTTTGGAAAATGGCTAAGATAATCTTCTTCCTTTGGAACATAGGATGTTAGTTTGTGGTGGCAGTATTTTTTATCCAGCTTTTCTGTTTTTATCTAGGTTTTGTTGGGTCCTACATATTTTATATGATTTTATGGTGTTATTTTCATAATTGTAAGCCTCCCAGCACCTATGATTGGTGCAGCCTATAAATTCATGGAAATGAATATATAACTAAATAGCATGGACAGAATTCCACTGCAACTTGGACCTCAAAGTCTATGCTCTTCAACGGTGCCTAAAAGTTGTAGGAATTAGTGCTTAGGAGAGAAAGGAATTCCAAAGTATAGGGATCACCACAGGGAAAGCCCCACCCACTCCATAAGCTAACACAAGACAAACCTCTGTGGCTGTAGGTGAACTGTACAATTTCCCCTGATGATCTCAGTAATAATAACTACGGTGGTCCAACTGGTGCCCTTATTCCAACTTCTTTAGGGCCTTGAAATCCTAAGCAAAACCCTGAACTAAGCAAAACCACCCAGAGTCCCTCTTTTTGGGGGAGATGGGCGGTGGCAAAATCCAAAAAATAAATAAAACCCTGAACACTAACTGCTAATTGGCAGCTAGTGAAGTTGCTTCCCCAGAGGAGTAATATGTACAGTTGTCCCATTCAGCAACATGGCTGTTGCATTTGGATCAGTTGCACTTCTGGACCAAGAGCAAAGGCGGCCTTACGTAAAGGGCATTACAGTAATCTGAACATGAGGTTACCCTAGTGTGGACTGTCCCTGTCCAGGAATGGTATAGCTAGTCAAGGCGTCCTACAGTCAAAGGCCCTCCTGGCCACTGAGATCATTGGACCTCCAGGGACAGGATGAGTCTAGATGCTTCCCCAAATGACACACCTGTTCTTCCTGAAATAGTGCAACCCCCCCCCCCAGGAGGCAAACTTATCAATTCCCACACTTAGGGACAACCTGCCCCAAACCAGTTTAATAACAGCAAAAGATGCACCAGACACCCCAGAGAATATTGAGGCTACTTACAGGACAAGGTGAGATAGTAATATGTAACCCTGACAACAAACAGGTTGCATTATATCAAGTTCTGACAAGACAAGGACTGATCTGTCTAAAATTCCAGCCAACCCAGACATGCCTACTTTTGAGTTAGGGATCAAACAGGCCAACTTAACTTTGCAGCTAGATGTTGTGTTTTTTGATTGATACTTAACATTCCTCAGCTCCTGGTATCCACTGAGATCCTTCCTAGCTGGGTTCGGGGTGGCGGGAGGTAAGGGGAGGAAAATTTACCCTTTCAATATTTCCTTAAAATATTTTATGGACTTCTGCAGATCTCAAGGATGCTCTGATCACCCTTCCTTGTGTTTCCCAATGGCTCTTTTTGTCTCTCTCCACAATGCAAGAAATGGATGCAACTGTCTTATGTTATTAAGTTATCCAAACTATTCCCAGCACATTAAGTGGCCGTACCTATTAATTTGCAAAGGGTTACAGATCAAAGCACAGATCCCAAACCACAGATCAACATTCTCAGCACAGATCATGGCTATGAATTCTAATGTATTGTCGAAGGCTTTCACGGCCGGAGTTCGATGGCTGTTGTGGGTCTTCCGGGCTGTGTGGCCGTGTTCTGGAAGTTGTGGTTCCTATGAATTCTAACTTCCATGAAAAGGTGTTACTTACCCTCTGTAATAATCTTTAATAATGTAGAAAAAACTACTGAAAAATCCAAAGCACTGGATGTCATCTCCTTCTGACATGCCAGTTAGAAAACTGCTTGGCAAACAGTCACTAGTCTGTACCAAGCATCTGCTGTTTGTTTGTCATCAACTGCCTAATTTTATAGAAAGACTGGAAACCAAGGAACAGCAGCGGTCTCTTCCGTTTACTCCGTATGAGCAATTTACTACTTTGCAGCCACATACAAATCAGATGAGAATTTAGCTTGTACACCAACAGCAGTGAAAGTAAAATCAAGTCTTCATATACAAGCCTAAAGAAATGTGAAAGCCTGGGAATGAATTATGCATCTGATGTTATTTATACACAGAACAGAACAGCTGAAGTGTTTAAGATTCAATGCCAGCATCCCCCCACATTATGAGAAACTGTCTTCATCTGCATAACATTAGATTGCACATTGGTTTTTCAATGTCCCAGGAAAACCTACCCAGGAAATATAAATATAAATAATATAAATATAAATATAAATATAAATATAAATATAAATATAAATATAAATATAAATATAAATATAAATAATATAAATATAAATATAAATATAAATATAAATATAAATATAAATATAAATATAAATATAAATATAAATATAAATATAAATATAAATATATGTATGTTGGTCTTTTTCCATGTTTGAGAAACTTCTGCTTTTCTTCCACTGATTGTATGGGGCTATTAAACAGAATGTGATGTTCCTCCCCTCCACTAAATTAACTTCAGTTCTGAACACAAGCTAGCCACACTAAAGCAAAGGAAGCGTCAGTTTGAGATACCAGAATGAGTCTGTTGCCCAGGGCTGTTTGGAAGACATGGCCTTAGCCTTACCATTAGGCAATGCTAGATGGCAGTCCAAGTTAGGATTTGAGGAAGAGAAGGTTCTTCTCTCCTTAGTTTTCTCTTGAGACTTAGATAAAGATACCACCATTCGAAAAGGCATCTCTTTAGCACTATGCAGAAGCGGATCAGGCAGGGTGAATTGAATGAAACGCTCAAAATTGATACCATAATGCCATGTAGTCCACATGATGGGGAAGGTGAATAACACAATTACATATATAGTCCTTCATGGCACTTCAGTCAACGAAATACTACAGAAATACGCAAATACCCTTCAGACTTTTCATTCATACCTCCCCCGAAGTATTTCCTGATACATGATGCAATCACAGGTTTCCAAGTTTTAAACAATTAATTGATGTTCCAAAACATCCAATAACTCAATCCAAAAGAGAAAAAAAACAGATTCCAAGTTCAGATTTTGACCTGCCACTTCCCTTTATAAAAGAAGAACCAGCCATGTTAGACAGACGCACAAGCCAATATCGAGGGTTATCATATTATCATACCATTACTGATATGAGATCAAGATGGTAATTGCTAATGGCAGGTGTTTAGAAACCCAGTTAGGATTGACTTGCATGTCTATTCCAAAGTACGTTCTTACCTGAGTTTGTAGGCTACACTCAGTTCCACTTCAAATGCAGAATTAAAATACCCTAGAACAGTGTTTCTCAACCTTGGCAACTTTAAGAAGTGTTGGCTGGGGAATTCTGGGAGTCAAAGTCCACACTTCTTAAAGTTGCCAAGGTTGAGAGACACTGCCCTAGAAATTATTTTGGATTTGATCTGTGACCTCTACCTAAAGCAGGGGTGGGCAATGTCAGGCCCGCGGGCCGTATAAGGCCCGTGGGGCTCCCGCCTAAGGCCCGCGGGGCTCCCGCCCACAAACCCCGCCCCTTCCACACGATTGGCTCCCGCCCGCAAACTCCGGCCTCTGGTCCGCAGAAATCCCAGAAACCCCGTCCCCACCCCACCCCCGGTCCCTGGTTATAAATATCCAAATGGCCCTTGGCAGAAAAAAGGTTCCCCACCCCTGACCTAAAGGAACTGCATCTTTTCCCAGGATTATATAAACTCAGGCATTTCTAGACTGTGTGCAAGAAAAGTCCATAATTGTATATCTGCGCCCCACACAGACATAATCTGGAAAGCTCCTTAGCTGCACAAGTAAATTCACCGCTGACTGTGATAGATCTACACTTAAAACATTGCTTAATACACACAGCATATAGAAGCAGCTTTTTAGAAGTTTCAGGACCTCTGAATGCACAGTACCAACTCCAAATCATGTAGATCTATGCTATACATTAGCATCTGCAGCAAAGCAAATGATAAGGAATCAAAAATTGCTGCCCAAGTCCATAAACTCATTTTGAGTTCATTTGCATGTGGTATTTTGAAAAAGCAAACTATTCCACTTTTCTCCATAAAAACTTTAGTTACCTTAGGGGAGAATTTTGATTCCTAGCCACTGAGCACACACCTACTGTAATTGGGCTTATATTAACTGAAGATTGACAAGAGTTTGCACACAAGAATGCTGAATCATGCATCTATCCCCTAAACAATGAGAAGAAGATCTGACACGCCAATAGATCCAAAGTCCGCAATGGCTTCAGGCCTAGGAACATTCCTGAATCAGCATCAGATTAACCAGCTTGAACCCCAACAACATGCAAGTCAACAAAGAAATGAAAACAGCCATCTCATCATTCCTACATGAGACTCCCAACTGGACTGACGTCATAGCCTCTCGCCAGTTCATTACCGAAGCCCGATATACTAATTCACAGCACAGACATTAACCAAGTGCAGGCTATTAATAGTGGCAATTTACCAGAACACCATTTTTAGAAAGGACAGCAACGTTCCACACATGCTCTGCTCCTCTCCTACCAACTCTCCAATGATCTATAGAAACAAGGGGCTGTGTGTAGTGCTAGTAGGCCTCTCTCTCTCCATGCCGCACCTTTCTTCTGAAGACACCCTGGAAGGACCCCAAAGGCGGGACACACCCTGCACCCTCCCCTTCCATACACTCCCAAACCCATCTCTTAAAAGCCTCCAACTTCCCCTACCTCTCCTGCAGGGCTGGCCTTGATTTCCAGCAAACCATCTGCCCGAGAAGCAAATAAGCATGGGACTTACGGGGTTAAATGAACAGCGGAAAGCCCGGGCAGTCTTCCTTGGCTGTCTTCATCTGGGATGCTTCTAAAGCACAGCATTGGATTCATCCCACCCCTTTCAGGAGCTGACAAGGAATGATCAAAGGGGAGACACTGAGATAACACTATCTGTGGGCAAATGGGGCGGTGGGGGGGGGAGGGAAAGAGAAAGAGAACAAGAACTGGGTGGGCGGACCAAGGAAAGTAGCAGATCCTGAAAAAAGTCATAGGTAAAATCTTCTGATGTGTGTTTTCCCCAGCCCAGCTCCTTGGCTCCTCTCGCATGAAGTGCTTGATGTCAACCAGCCCACAGAATCTGTACCGCCGGAAGGGAGATGGCGTTAATAAAATTGCTCCTAATCTGTCCCGGAGCTGCAGTAACTCACAGCTGACCGCGGCTTTCTTTCAAGGGGAAAGAAGGAACCATTCTTCCATAGCAAGGACTTCAGTCCCTCGCAGCCGGGAAATCTGAACCCAAATTCGGTAAATCCCAGGTGTGTACGGAAATACACGCTCACACAACTGCACAGAGCCATTCTAGCAGGATGTTCCTAATCTTAAAGGGACCACAGCCTTACAGAGCACAAGTTCTTTTCTTCAGATGCTACAGTGCCCGAAGGTTTTATATTAAAACCCAATACGCTCATTCCTAAATTAGGATTCAAGGTTATCCCATCATTGGTTATCCTTTCCAAAACATCCCAGCCTTCATGTGGCCATTCTGCAAAACCCTGGAATTGTTTTGCAAAGTGAAGCAATTAAAATGGGCTGGCTTCCCAGGTCATGCTTTGCAGGACTAGAACCTGCTGCTGCCCCCTTCAATTTTAGATACGTGAGTGTACATAAGAGCGTAATAAACAAAGCACAGATCAGGTTTATGCCGTAATGAGCAAATAATAAGGGGTTTTTTTTGTTTGTTTCGGGTTGGTGTGTTGTGTGATATTGAGACTTGGATCATGGCTTAGCGAAATAGTACTCGGCCCACTGCAGCTTATTCAGTGAAGTTTGGATAAGCAAACCTTGACTTAGAATAAGATGTGAAGCCCATCACGGGTTGAGTTCATACAACGTGCTTAATCAGGTGATGGAATTAATTTATTTTCTGGATGAAGACCATGGTGTAAGCTAGGGCTATCAGATCTGGGCTGCAAACCTCCCAACAACTGCAAGAGAGCAGTGACAAGCTATTGAAACTCTTAAATCTTTCATCTGTAGTTTTCACCAGAGATCTGATCGCCCTACTGCAACCCCTAAAATAGGCAGATCACAGTTTAAACACAGAGGACCATCCAGTTCCTCCCAGAATCTTTATCATCTGTCTCCCTACAACTATTAAATGCAGCCCAAAGGTTTCTCGTTTCTGCTATAAAGTCACTTGGATCATCTCCCCAGCCACGACTCATGGCAATTAAATGTCTGTGGGGCACAGCAAAGAATTGCTTCCAGATTCAGTTCTACAGTAGCTGTGAATCTCTTCAACAAGGTGCATAATCATAGCGATGAAGATAGCGAATAAGGTTGGAGCAATAACACATCCCTGTTTAATGCCGGATTCAGGATTGTTGCCATCATGTCCTCATGGAGTAACCGCAAGATGTTCACAAATTTATCAGGGCATCCGATTTTCAGAAGGATGGTCCAGAGAGCAGTACGATTTACAGTACCTTTGGAAGACAATCTTACTCGGCTATGAGTGATCGCCAATGATGATGATGAGCTGTGAATCTCTCTCAGCAGCTGAGCCACCCCATCCATCTGTACTGGTAACCAGCCTTCCAGTCTGTGCCTGTATTTGCATATGTATTTGCATATGTATGCATAAACCACAACAGCCACCCACAAGCTTCTGGCAAGGCTTCTTCAAAGGGAGTCCCTGTGCAAACGTGAGCCATCAGTCTATTTCTTTGACAAAACATACACGCAAAGCTGTTCTGAAGAGAAATCCTAGTGGAACATCAATTCCACAATTCTACCACTACTTCTTAGAAGCTGCAGATGCCTCCTTGTACCTTCATTTCTCCACAGGCTGATCAATCTATGCCTCCATTGGTGTCAGTGGTAACTAAGGGGCAGAGAAGTCCCTTGGATGAAAAGGCTTTGCCCCACTACAGAAACATTTACACCAGGCTTCTGTTTGGGAAGAAATAACTGGGCCATATTGCTGAATTGATCATACCCTGAAGAAATGAGGTGGTTAAGCAAGGGAGATGCAGGTTTCTGCCCCTGAAATTCATGTTTTGCCCCTTGAAACCACCAAAATATTTAAAAGTCTGCTTCTGCTGATTTGGTAGAGTGTAGATTAAGTTCTATTCTCTGTGAAGCTTTGCTGGTTCCATTGTTCAATGACCTCAAGTGGTGAAGCTCATCAATTTGCAGGCAAAAATCCTCAAAGTCTGTAATTTGCCTGCAACAGTGAGATAGCATCCTCATTTTGATTCTCAGGGTTATAAAGGTGTTTGGAGTGACTAACTTCACCTTTGCAGAACAAAAACATTGAGAACAAGGAATGAGGATCACTGCTCCACTAGGAGATTATCTACTCTTGGTAGCAACAAAAATCTTTTACAAGGGGAGGAGAGGAACATGCTTGCTTGCACACAGTTTCAGGGCTGAAGAGAAGGAGGAAACTGACAAAACAATGTTAATTTCAACTTTGTTCTGTCTGGGCTCTTGAGGGGAAGTTGAAAAGCTATCAAACTTAATTTTTTTACAGGTTCTGAAACTCAGATGCTGGAAAGAGAACTGGGGCAAGAGTTGTCTCCCAAAGGAAACAAAGGTCACACCTTTTTCACAAAAATAATACAACCCCCCTAGTTTCAGAGCAGTTTCAGCTACATCATACTGAGCTAATGCTGTTAGTGTAGTAGGGAAGAGGGATCTGAAACTGCTTTCAAACTGATGAAAAATTCACATGTATAAAATCCCCCTCAGCCTGCCCAGAGTCCACTCATCAATCTTCTGTAGCCCCTGTCCATCAGAATACAGCCTCCACTTCCAAGATGTTCTCCAGATCAACCTTCTCCAACTTTGCACTCTAGATACATTAACTCCCAGAATTCTCCAGCCAACACAGCCACCATATGGCCTGAGAATTATGGAACCTGTCTGTGGTCCAAAACCATTTCAAGATTCCCAGGTGAAAGACAGCTCCTGTTCTTTCTCCAGGTATACACACACACTTGGGATAGTCACATTCAGCTGAATGCAGTGCTGCTGAATTTATAATACGTACTCATAGACTTCCTCAAGGAAGACAGTTACACAAGAAAATCAACACTCAACAAATAATATGTGGCTTTATAATACACATAATTTCAATGTTTGTCTTACCTTATCATTTCTTATTGTAGCATCTCCTACCGTCTTGCAATGCCTCCTTGTCATACAGCGTTCATTTTAAACCCAGAAATATTCCTTCCCACCTGCAATTATAAATCATTTCATCTTCCCCCTTCTCCTCCTTAAGCCTTCTAAGAAGCAGATCTTGGTATTGTTGAAGTGTCACAAGGAAAAGAGCTCAAGCTTCTTAAAAGCATACTGAAAATGTTCCCTCCTTTGTCTTTAGAGGCATAACAATGAAAATATTTGGAACAATTTAAAAAAATACTACAAGCTGTGTTTATCTAGGTCCTTCCTTCCTTCCTTCCTTCCTTCCTTCCTTCCTTCCTTCCTTCCTTCCTTCCTTCCTCAGAACCAACCAGTATCACTACTGTCCTGGCCCTACAATCTAGGACATGGATGGGCAAGCTGCAACTTGTGACCCACTTTGCAGATTTCAGAACCATAGGTCAAATCACTGAAATTCTATGGTAAATTGCTAATTTTCAGCAGAACGCTGTTACCTACCCACCGAAGTGGTACCTATTCATCTACTTGCATTTGCGTGCTTTCGAATTGCTAGATTGGCAAGAGCTGGGAGTAGTGCGGGAGCTCACTCCATCACGCGGGGCTAGGGATTCGAACCGCCGAACTTGCGATCTTCCGATCGACAAGCCTGACGTCTTACCCGCAAAAATCCACACAACCATCACTAGTTGGCAGGAAAGAGATATAGAGAACTAACTTGTAGTTGCCATCTGATGGCCAAATGGATTTTTGCAGCCCAAATATGGTAGCCCTACATTTAAACATGATGCTAAACTTAGTTGATGTTAAATTGGTTTGGGTTTTGTCTACTTAAGATACTGTGCAAATCTAGACCATTTTGTAATATTTTATGGCACAAAGTGAGAAACAGTTTGGTGTAGTAGTTAAGGCATCAGGCTAGAAACTGGGAGATTGTGAGCATTCTAGTCCCGCCTTGGGCACAAAGCCAGCTAGGTGACCTTGGGCTAGTCACTCTCCATCAGCCCCAGGAAAGAGGCAATGGCAAACCACTTCTGAAAAACCTTGCCAAGAAAACTGCAAGGACTAGTCAACAGGAGTCAACACTGACTTGAAGGCACCAAAAAAATGGTACAAAGTACTGTGTGAACATAGAAAATTGAATGATTCAGTCACCAGCTTATGTGTGTTGTGTGTATACAGCCACAATGAGGGAAGGAGATATGTTGAGTTTCGGGCTTTCAGAGCAAACAAGAATCAGGAATCCAGTTTGGTAACCTGAATTCCAGATGTCATAAACAAATCAAATGGTTGGATCAAACGAGTTGTCCTTTTCTCTGAAGAGATGGATTGGCTCTTTTGTATTGGGATAGGGGACTCACATTTTTATTTTTTAATTTATTTTTAATTTAAGGAGATACATATGGTTTATCCTTCACATTACCTCAATTTTTTAAAAAAAAATGATTAAAATCAGTTGCACATCTGCTTCAGGAAATGAGAGGGTTTGCAGTATTCTTTTTTTCTCCCTTGAGTTCACCCCAGGATAGGAACAGAAAATGTGTGATGTTGTATCAAACCACACCACTTCTCTAAAATATCACTGTTCACCTTTGGCTTCTCAGAGTGATAAGCATAATGATAACCCCTGAGAAAAAGCCTTAGCAGTTGCCATTTTTCTTCAAAATTTCATTATTCCTAAAATATCCTGGGGGTGGGGGGGTAAGCCTGTGACCTGATATTTTATCTAAATCCTTGCTTGGCTAAAATACAAAAGTTTCTTCTAATCTCTTCCTGCTTGTCTTTTGTTTCCTTTGTATTGTCTTTTATTTAGTTTCTATCTTTGTCCTGATCTGACTTGAAACTTAATGCTGGCTTGCCAGTAATTCTCCAGAGACAACAGAGACATGCTTTACTTCTAAGAAATCTCTTTTCTTCCAGTAGCTTGGTACTCCCTAAAGCAAAATATTTATAGAAATATATTCTGTTTCTCCTCTCCAGACAGGAGATGTACAAAGCACCTTACAAATGATCAAAATCATAAAAAACCAAGATAATCAAAACATGCTAGAAGCAGCAGCAAAGGCTGGGGCGACCTCAGCAGGGGTAAAAAAAAAAATGAAGATGATGGCCATATGTATGTGATTGAAGCCCTGCCCCTTTCTTACATGTTTTCATGGCCCGGGATTTAGACAACTCTAAGTCTGAAGGTGTTCCAGCTGAACCAGTGGAATGCCAGCCTCAGGAATCACCAACTCTCAGCCTGCCGAGGTTTCCAGAAAATTGCTCCAGAAAAAATGGCTGCCATCAATGCTCCAGTGGATCTGCTTCAGGAACTACAGGAACAGCAACACCAAGACCACTATTCCCAGGCCCGTCGGAGGGAAATTGGGTCCACGCGTGGCAACCACACCCACCCTCAACAACGTTGGACATTGGACTGGAACCTATTACAGTTTCAAGGCCGATATTACACCCCTACTGGGCCCTTGTGGGGTACAATCCTGTGCCATGATAGCCCACTGGCAGGGCATTTTGGTTGCTTTTTTCTATACTTGGTGGCTAGAGACTTCTCACAGCTACATCTGAGGGTGGAATTAGAACAATATTTTATTTATTTATTTATTTATTTATTTATTATTTATTTTCTATCCCACCTTTATTATTTTTATAAATAACTCAAGGCGGCGAACAGACCTAATACTCCTTCCTCCTCTTTTCCCCACAACAACCCTGTGAGGTGAGTTGGGCTGTGAGAGAGTGACAGGCCCAAGGTCACCCAGCCGGCTGTCATGCCTAAGGCGGGACTAGAACTCTCAGTCTCCTGGTTTGCCATTGGCTCCTTCCCAGGGCTGAGAGAGAGTGACTGGCCCAAGGTCACCCAGCTGGCTGTCATGCCTAAGGCGGGACTAGAACTCTCAGTCTCCTGGTTTGCCATTGGCTCCTTCCCAGGGCTGAGAGAGAGTGACTGGCCCAAGGTCAACAGCCGGCTCTCATGCCTAAGGCGGGACTAGAACTCACAGACTCCTGGTTTCTAGCCCAGCACCTTAACCACTAGACCAAACGGGCTCCAAACAATATGTCACCTCATGCCCTGTTTGCCACTGATCCAGAGACATTCCAGGAAAGCCATCCAGGGTACTACCATTGCCCACGTCAGAGAGACCCTGGCAAGCAGTGCCTCTCAACTTCGTTATGGAGCTACAGTACCTCCGCCAGAAGGAACTGCCATCGTCTTGATGGTTGTGGACATTCTCCCCAACCTGGGTCATTTCATCCCTTGTACGAGCCTACCCACAGCCAAAGAGATGGCAAGTCTCTTCTTACATAACATGTTCCGTATGATCTCCTGTGTCTCGTGTCTCGTTTCCTCCCGCCTAAGTAACCTGAAACTCTGACCCTTGGACTGTTTGAGAAATCTTGCTTGGCTTTCTGAACTTCGGGCTGGATCTTGACTACTCTTCTGGGTGCTCCTTCAGAAAGTGAAACTACTTAGGCAAGCCTCATCTTCAGAGAGTCTGATTGAAGGTCCTTGTCTGCTGCTGTCTACTCAGCCTTGAATAATTTGCTTGTCATTACCTATCAACTCTGTGTATGTGTTAAAACCTGCAACAGGACATGGGTTGAAATGTGCAATGTGTGTAAAAAGAGGGGCAGGGTTTCGATCGGGTGGTTGCAGCCACTATCTTGACTTTTTGATCTCACTCCCAGGTCACTCCTGGGCAAAGGCATGAAGAGCCAAAAACGACAAAGGCAAATAATTTTTAAAGAGAAAGATCTTCAACTGGCATCTCGCAATACACCAATAAGGTAGAAGTTGACCTAAATTCTTCCCGCTGGTAGAAAGACTTCTCATGCAGCTTCAATAAGAGGCGCACAACAGATGCTCTTAACCAACCAAAGTGGAAATATCTGCTTTTAAAATTTAACATTTTTGTTCCACCACTGTAATTTCCGCTTTTCTTTTTGTCTGGTATCATTTGCTGGTCTGCATCAGGACAGACCCATAGAAATCAATGAAACTTAACACTAGTCTTAGGTGATTGGTTCAGTGGATCTGCACTGAGCAGGACTAAGTTGAGGAAGAAGGACAGGTGTTTCCCATATGCAATGATCCACCCAACTATGATCTGTTGAGTGGTTTGGGCAGATGGAAAAACACCATGATGATGTTTAAGACCACACATGAATTAGTCATTATTGGCAATGCAATCAGCATATTTCCAAAAAGAACAGGAACTGATCTGTTTGCAAGAAAAACTACCCTATTGTAAAAGGACCTAGATGAGCTCTATTCTCTACTGCATATCAAGGAAAAAAGATTTTGAAGATACACTGGAATGATCCATTGGACTTTTACTCTTGGTCATAGATTCTTTCAATTGGGGTTGATTTGACTGAGAGAGAAAAAAGACATCCTTCCGTACTGAACGTCTGTAAATGTTAAATCTCCTAAGAGATGGCAAAGATTTCACATTACTAATAGCAAAAGTGGACAACCTCTGTTTCCCAGTTTATTTATTTATTTATTTATTTTCTGGGAAGGGTATTGGATGAAGGGGTTTCTTAGTGCCTAATGCTTAAAAACAATGTGAACCTTATTCTAAGGTTTGCATTACCGTTTTCAAATATTTCCCACCTTATAATGTCAGGAAAGAGAGCCAGTTTGGAGCAGTGGTTAAGGCATCAGGCTAGAAATCGGGAGACTGAGAGTTCTAGTCCCGCCTTAGGCAAGAAAGCCGGCTGGGTGACCCTGGGCCAATCCCTGTCTCTCAGCCTAGGAAGGAGCCAATGGCAAACCAGGAGACTGAGAGTTCTAGTCCCGCCTTAGGCACGAAGCCAGCTGGGTGACCTTGGGCCAGTCACTCTCTCTCAGCCCTAGAAAGCAGGCAATGGCAAACCACTTCCGAAAAACCTTGCCAAGAAAGCTGCAGGGACTTGTCCAAGCAGTCTCTGAGAATCGGGCATGATTGAACGGATTTTTTAAAAATGTCAAGAAACCACACTCTTTTTTTCAACAATTATGCCACTGAAATTTGGCGTCAGAAGAGGCTATGGAGGTTACAAAAAAGAATGCCCAGGGCCCATTATTTGGCCTTAAGCTGTTGGTTACCCACCATTGCCTTTTCAGATCATCTTCCCAGCCACCAGCCATTGTTTGTAATGCTAGACTAGGAACCTCCTGGGCAGCTGGGCACAAATGAGACTCCCAAATTTGCAGGCCATCAATGAAGATTCTGAAGAGGTGGCTAAATATTCATAAATGTGTTAACCAGGAGGGGTTCAAAGAACTTGTGTTATCCCAACCTTGGAGGGCATGCAGGCTGGGATACACAACTCCTTTAGTTCAATATTTCAACCCCCAAAGGATAGCAACTTAGATCATACAAAACTATTAAACTGAATGTTCGCTGTCCGACAGCCACTTTGCCAGCCCTATTCAATCTCTTAAACCACCATCCTGGGCACAGAACTATCCACGGGAGGAAGCACCGCAGATGTAGCCACTTGAACCGTCAAGCGAGCCTCACATTCTCAAGGTATTTCAATGTGTCCCTTTGTAGATGTTTCCATGGATAGCACATACATTCTATAGGGAGAAATCAGACATCAGGAGGGAGAGATTTCCTAAGGTATGGATAGAACAGCTCCATGGAAACTGGTTCTTACTGTCAGAGGAGGAGGAGGAAAGAGGTTTTGTGTAGGAAGAAATTGAGATGGTAATTATCTGGATCCGTGAAATTAGCACCACACACACTAGGGTTGGTTGTCACTCAGGAGAAAGAACCACAGCTTCACAAAGGCTTCAGTGGCAATAGAGGTAATCCTACTGAGTGCAGTTTGAATGGCTGCAGAAGACACAAAATGTCTGCAGAGGAACAGGGTAGCATTACATAATCCACCCACATAGATATATTTGTAAGTCACTGATGAAAAGCACCAAGGGAGTTTGCTTAATACAATTTGGAGCCATCCATCCAGTGAGCCATGAAGGCAATGGCCACTCAAAACAGAAATAGGTGGCTCTGGGGCTGAATAAAGTCATCCCCAGAACCAGATTCTTCCAATGCAACCAAAGGGCTTTTTGTTGTTTATTCGTTCAGTCGCTTCCGACTCTTTGTGACTTCATGGACCAGCCCACGCCAGAGCTTCCTGTCAGCCGTCACCACCCCCAGCTCCCCAAAGGTCGAGTCTGTCACCTCCAGAATATCATCCATCTTGCCCTTGGCCGGCCCCTCTTCCTTTTGCCTTCCACTTTCCCTAGCATCAGCATCTTCTGACCGGGTATCCAGTCTTCTCATTATGTGGCGAAAGTACTTCAGTTTTGCCTTTAATATCGTTCCGCACGCGTCATGCTGGCCACATGACCGCGGAAGTGTCTTCGGACAGAGCTGGCTCTTCGGCTAAGAAACGGAGATGAGCACTGCCCCCTAGAGTCGGACACGACTGTGCAGGGCAAAACCTTTACCTTTATCATTCCCTCAAGTGAGCAGTCTGGCTTTATTTCCTGGAGTATGGACTGGTTTGATCTTCTTGCAGTCCGAGGCACTCTCAGAATTTTCCTCCAACACCACAGTTCAAAAGCATCTATCTTCCTTCGCTCAGCCTTCCTTATGGTCCAGCTCTTGCAGCCATAGGTTACTACGAGGAATTTTCCAAATTTGCTGGCATATGGCATGCATCACCTTGACAGCATCATCTTGCAAGATTTTAAACAGTTCAGCTGGGATACCGACGTCTCCTGCTGCCTTGTTATTAGCAATGCTTCTTAAGGCCCATTCAACCTCACTCTTCAGGATGTCTGGCTCTAACTCACTGACCACACCATCAAAGCTACCCCCGATTTATTTATTTATTTATTTATTTATTTATTTATTTATTTATAGTGCTATTTATGCCCCACCTATCCCCTCCCTAATGGAGGACTCTAGGCGGCTTACATACATATATATACATTTTATCATTATACAATGTCACCAAGTGTAATTAACCCGCGCACCAGGAGAGGGGGTAAGGGAACCGGCTCTTCTAAGGCTCTGGACTACAATTCCCAGGATGCCTTGAGCCGGCTGCTGACGTCCTGTTGATGTCACTTCCGGGTCTGTCCTCACCGTCACTATTCAATCTTTCCTCCGATCTTTCCTCCGGTGGAACCGGCTCCCGACAGGACGCCAGCAAATTCTCCCACTTAAAGTGGTACCCATTTTATCTACTTGCTAAGATTTCAAACTGCTGGGTTGACAGGAGATTATTATCCTTCCTATACAGATCTTCCGTATATTCTTGCCACCTTTTCTTGATCTCTTCTGCTTCTGTTAGGACCTTGCCATCTTTGTTTTGGATCATACCCATTTTTGCCTGGAATTTACCTCTGATGTTTCTAATTTTCTGGAAGAGGTCAATATTATTATATTTATATATAATATATGGGGGCGTGGTGGCTCAGCGGGTAAGACACCAGGCTTGTCAATCAGAAGATCGCAAGTTCGGAGGTTCGAACCCCTAGCCCCGCGTGACGGAGTGAGCTCCCGCACTAGTCCCAGCTCTTGCCAACCTAGCAATTCGAAAGCATGCAAATGCAAGTAGATGAATAGGTACCACTTCAGTGGGAAGGTAACAGTATTCCGTGTGCGTCATGCCAGCCACATGACCGTGGAAGCGTCTTCGGACAGCGCTGGCTCTTCGGCTAACAAACGGAGGTGAGCACCGGCCCCTAGAGTTGGACACGACTGCACAAATGTGCAGGGGGAAACTTTACCTTTTATAACCAATTTATACAGAAGGACAGGAGAGATTGATGAATTACAAAGAGATTCCAAGAATCATCTAGTACTGTGGTTGTCACTTTCCTCCGTGCTATCATTTATTGAAGGATATTTTTTTAACATCCTTTTATACTGCAGTATCCCCCACCCACCCCAAAAATGGGGGGAAATAGGAAAAAGAAAGGAGATGTAATAATGTTTTCTGCAGGGTTTAATTATCATAATGGATGCTCCTTCTCAGCAGTTGTCGGCATTCTAAAAAGGGCAGGGAAAAGAATGTCCTGTCAGTGAAACAATTTATTATTGTTCCTAGTTTTAAGAGGATATTTAGTAGGATAAGACATTTAAGAAGTACTGGTACAATTCAGCCTAAGTTCATTCGTTACCCAAGAAACATATGAGAAGTTGGTGCAATGGAAATTTTATTCTTGAAATGAGTTTAAGTTCTACCTCCTATACTTATATCTTCTACAGAGTGATGTCTATTAAATAAGTATCTTTTAGATATGTAATTTATTTATTTTATTTATTTATTATTTGGATTTATCCCCGCCCATCTCCACCATGGTAGACTCTGGGCGGTTTACAATCACAATATAAAAAGTTAAAAACCTATACATCTAAAAACTACTATAAAAATAAAAAATAAAAATCCAAAAGATGGTGTGTTCTTAAAAGGAGGATATTACTAAGCTAACCACACCCAGGAAGAACTATTATCAAAATATTCTTCCATACAACAGCTTTTTGTTTCACTTCATATAAAAAAGTCCATAGTTGTCTCAATCTGGTAAAATAACAGCTAGACACTTGCATATATCTATACCAAAGGTTTCACCTATTCTTCAGAATTACTGTACCGTAAGCACTTACGAGTTTATATACCACCCCCGTTCACATCAGCACAACTGTTCAAAAATGAAATTAGAAGAATGAATTTCATCTGGTTTTGTGAACAGTACCTTGGCTGATTACAATACTTAAGCAGGGTCAACCTGCTCAGTAGTTGGATGAACAACTACTAGCAAATCCCAGAGCTGTAGATTAGATTGAGAATATGAAAAACATTCTTGAAAGAATGCACTGACAAACCATTTCCGTATTGTTGCCAAAAAAATCCCACATGGATATGTCTACTAAGTCACCAGACATTGAACTCAAATCAAAGGAGACATTACTTTGTAAAACAGTAGAATATAAAGAACTACTTTCTTGCAGCCATGCAAGTCAAACTGAGTCAAGTATTACTGTAGATTGAAATGTAAGTGCCAAGGAAGTTGTGCCACTTCCCAGAAAAAGGAAGAACAAAATTTGCCAATAATTCTCACCATCCCACTTGGAATAACTCGTCTTCCTGACTAATCTTCCAAAGGGCCAAGGTCAGATTGCTGTAATCTTTGAACAAACACAACTTCCTGGGTCCCTTGTTCCCATCTGGGGGCTGTGGATACCCCTCAGGACAGCAGGGTTGCAGCAGCCAGAAGAACAAGAGAGGGGCTTCTGCATATCCCAGCTTGATTTTCAGTGTCGAGGTCTTGGATGTGCAAATCTACAGCTACGCTTTGTTTTCCAAGGCAAGCTGGTGACCTTGTATAATAGAATCTCTCTCTACTGGCTGTAATGTGAGGGAATTTTCTGAAGACATTGGTCAAGGGGAAAAGTTAGGTATCTTGATTGTGTCATATAAGATGCAAGCTCACCTGTTGGTCAGTCTAAATCCCATCATCGGGAAGGGGAAATAGCAGATATCTAGGATAATTGGAAGCAGGTCCAAAGCATTAAGGGCCATTCCAACATCACAGAATCTACATGCCTAAGATGGAAAACCATGTCTGTTGGGGTTTGTATATACCCAGGAATTTACAGTTAGATAAATTATACTGGAGAGGCTTGATATCTAGGTGAGAGGGGAAATATTCTGCAAGTCACCCAATTAGCAGCCATTGTTGTAGGGATGATGTGGCAGTGTATGACTCATACTACAGGTGCTATGATTTAGCTGGGTGTAGCAGATGATGAGAGTGACCTATAATGTGATTGGTCAGTTTATGTATATATACAGAGAAGTCTGGTGTTCTTTCTTCTCATTTGCTGTAATTTCTCATCGCTGTATCATTTGTTACTGCTGTGGATGTATTCTGTACTACATATGTATATAAACCCCTTCATGGATCACTGCCTTGTCGTGGTGAAGGGGCTTGCATAACTCAATGAAGTCAGGACAAGAAGAACAGGTCATGACGGAGAGTTCTGACAAAACGTCCACTGGAGGAGGGAATGGCAAACCACTCCAGTATCCTTGCCAAGAAAACCCATGGAGAGTATCAAAAGGCTAAAAGATATGATGCCGGAAGATGAGCCTCTCAGGTCGGAAGGTGTCCAAAATGCTACTGGGGAAGAGCAATTCCGAGTAGCTCTAGAAAGAGTGAAGCGGCTGAGCCAAAGCCGAAAGGACGCTCAGTTGTGGATGTGCCTGGAAGTGGAAGGAAAGTCAGATGCTGCAAAGAACAATATTGCATAGGAACCTGGAATGTAAGATCTATGAATCAAGGTAAGCTGGATGTGGTCAAACATGAGATGACAAGATTGAACATCGACATCTTGGGAATCAGCGAACTAAAATGGACAGGAATGGGCGAATTTAATTCAGGAGACCATTATATATACTACTGTGGGCAAGAATCCCTTAGAAGAAATGGAGTAGCTCTCATAGTCAATAAAAGAGTGGGAAAGGCAGTGCTGGGGTACAACCTCACAAACGACAAAATGCTTTCAGTTCGAATCCAAGGCAAACCATTCAACATCACAGTGATCCAAGTCTATGCCCCAACCACTGATGCCGAAGAAGCTGAAGTTGACCGGTTCTATGAAGACCTACAAGACCTTCTAGAACTAACGCCAAAAAAAGATGTCCTTTTCATCATAGGGGACTGGAATGCTAAAGTAGGAAGTCAAAAAATAACCGGAATAACAGGCAAGTTCGGCCTCGGAGTACAAAATGAAGCAGGGCAAAGGCTAATAGAGTTTTGTCAAGAGAACACGCTGGTCATAGCAAACATTCTTTTCCAACAACACAAGAGACGACTCTACACATGGACATCACCAGATGGTCAATACCGAAATCAGATTGATTATATACTTTGCAGCCAAAGATGGAGAAGCTCTATACAATCAGCAAAAACAAGACCTGGAGCTGACTGTGGCTCAGATCATGAGCTTCTTATCACAAAATTTAGGCTTAAATTGAAGAACGTAGAGAAAACCACTAGACCACTCAGGTATGACCTAAATCATATCCCTTATGAATATACAGTGGAGGTGAGGAATAGATTTAAAGGATTAGATCTGGTAGACAGAGTGCCTGAAGAACTATGGATGGAGGTTCGTAACATTGTACAGGAGGCAGCAACTAAAACCATCCCAAAGAAAAAGAAATGCAAGAAAGCAAAGTGGCTGACTGATGAGGCTTTACAAATAGCTGAGGAAAGAAGGGAAGCAAAAGGCAAGGGAGAAAGGGAAAGATATAAGCAACTGAATGCAGATTTCCAGAGAATAGCTAGGAGAGATAAGAAGGCCTTCTTAAATGAACAATGCAAAGAAATCGAGGAAAACAATAGAATGGGGAAGACTAGAGATCTCTTCAAGAAAATCGGAGAAGTCAAGTGGGCCTTAGGAAGCATTACTAACAACAAAGCTAGCGGAGAAGACAGTATCCCAGCTGAGCTATTTAAAATCCTAAAAGATGATGCTGTTAAAGTGCTGCACTCAATATGCCAACAAATTTGGAAAACTCAACAGTGGCCACAGGATTGGAAAAGGTCAGTTTACGTTCCAATTCCAAAGAAGGACAATGCCAAAGAATGTTCAAACTACCGTACAATTGCGCTCATTTCACATGCTAGCAAGGTTATGCTCAAAATCCTACAAGCTAGGCTTCAGCAGTATGTGAACCGACAACTACCAGAAGTGCAAGCTGGGTTTCAAAGAGGCAGAGGAACTAGAGATCAGATTGCCAACATTCGCTGGATCATGGAAAAAGCAAGAGAGTTCCAGAAAAACATCTACTTCTGCTTCATTGACTACGCTAAAGCCTTTGATTGTGTGGATCACAACAAACTGTGGCAAATTCTTAAAGAGATGGGAGTACCAGACCACCTTACCTGTCTCCTGAGAAACCTGTATGCGGGTCAAGAAGCAACAGTTAGAACCGGACATGGAACAACCGACTGGTTCAAAATTGGGAAAGGAGTACGACAAGGCTGTATATTATCACCCTGCTTATTTAACTTATATGCAGAGTACATCATGAGAAATGCCAGGCTGGATGAATCACAAGCCAGAGTTAAGATTGCTGGGAGAAATATCAACAACCTCAGATATGCAGACGATACCACCCTAATGGCAGAAAGTGAAGAGGAACTAAAGAGCCTCTTGATGAGGGTGAAAGAGGAGAGTGCAAAAGCTGGCTTGAAACTCAACATTAAAAAAACCCAGATCATGGCATCTGGTCCCATCACTTCCTGGCAAATAGAAGGGGAAGAAATGGAAGCAGTGACAGATTTTATTTTCTTGGGCTCCAAGATCACCGCAGACGGTGACTGCAGCCATGAAATTAAAAGACGCTTGCTCCTTGGGAGGAAAGCTATGGCAAACCTAGACAGCATATTAAAAAGCAGAGACATCACCTTGCCGACAAAGGTCCGTATAGTTAAAGCTATTGTTTTTCCAGTAGTAATGTATGGCTGTGAGAGTTGGACCATAAGGAAGGCTGAGCGCCGAAGAATTGATGCTTTCGAACTGTGGTGCTGGAGAAGACTCTTGAGAGTCCCTTGGACTGCAAGGAGGTCAAATCAGTCAATCCTAAAGGAAATCAACCCTGACTGCTCATTGGAAGGACAGATGCTGAAGCTGAAGCTCAAATACTTTGGCCACCTAACGCGAAGAGAAGACTCACTGGAAAAGACCCTGATGCTGGGAAAGACTGAAGGCAAAAGGAGAAGGGGACCGCAGAGGATGAGATGGTTAGATAGCATCACCGATGTAATGAACATGAATTTGAGTAAACTCCGAGAGACAGTGGAGGACAGGAAGGCCTGGCATGCTATGGTCCATAAGGTCACGAAGAGTCGGACACGACTAAACGACTGAACAACAACAACAAAACATGTATATAAAGTAAATAGGCTATTTTATCTAATCTTTGCTTGAGTGTCTATTTACTGCATAGAACGTGGATCACTGGTGTCTTGGAAAAAGGAGCAGGCCGCTCCACGATGCGCACTCTGACAATGTCTCATAAGCAATGGCTACAAATGAAGCATGGGGTTGGATCATGTAGCCATAGTAAGCTTAACCTATAAAATCCTACTCGAATGTGTGGGTGGTGGAGACAAGCTCCATAGTTGGCCATCAGGCTTAAGCAGCTCCCTTGCCAGATGAAGATTTTATATGCAGTAACATCTACTTCTTTTCCTCTTATTTAAGGATGGCTGTATTTCTGGAATCATCTGAACTGGGTGGAAAGTGTTTTCTTTCCCTGGATTTCAGGGGCTTCTGCAAGGATGTGTATCTGTGTGTATGTATGAAAAGTTGAGGTGGTAGCTGCAGCCATGTGATTGAAGCCCTGCCCCTATTAAACACCTGTCTTTCTAGCATCACCCAGCCATCGTTGAACTGATGTATAACCTATCCTCTTTACTGTTACATTAGCAGAGCCATGGCTGGCCAGATGCCTCTAAAGAGGCATTTTAACCATTGCAATTGCAATCAGCATCAAAGTTGGGATGAGCCCATGACCCATTTGAAGTGCCCAGGAAAAGACAAATGCAAACAGGATTGGATGGAGATAGTAAGAAGCATTCTTCTCAGTGCTTATAATAAAACAGTGTTTTGTGATGGGCTTTTGTCACTGAATCACCCTCAGATCTCCTTCTCTCCATATGATGTATTTTATATATATTGAGATCCACAGGCAGGGCCTTCTGTTAATGGCTTCACTGTTGACAGACTCTGTGGACCACCCTCACTTTAAACTAATGCCCTTCTGTTTGCCCAATGCTGTTTCCTTCAGCATAAAAGGCTGGGACCTGTTTAACATTATTCAATATGAAAGTATTTTTCCTTCATTTTTAATACAGTTATTTCCAAATTTAAAGAGAGACAAGAGAAACACAACCAGCAGACCAGAAAACAGACAGAGATAACCACATACGGATGTTCTATGACATTTTGGAAGCAGTAAAATACTTGGGTTCTTAGTCATTGGGCTACAAGGAAAAAAGGTACATATTATTACAAGGTAAAATCTTGAAGGGGCGTGGTGGCTCAGCGGGTAAGACGCCAGGCTTGTCGATCGGAAGGTCACAAGTTTGGAGGTTCGAATCCCTAGTCCCACGTGACGGAGTGAGCTCCCGCACTAGCTCCAGCTCTTGCCAACCTAGCAATTCGAAAGCATGCAAATGCAAGTAGATGAATAGGTACCACTTTGGTGGGTAGGTAACAGCGTTCCACGCACGTCATGCAGCCACATGACCGTGGAAGCGTCTTCGGACAACGCTGGCTCTTCGGCTAACAAACGGAGATGAGCACCGGCCCCTAGAGTCGGACACGACTGCACAAATGTGCGGGGGGAACCTTTACCTTTTTAAAATCTTGAAGGATGCTGATTTTCTTTTTCTTTTTTTAATACCAAGAGCGTTAACTTTTACAGGAAAACAATTAACATGGATTTGCTATGAAAAGTGTTCCTTTGAGGGTGCTGGATGTCCAGAGAGGACATAGACTCCATATGGGCGACCATATACATTTGATTAAATAAATAAATAAATGAAATGACTGAAAAATCTCATATGCCCTTCCAGTTTTCCAGCTAGCAAGCCCACAAAGGTGGTGAGAAAGGACCACTTACACCAACCTTTCCCAACCTGGGCGCCAAGTGGACTTCAAATCACAGAATCCACAGCGGTGGGAAAGGTGCCACGTCAGAACGGTGGCCTATTACATGAATCCTCCCATTATTGCGAAGAGCTCAAGCAAACCAAGCTTTCAGAGTGTTCTCTGTATTGCTTCGCAGAGGGCAGCTTTGCCATTTCTGCTTAGCCATGATACGTTTTGGCATTGGCTTAGCTGAACCCAGCTCCTGCCATGGCTTAGGACACAGGTATGTGACTCTGGGCGGGCTGAGGACCACACGTCCTTTGGAGTGGCATACAGAAAGGTGAGCACCATTCAAATTAAATAACAAAATGGAAATAGAAATAGAAATGTTAAAAGCATACAAATGCATATTCACATCCAGGCACACCCACAGTCATTTGAAGACAAACTCACGGAGACAGACACAGACTTCACTTTATGGCTTGGCATGCTATATGAACCCAACTGAGGGTGGCGTGTTCATTGGGTGTATCCTGACAAGACTCTTCAGTGCTTCCACTGAGTTCACACCTGCGCACCACAGTGCAAGCTGCTTGATTTGCCTTCGTGTAAGGTGGGAACCATCCATTGTGATGAGAACAACATGATTTCTGACTTAGCATAACAAGGGAACCTAGTTCATCTCCATATAGCATAATTTTCTCCAGGTCCAAGTAAATAATTCATGCAAAAGAGGACTTGCCTTAATAATCCTCACCTAGGATGTAAAGGGGCGTGGTGGCTCAGCGAGTCAGACGCCAGGCTTGTTGATCGGAAGGTCGGAGGTTTGAGACCCTAGCCCCGCGTGACAGAGTGAGCTCCCGCACTCGCCCCAGCTCTTGCCAACCTAGCAATTCGAAAGCATGCAAATGCAAGTAGATGAATAGGCACCACTTCGGTGGGATGGTAACAGCGTTCCACGTGCGTCATGCCGGCCACATGACCGTGGAAACGTCTTCGGACAACGCTGGCTCTTCGGCTAACAAATGGAGATGAGCACCAGCCCCTAGAGTCGGACACGACTGCACAAATGTGCGGGGGGGGGGGAACCTTTACCTTTTTATGATGTAAAGAGATAAAAAGAAACAAATGAGCTCTATTTGAGGATTATTGAGATATACACATGCATACATGAAAGACATGGACTCCCATTAAGTAGACATCAGATGAAATGGATAACATTTCCATCCAGATACCCTCCAAATAATGGACATGCCCATTGCATCCAAAGTACTCCAGACAATGTAGTTAAATGTATATTAATTGAATTTTAATGTTATGCCATCCATGGCCATTGACATCATTTGCATACAACATTATGATGTAAATGATGCAAATTGATGCAAATAAGATACTTGCAGATTTAATCAGCAGTCAGGAATAACAGCCTTCCTTTTTCTTTCAATTAAACCTAGGGCTTTTTCTGTGTGTTGTCTGTCTGTGTGAGTACATATCAAGGAGTATTTATGCTGCTGAAAATGAACCTTATGATAGAGAAATACAATTGTTAGTTGCATTATTTAATTTGCTATTTTTATGTAGATTTGAAAATGCCATTTAAATTTCATTGTCAATTATTATTATTGGCTGTTGGTTTCATCTTGATTTTTTTTTCTGTTGTAAGATGCCCAGAGTTACATTGTTTGAGTTGGGTAAGCCACATAACTTTTTTTTAAAAAAATACATTTTTATATGCAAAAAAGAAATTCAAAAATGGAAAACCCGCAAGAGCATACTTCTGTCATGTATTAATCAAAACTAGTCATCCATATGTATCTGTGTCACATTATACAACTGATTTGTTCACAATAAGTGCATTTACAGGTTACATACACCAGTTGGTATCTAAACCTCATCCATACATTGCTTTTCTCCCTTTACTGCAAGAAAGAACGGTAAATTAAATTAATAGAGTTGTATATCAGTTTAGACCAGTGTTCTCCAACTTGGCAACTCTAAGCTGTGTGGACTTCAACTCCCAGAATTCCCCAGCCAGCAAGTCCACACAGCTTAGAGTTGCCAAGTTGGAAAAGCACTGGTCTAGACTATTAAACAAGGGGCGCGATGGCTCAGTGGTTAAGACGCCAGGCTTGTCGATCATAAGGTCGGCAGTTCGAGACCCAAGCACCGCGTGACGGAGTGAGCTCCCGCACTCACCCCAGCTCTTGCCAACCTAGCAATTCGAAAACATGCAAATGCAAGTAGATAAATAGGTACCACTTTGGTGGGATGGTAAACAGCGTTCCGCGCACGTCATGCCGGCCACATGACCGTGGAAGCGTCTTCGGATAGCGCTGGCTCTTCGGCTAAGAAACAGAGATGAGCACCGGCCCCTAGAGTCGGACACGGCTGTGCAGGGGAAAACCTTTACCTTTACCAGACTATTGAACAGTTCTCCATTTGAGATTCCTGCAATCAAATGCTTTTTCAAACAGAGGGAGGAAAGTTTTTAAAACTACAGTATCTCCAGATATTAAAGCAACAAAGCTTTCTTTCCTCAGTTGGAATGTCAAGAATAATGGTTCCCTATTGATGATGTAGCTCTTCTCTGGTGTTCTATTTCTAGTAAGAGGTAATTAGATGTCTTATCAAATCATGTTCCTTTTTGGATTCAAGGTCATCTTGCAGGAGTTTCTGTCCCAGTCTCGACACTAGTAGCTCCTGGAAATCAATCTGCCATTGGCTATGTTGGTTACAACCACTCAGCCTTGCAGTCCCAGCACATATAAGGGGGACAAAGAGAGGGTAAATTAAGTTTTGAGATCTATTCACCCCATTAGTTAATTGTCTCACATCTTGACCAGAGAAGCACTATAAATGTTGCACCAAAGACATTTAAAGCTGAATCGTAGAATAGCAGCCTTTTTAGCACAGTGCTATATGTGGATTGTGGCTCTCCAAAGTCTTAGCCAAGGATCTTTCCATTCACACATCCCTTAAGTCGCTAGCCTTCATGCATCCAACCACCCATTCTAGCCTACAACCCGGGATTTTCTGATCGGCTCCCATCCAAGTACTAGCCAGATCCAGTCCTGCTTAGCTTTTTAAGATCAACCAAAGTCAGCTGAGTACTGCCATAGGAAAGGCTGGAAGAAGCATTATCCCAAGATCGTTCAGCCACATCCTTTGCCCCAAATCTAGGTGTCCAAAATGTCAACAGTGCAATCTGGGGATGCCAGGATAGGGTTTCATAGAGAAAATCTATATATGTGGTCGCTAAAAGTGGACAATGACTTGATGGCACATAATAAAAAATCAGGATAGGGTTACTATGCATGGTAAACGGTAAGATGATAAGATGGTTTTTTTCCCAATATCTTGGGAAGATAGGCGGACTAATGTTAGCGTATTAGAAGAAGCAAAAACCACCAGCATTGAACCAATGATCATCCAACATCAACTTCACTGGACCGGTCATGTTGTTCGAATACCTGACCATCGTCTTCCAAAGCAGCTACTTTACTCCCAACTTAAGAATGGAAAACGGAATATTGGTGGACAGCAAAAGAGATTCAAAGATACTCTCAAAGCTAATTTTAAAAATGTAATATCAGCATTGAGAACTGGGAAGCCCTTACTCATGAGCATTTCAATTGGAGGTCAGCCATTATTAAAGGCGCTATGGACTTTGAAGAAGCACAAGTACAGGGCGAAAGGGAATTATATGGTCACAGCTGTCACTAGGAGAGCCAGTTTGGTGTAGTGGTTAAAACCCCAGGCTAGAAACTGGGGGACTCTGAGTTCTAGTCCTGCCTTAGGCACGAAGCCAGCTGGGTGACCTTGGGCCAGTCACTCCCTCTCAGCCCTAGGAAGGAGAAGGCAATGGCAAACCACTTCTGAAAAACCTTACCAAGAAAACTGCAGGGACTTGTCTAGATTTTTATTTCTATTCCAAACAATACCAATACTAATTTCGGATAATACCTTTCAATCCTGGCAAAAATAATTATCAAAATTTATATGGCAAGGAAAAAAGCCAAGAATAAAATATAAACTATTACAAGATGCCAAAGAAAGAGGAGGACTAGGACTCCCAGATTTAAAACTATATCACGAAGCATCTAGTCTCATGTGGATAAAAGAATGGGCTACACTAGAAAATTATAAACTATTACTTTTGGAAGGTCATGATTTAAGATTCGGTTGGCATGCATATCTTTGGTACGACAAAATTAAAGTAAATAGAACGTTTAATAATCATTGTATAAGAAGAGCATTGATAAAAACCTGGAATAAATATAAGAAAAGATTACTACCAAACACACCTTATTGGCTATCTTCCCAAGAAGCCTTCACTAGAAAAGAAAGTGCTGACAGATGTAAATGGTTCAGATATAAAGATTTACTATATTATGAAGGTGACAAATTAGAAATAAAAACAAGAGAAGAATTGGAAAAAAAGAAGGATTATCAGTGTAATTGGTTCATATACCTACAGTTAAAAGAACAATTCAAATTAGATAAAAAGAAATATAAATTTACAAAAGAACCAATGTGGTTAGAAAACCAATTATATTCTAGTAATGAACATACCATAACGAAATTTTACAAAATGTTATTACAAATAAAATTAGAAGACGGACAAACCAAAGAATGTATGATAAATTGGGCTAGAAATTTTGGATACAATATTATGTATGATCAATGGGAAAAAATGTGGACAAAAGGACTAAAATTTACATTAAATTATAATTTGAAAGAAAACTTTTACAAAATGATGTACCGTTGGTATATAACTCCAGAGAAACTATCAAAAATGTATAAAAATGTATCAAACAAGTGTTGGAAATGTAACAAAGAAAAAGGAACATTTTATCATCTATGGTGGACATGCAAGAAAGCAAAGAAATATTGGGAACTAATACATAAAACTATTAAAGAAATTATATTAATGGATATACAAATAAAACCGGAATTATATTTACTTGGCCTCATGGACGATGAACTGGGGAAAAAATATGGAAAACTGTTATTGTACATGATTACGGCAGCCAGACTCACATATGCACAAAAATGGAAAGAAAATAACATCCCTACAATAGAAGACTGGATCATCAAAATAATGGACCTTGCACAGATGGCAGAGTTAACAGAAATGTTAAAGGATAAAAATATAGACCAATTTAAAAATGATTGGCAACCATTCCTTGTCTATATGAAAAATGTACAAAAAAATAATATAATTAATATAGGATTTAACAATTAATTATATTAGAAATAGAAATGTATCAAAATGTAGCTAAGACAAGTCAGAAAAAAATTATATTGATATACTAGTCACTGTAAAGATAATCGGGAATCGGACACCTATATTTTTTTTATTTTTCATTTTATTTTTCATTTTTTCCCCTCTTTTTATATGTATGTATATATGATTTGTGTGTATGTATATATGTAATATGTGTATGTGTATGTATATATGTTGTACGTTGAAACAATTTTATATAATAAAGTTTCATTAAAAAAAAAAAAGAAAGAAAACTGCAGGGACTTGTCCAGGCAGTTGTCAGGAGTCAAGAATGACTCAGAGGCACACACAGAGAGACAAGTTATTAAACCTAATGCTAAGGATCTCTGGTAAGTTGAAGAAAAGTGGACAGAATCCATCAGAAAAAGCCAATTATGCAGTGGAGCACCAAAATCTATCCAGTTGTAGAAGGTGACTTCTTGCTTAAATAGGAGAATGACATCTTGTGGTCATTTGAGGTACTAGCCCAAAATAAATGCTATTTTTCTTGGGCCACGAACAATAGATTGTAGAATTAAAGGTCGGTTAAAATGTTTGGCAAATAACTGTTGTAGGAGTGTCCACTGGAAGGGGAGTTAAGTAAGTCCAAATGATGGCCACAGTCATACTATCAAACACCCACCTTTTTCCATGTGAGCCACGATGCACGTAAAAAAGTGGTCGGGCTTTGACTGCATGCTTGTGGCCACCATCTTGACTTTTTTGACACCTCCCACCACAGATCCCACCTGTCTAAAGCATGTGGTCTGGGCACAGTACTTCCGCCACTTTTTAATACTGCTTTCTATTGCAGCAATGCTGAAGGAGCTATCAGCAGTTGGTCTGCTAGTAGCAAAACTACTGAGCAGATTTACAAATGTAAAAACCTTACAATAAATCAAACTAAACATTTGTGATCTTTATTTGTTCATTTTATATTCTTCCTTTCCTCCAGGAGCAAATAGCAACTTACAGTATATGGAGGTCTTCCTTCATGTTGTCTCCACAACAACGTAAGGAGATCACCTTACATGCCCAACATCACCCAGGGAGCTAAGGTAAAGGTAAAGGTTCCCCCCGCACATTTGTGCAGTCGTGTCCGACTTTAGGGGCTGGTGCTCATCTCTGTTTGTTAGCCGAAGAGCCAGCGTTGTCCGAAGACGCTTCCACGGTCATGTGGCCGGCATGACACACGCGGAACGCTGTTACCTACCCACCGAAATGGTACCTATTCATCTACTTGCATTTGCATGCTTTCAAATTGCTAGGTTGGCAAGAGCTGGGGCAAGTGCGGGAGCTCACTCCATCACACGGGGCTAGGGATTCGAACCTCCGAACCTGCGACCTTCCGATCGACAAGCCTGGCATCTTACCCGCTGAACCACCACACCCCTTACCCAGGGAGCTACTAAGGTTGAAAGTGGATTGGAACCTGGGTCACCCATAGTCCAACAGCTTAACTCAGTGTTTCTCAACCTTGGCGGCTTTAAGATGTGTGGACTTCAACTCCCAGAATTCCCCAGCCAGCAGGGGTTGAGAAACACTGCCTTAACCATTAGGGCACATGGCTCTAGTCACATGTGTTAAGAGAATACTCTATGCACCATGCACATCAAGAACTCTGCAATACTGTATGAAGCTTTCCTTAAAAAGGCCATGATGATTTGAATGGGGGAGAAATAATACACAGGGTTGTATTTTCATTCACCGTTCAAATCTTTCCTAGTTAATTTTTCTGCATATACTTTTTCTTTTTTAACAATCCTGTTAAGCCTCATTAGTGGAGAAAAAGTGCTCGCCATTCAATTTATCAAGCCTAAAAGTGTACATTTATGTTTGCAGTTTACCGACAGCACAGCAGACAGCTTCTATTTTTAATTGCCCTTCATTTTCAGATCGGGAAGTTAACAACATGGATATGCCTAACTTATATATTTGCTATGCTAAACAAACTCACTCTCTCCGCATTTTCCAACAATGCCTTTTGAAAGATCAATGTTAGCTTAACAGCTCATTCTTCATCTTCTAGCAGGTCCTGCTACAGGTCCCCAATGGACTCAATTTAAGAAATTTGCCTCTGAGCTGGGTTTGCAGGTAAGGACCTTCACTGAAGTGAATACACCCAAAATCGTGTACCAGGGGAAGAAATTAGAAAATCTCCAAGGAATGGCATAAAACATGTAAATCCTCTTTTGTTCCAGAAATTTACATATTTGCAAGGTGACAGCTTATCATTGCCGATCACTCGTAGCCGAGTAAGATTGTCTTCCAAAGGTAAAATTTTAACGGTGGATCCGTAAGTGGCTATAAAGGCCAATTCTGGATCCGCACAACCTCCCACAACGAGGGCATAGGTTTCCGGGTGGGAGACGGTCATGATGAGGGTTTGCCTGACGTGCCTTCCTTTTAGCTCTTTTCTCTAGCAGGTCCTGCTACAGGTCCCCAATGGACTCAATTTAAGAAATTTGCCTCTGAGCTGGGTTTGCAGGTAAGGACCTTCACTGAAGTGAATACACCCAAAATCGTGTACCAGGGGAAGAAATTAGATAATCTCCAAGGAATGGCATAAAACATGTAAATCCTCTTTTGTTCAAGAAATTTACATATTTGCAAGGTGACAGCTTATATTTCTGTGCACTGAAACTGATGTCCCTTTGAAATATCTTCCAGTGTTGCATTTAGAAAACACCCCCCCCAAAAAAAAATGACTAATTGATATAGCACTTACTACATGCTTTCACCCTTTCATTTGCCTGCTACAAAAGGAAACAGAAAGGAAGATTCAAAGCACTGACATTCCAGGGCAGGATTGAATGGAGATGCTGGACAGCACCATGCCTTGGAGCAAGATTAATTCAGCATTATGTCTATGAAGGTTCTCAGTCATCCAGGTGGAATTGTCTGTAACTTGAATCATGTCAACTGGATTTCTATTTTCTCAGTGGAAACGTTACTGAGCTCCTTGGATAAGGAGCAAAACGTTTCCACTGAGAAAATAGAAATCCAGTTGACATGATTCAAGCTACAGATTAATTCAGCATATTTCTCATATGCAAACTAATCATCAAAGAAAGTAATTGCTCCCCTCCAAAAGTATGCATGACAAAAACAGCAGGCTTTCGCATTTGAACAACATACAGAGGGCCTCAATCAATTAATCAATAGGTAAAGGTAAAGGTTCCCCCCCCCCCCCCGCACATTTGTGCAGTCGTGTCCGACTCTAGGGGCCAGTGCTCATCTCCCTTTGTTTAATAAGGGTTAATTTAATAAGTTTCCCTTCTGGCCTCAAGCCAGCTACTTTCACTCAATGAAACTTCAGGGCAGAATGATTTCACTCCAGGCACCAATGACCGAAAGAAAGAACTGCAGGTTTTCTAACCAGTGACAGCATTTCGTTCACAACTGGACCAACCTAATCAGCTCCACGCCTTAGTCTTGAATGACTACATAGCCCATCATCATCCTGCCTTAATTTTGAATGACTACAGATTCCATCAGCCTCTCAAGCGGCTCCCAGCTCTGAGAACCCCCCTTCAATAGGCTTGCATTTGATAAGGATCTGTTTCTCTTGCAGAGATGGAGAACTTGAGGGAGAGTCTTTAATTGTTGTTTTAAAGAACTACAAACTAGATCCAATTAGACTAAGGAATGGGATACACCCATCTGACCAAGAGACATTTGAGAGATAAGGAATATCCTATTAACTGTGGCACCAGCCTAATCTTAGTTGTAACTATTTATTTGTCAGGATGTCAACAGAAAAATGGGGAAGCCAAGGCCATCTCGTTCATCTCTTTAATCTGTTATTCCTCTGAGCCTCAGCCTCCTCTTTCTCTCCTCGTGCCCTTCCTGTTCTGCCTGAAATTTCCACCCTAACTTCTCCATCAAGTCTCCATCAGAATATTAATCCATGTTCCAATGATAAGAGTCAGGATGGAGAACTTCCAAATGAAATCTTCTACAAGGACTCATGCATCTACACACCTACCTGTCTTTCCTAAGACCAGACTAAATGGGAGATGCCCTATCAGGGGAAGGGAACAGAATATTGCATTTAAAAAAGCTGCAGATATTCACTTTAAATCCTCATGGCATGAAGCTAGTTAGATCTGGGTCGCAAGCATCAAAGTCTCTGAGGTGACAGCAGAGAGATGCATACATTTCCCCCCCTCCTTCTTTGCTGATTTATTTGTGAGCCACCCAGAGTTACACATGTGAGATTGGCAACTATATAAATTGAACAAATAAATAAATATGAATATCTAGTCATCTTTTGGAGTTTTGCATCCCAGACCCAGAATCCTAGAAGTGAGCGACCACTTCCACCTCTGAAGATGCTTGCCACAGTTATTGGGAAAATGCCAGGATACCAAATAATTACAGCACGGCCTATCAGCCTAGAAGCTCATCATCATTAGTTTACAATATTCCTTCCCAAACCTTCCTGCTTATTTTTTGCCAAGATCTATCCTATACCTGAAGACTTTCTCTATAGCAGAAACATTTGCTTCCAGCATTCTGAAGGTTAATGCAGGCTAGGAAAAGCTCCCCTCAATCATACCTCACATTGTGTCAGTCCACTTCATTTCCCTCCCACTACACTTCTCTGGGAAACAAGCAGCTTAATGATGGAAATGGGAAGGCCTCCTGATTAGGGGAAAGGGGGCAGTAATTTCTGAAGGGAATGGCTGAATAAATAGCAAGATTTCCATTCTGTTCTTCTGAGAATCTTGACAATCTGTAGCTGTAAGGGTTGATTAATTTTTAATTCTGAACCACGTTGTCTGAAACCGGGTTGAAGAGGTTCTTTTTCATTTCCTGATAGCGCTAAATAAAGGAAAAGTAATAAAGCCAGAAGCAAGGCTTACCTTGGCATCTAATAAAAGCCTATGTTCTGAGTTTGCAGAAGAGGCTTCACACACACACACACACACACACACACACACACACACACACAGAGAGAGAGGGAGGGAGGGAGGGAGGGAGGGAGGGAAGGAAGGAAGGAAGGAAGGAAGGAAGGAAGGAAGGAAGGAAGGAAGGAAGGAAACATATAAATGGAAGCTGGCTAGGTGACTTTGGGCCAGTCATTCTCTCTGAGCCCTAGAGTGGAAAGTTGAAAAAAATATCTATGAACTAAGCTGTACTGCACCAGCATGGTAGGTCCCAATCCATAATCTTCAGTGGACTTCCTGCAGTGGATTGATTCAGGATAGATAGATGATAGACAGACAGACAGACAGACAGACAGACACACACACACACACACACAGAGCAAAGAATGCAAATTAAGTATCAAGTAATTGCCATGTTCAGCAAGAAAAAATGCTAATTTGACTCTGATTATCTGCTTGACAGCCTGGATTTGTATATTTTTTATTTATTTATTTGTCCAACTTCTATCACCGCCCATCTCCCCCCACAAAGGGGACTCTGTGTGGTTTACAGCAAAGTTAGTAATTAAAAACATATAAAATACAATATAACACTCTAAAATAAATTAGATATAAATATATAAAATCCAAGAGGCTATGATGTTATATTTAAAAGAACTCTACGGCGCAAGCCACCCCCAAGAAGAGCTATTACCCTTCCCATCCCAAGCGAGGTGGCAGAGCCAGGTCTTCAATTGTTTTTGGAAGGTCAGGAGTGTGTGGGCTTGCCTCACCTCCAGGGGCAGAATGTTCCAAAGGGCGGGCGCCACTGCAGAGAAGGTCCGCCTCCTGGACCCCACCAGATGGAATTCTCTTACAGACGGGGTCCGTAGCAAGCCCTCTCTGCATGACCGGTTGGGGCAGGTCGATGTTCTGGGGATGAGACGGTCCCTCATATTATCTTGACATTAAGATCTGGATAAGGGAATAGGGGGAAAAATAAAAAAGAGACCAGCAGATGCTCCAGTACATTAACATAACTTGGTGCATATGCTTTACATAAACTTTCTCTTCTAGAGGTCAGATATTTCCGTGAGACCTGAAGGGTGCTGTAACTGACCACTTCCTTCCACCAGAGAGTAGCTTTCCACCATTGGAGGGGTGGGTGCTAAGATAGGAGGAGGGACAGAGAAAATAACTGATTTGGCTATAGAAGAACAAAACAGACTGTACATAAGGAGGTTCTGAAGATCCTTGTGACAAGCATCAAGAGGACACATGTGGCAAGGTCTCATCATATCTGCAACTGCTCCATTGAATCCACCCATTCACCTGAAATCTAATGAATAAGGGAGACTGAGAAGTGAATCAAAGCTCCTAAGTCTGGAGAAGAATGGCTGAACCCTGTTGCAAGAGAGGTTCAAGGCCTAGGGTGGACGCCCCAGCAGGAAGCAAGAATCCACCAGGCTTTGAGGGGCTCAAGACCCAGAGTAATTGAACATGGGGTCAAAGTCCCTCTGATGGCATATATTCAGGAGATCCCTAAGCACAGGTGATAAGAGGAGGATGAGGGATTTGCAAGAGTTGTTACTGAAATCAATGTGCCTTTCATTAAGATCAGGATTAGGACCATATTATCTTTATATGATTCTGCTTTGGAAACTAAGGCTTCCAGATAATGTGAATTGCTCCTTCCAACTTGTGCTTGTCAAAGAAAGAAAGAGATCTCACCCATTTCAGTCACTGGACCTCTCGCCTTTCCAGGTAGTCAAGGTCATCATGATCAACTGAGAGAGACTAGCCTTTCCTTTTCTTCCTGGGGAAACCATGAAGTTGTGGATATCATAGATATGCATCTCAAGAGTGATAATGCCAAACTCTCTTTGTTTCATTGAGATGGGATACAAAGATACAGAACAGCTGTGAATGGGCTGGTATGATCCACTTCATAAATGAAACAGCAAACAGCAAAAAATGGAAACCACACATTCTCTTCCAAGAATGGTCACGACGCACTAATCACAGGCCAGAGGGCTGTTCCTCTACCCCAAGCACATCAAATTATAGAAGAGCTCCTCAAAAACTGAATTTGGAAATTAAATTATATTTTTGATAGTTCCTCAGCTCCTCCTATCTCCTTTGTTTTTTTCCCAAACTGAAGCCCTAACTTTGGGGAAGATAAATTAAAATTGACGGGTTTCCAATGGTTTTCTGGACCTCAAAAGCTTTTCATAGCATCAAAAGACTGGGCTTGATACATGCAAGAGAATTTCTAATATCGCCTTCTCAGGAAAGGCTTATGCCTCCTGCACAGCACAACAGGTTGCAGTTTGAAGCCCCCAGAATTTCCTTTCTTTCTAATCTATAATGATTCATCATCATAATGAAAACCTAGTGGGTGGTTTCATCTTGCACAGCAATAAAGTGGAGGTCAGAACAGTGTGGGAAGATCATAAATGGGGTGCAATTAAATTTGGGGTGAGCATTCAAAGGGGATGTGTGGCAGGGACAAAGACACAACAGGACTATCTTGGTGAGACAATATGTAAAGAAGGAAGTAGGGGAGGAAACACCTAGCTGTCCTTTTGTGGGTTGATGTGATCGCACAGTCCTTTATTTTTGCTGTAGTACCTTAAAGCTAAAATTATCTCAACTTTCCACCTGAGGAGGAGAAGAAATGGTGTTATTAAGGACCATTACTTTTTAATCAGAAGACATGGGAGTCCAGAAATGCTTGCATTAATGGGGAGGAAAGGGTGTGCATGGAGATACTGGCTTGACTAATAACAACAGTATGCTAACTTGACTTTTCCCCAAGCTGGAATAATTATCCCCTTCATGGATCACTGCCTTGTCGTGGCGAAGGGGCTTGCATAACTCAATGAAGTCAGGTCAAGAAGAACAGGTCATGACGGAGAGTTCTGACAAAACGTGGTCCAAAACTGGAGGAGGGAATGGCAAACCACTCCAGTATCCTTGCCAAGAAAACCCATGGACAGTATCAAAAGGCTAAAAGATATGATGCCGGAAGATGAGCCCCTCAGGTCGGAAGGTGTCCAAAATGCTACTGGGGAAGAGTGGAGGGCAATTCCGAGTAGCTCCAGAAAGAGTCCAGAAATGCTTGCATTAATGGGGAAGAAAGGGTGTGCATGGAGATAGTGGCTTGGCTAATAACAACAGTATGCTAACTTGACTTTTCCCCAAGCTGGAATAATTATAGCAATTGCAGTCAATCCCTTTCTGAAAATGTGTCAGAGTGTGCCACTCTAACGAACATAGTATGTGCAATGACCTTCTCATCAGTGATGTTCTGCCTGTAACCACTTTGTTAGAGTTATATTCCACTTGGCCTACAAGAACTTGAGATAGCGTGCCTAGCACTTTCTCTCCCCTTGTTTCTACCCAAAGGAATCACCCTGCAAGGAAGGTTGGGTTGATCAATAGTGACGCTCCCAAAGTCAACCAGGTTATGGTAGACTTGAACAAGATCTCTCCCATCCTAGCCCAACATCTTAACCGCTACACCACATTGGCTCTCCATTGACTCTAGAAAAGCAAAAGGTTGTCTGATAGAGGGGAGAGAAGCAACCATGTTAAGTTGACTCACATCATAGTCGGGACAGAGGATGCACAGATGATGGTGATGGGTAGTAGAAACTAGGGTGCCAGGAAAACTTTTCAATGTTGTCAGGCATGTAACATGTTCTGTTGAGGGGGGATAGGGATCTACTGAGGTAATTAAAGGAGTCAAGAGTGGGATTTGGGACTGTTTGGGGTTGTTTGCTCGTTTGCTTTATTACACTTTTTGTAGATGAGTTAAGCCTACTCACAACTCAACACCCAGTTTTTGTTCCCAACCAAAAGGAGCAGCAGCAGCATCAAGCAGAGACTATTGACTCAGCCTCATCTATTTTAACTGAACAATTACCAACTCAGGGCTCCTCTTCTCTTCCTGAGTCACTATAGGCTCATCATCAGAAACAACAGGAGGACATGAAAGAACGTGGCATCGAGTACTCTATTTTCAAGGGGGAGGGGGAAAGGTTGATGATGACCCATCTGCAACAGCTTCTCGAACCCATTGGGATAAAACGTTTCCACCATGGTAGAGATGGGCGGGGATAAATCCAACCAACCAATCAATCAATCAATCAATAAAAAGCTGGACCAGAGTGCCTGTAGGCAATTCCTGCTCTGTTGTGATGCAACCATTCTTCCCTTCTAATGTTTTTGCTAGCTTGCATGCTAAGTATCATTGTATGCCCCAGCTGAACTTTTAGCAGCTGGGAACAGGGTGCTCTGACCAAATAATGATGATAATAGGGAAAATGGAACTTCAGTATGTAGGAGAAATCAGCTTTCTGTGAAACGAGGCAGAGTGTTTTCGTTTTTTAACACAAAGAGAGAAAAAAGGACCAATGCTATTTAACAAGGTGGGTTTAGTTCTCAAAACCAGGGGACCTATCCTAGATATTCACAGAGACTGGCTATATTAAGGAATTAAAGGGCAGTACACTGTTAAATTTCAAAAATAATTGGGCAAAAGGGAAGAAATTAACTTGAGGAGAAGAGAAAACAAATTAAGAAACATTTCTGAATTCAACAGCCAGATATGGGTCCTGAAATATCATAGCTCTATCAAAGCTGGTAGAGCAGTGCTTTCCAAAGTCCCGCTGTTGGCGACACACCAATGGCGGCGCGCGCGGTGTGCACGGCGGCGGCCTTGTGTGGTGCGCTAAAACCCGGAAGCGCTGATGGCGCGCCGCTGCCGCTGCCGCCACACACAGCAGCGACGCACCATCAGCACTTCCGGGGTTTTGTCGCGACACACTAATGTGTCGCGACACACAGTTTGGAAAGCTATGTGGTAGAGCAGGGCTTTCCAAAGTTTTCCCACGGCGACACACCAACCGCCGTTGGTGTGTCGCTGCGGGAAAACCCGGAAGTGCCGCCATTGCGGCAGCGCGCAAAAACCCGGAAGCGCTGCTGCCGCTTTCGGGTTTTTGCATGCCGCCCTTGGTGTGTCGCCGCGGGAAAACCCGGAAGCGCTGATGATGATCAGCGCTTCCGGGTTGTGTGGCGACACACTTTTGTGTCGCGACACAGAGTTTGGAAAGCTCTGTGGTAGAGGATGAAAAGTACTGTAGAACCATTTTGCATTGGCAAAAGGAAGCTACAAGTGTTAAGTTGCTTATTTTGGCAATTTTTGTCCATGTTTACAAAGCATTGAAGGAAACAACAACAGCCTGACATTCTCAGAACTCCATATTTAGTCCAAATTCCTTTTGTTGTATATAAGCTACGTAGTATTTGCATATACCCATGGAATATATATTGATTTCTTTTAAACTGACACCAACTGGAAGATCTGTTTCCTAACCAACAATATCATATCTTATTCTGAATGTAATAGTTCAAAAGCAACCAATGAATGCACAAACAGAAAACATGAACTCCACCAGCAATGCATTGTGTGTGTGTGTGTGTGTGTGTGTGTGTGTGTGTGTGTGTATGTGTTTATATCTCAAATTAAGGTATGGAAAGCTTGGTTTCTCAAGTCAGGACATTAGTGGGAGGTAATGTTCTGCAACCCTCAGATAACACCAAAGATGAATATGTTTGCTTTGTCAGACTTTTTGATGAAAACCCAATTTTTTTTATATGCCTCTTTGGTACACAACTCCTATATCAGAGTCAACTTCCTTCCACGCAGTCTTTTCAATAAGCCCATGTTAATAGCTTTGCTGTTCTTTTTAATATCACTGATGTTCCAAGCAGGGAGAAATATCAAAGAAAGTGCTTAAATTCCCATGTGGAAGCCATGTGGAAACTATGTCATAAATTCTTATCAAAATAATCCCTACATTGTCTCCGTTTTTTTAAAAAAAAAAAAAAGCTGAGTCTCGCAGCCAGGGAGAAAAGCATAAGCCAATTCCAACCTCTCCAGTTTTAAAATTCCCACTATGTTTGTTTGTTTGTTTGTTTGTTTATTTATTTATTTATTATTTCAATTTATTCCCCGCCCATCTCCCTTGCAAGGGACTCTTGTTACAGTGGTGTTACAAGTGGGCCCTTGGGATGCTACCCCAGAAGCTTATAATCGTGCTGGGAGACTTACCTTGAGCGGCTGAGAAAGGCACTCATTAATCCAGACAGTCTGGGGAAATCCTGTCCAACAATTCTAACAGGAAACTCTTCCAGCAGTTAAATCCCAGGCACTACCAGAGAGGAAAGGATTCCCATCTGGGTGAGAAAAAAGGAGATCGGTGGAGGGTAGAGAGTTTGCTGTCGGTAGGCAGATCCTCAAATGAATAAACTGAAGCTGCCTGCTGCTGGTGGTGCTTGCAAGAGCAAACTGTTCTCTAACATCCAGTAAGAGATCCACCTTTGACTGCCAAGAACAACCTTCACTGCACTACATCGGATTAACCCTCAGCTGACTGTTGCGAACAAAGCAGCCCAGCCTGTCCCGCTGCTCTGGCGGTTGCCTATCTGTGTGTCTTCCCGATCTCTCCATAGAGACTTTCAACCCATCTCCCTAAATGTCTTTGTCCCCCAGGATACCACAGCTTTTAAGTAATGTGATCTGAGAAACAAAACCATGAGAGAGATTTAAAGTGGATTTTACAAAGAACCCTGGCAGCTCCCTTGAACAAGCTTGTGCCTGATAAGGTTTGAGTGGGAAGCTATTCTTAGAAAGATGCAGGCTAGTAAAACCAAACTTTCATCTTCATACCTAATGGAGGGGGATGGGGAAAGAAAGGGGAGGGGAAGAGAAAAAAGAGGTGGCTGTCCTGAATTATGACAGGAGTGGGGGTTAGTGTAACAGGGCAACTGAAACAGATTCTTTTGGGAGCAAGTCCACGTTGTTCCAACTGCTCAAAGAGCATCACATTTCAGGTGTTTACTGATAACAACACATGGTTGCCACCAGGATGAAGGAATTGTTCATTGAATTTATGGGATAAATGCAAAATAAGGCTTACTATTTTTTTTTTCTCTAATTCTATTCCAATTACGTTTCTTGGAACATTCCAGAATGTAAGTTGTCAATTGACCATGGACTAAATGTGCCCTGTGACACTCTATGGGAGCGAAGGTTGGACTTTGAAGAAGCAGGATAGGAAGAGTATTGATGCTTTTGAGCTTTTGTGTTGGAGAAGACTCCTGAGAATATCGGGGATAGCCTAAAAAACAAACAAATGGATCATCAAACAAATCAATGCAGAGTTCTCACTCAAGGCACAAATGACCAGGCTCAAATTATCCTACTTCAGACACATTATGGGAAGGCCTAGCTCTCTGGAGAAGGCTCTAATGCTGGGAAAGGTGGAAGGAAAGAGAAGAAGAGGACAACCAGCAGCAAGGTGGATGGACTCAGTTACAGTGGTGATGAGTGCACTGTTGGAAGACCTGAAGCACCAGATTAGGGACAGATTGTCATGGAGAAAATCTATCTATGTGGTCACTAAAAGTCAACACATAATCAATCAATCAATCAATCAATCAATGAGATTAGGTGCAAATATAAGAAGTTCCTGATGGGATTTCATCTCCAAAGCAAAGGAGATCAAGTCTTGTCAACATGGGGAAGACCATCATGCATTCCCTGATTGTTCTGAAGAAACAATTACAAATAAAGTAGATGGTCTTATTCCTGTCCAACCAACAGCAGATGCTATCAGTTTATTCCTGAAGAACGGAAGTCTTGCATGGTATCTGGAGAGAAAAAAAGGAAACCGCAAGAATCTAATACACTATTTACTTGGTTTATTTCAATATTTTTATGCCATTTCTCCTTACAAAGAGAACAAAACAAGATATGTTTTCTTATACTACTAGGATCACCTCACATATAGGTTAGCTGAGACACAGACAATGATGAGATTACTCATTTTCAGCTAAATGGTGCTAGATTTCTGACTGTTAAGTAAATAGTCTAATTCAATAGAGAACTTGGTATTCTTTCTGTTCCAGACAAATGTACAACTAAAAAATAGCATCTTGTTTCCCTCTCTACATAGTGATTGGCATGGGATGGAGTGCCATGCTTTAAGAAAACAGATAGCCCTTTCTTTCACTTTTATAAATATAACTTACACAAACATGCCATTCTTCAGTGGTTTCAGATCCAAGCACTTTTAGTGCCACCTTGATAATTTTTTTAATTTCGTGTCCAGTACCTTGAAATGTTCTATCTTTTTACATTTGTTCAGTAGTATTTTCTTCCAGAAGCCAACAGTAACACTATGACCATGAAGGAAAAATAAAACAAAGGCTCTAGTTATATAGCTGGGGACAGAGGGGTAAAACTGGGAGTTACTTCATTTGCAAAATACTCCAAAGAATCTAAAGAACTCTATTTGTATCTCTCACCAGCCTTGGAATGCCCTCTACCATCTCAGTGATCTCAGAGACGGATTATTCAGGGGGGAAATGTTGCATTGCTATGCTGCTGATGGGTACCCAGGTACACATAGCTTTGGACAAGACAGAATTTGTTCCCAACATGAGTTATCCATCTGCTCTTTTGGAGCAATGTTCAAATGTGGGCTAAAGATGCCCTATACTGAAGATACACACTCTTTTACACAACAGACATGATAAAACTTAAGAGGAAGTGCATTGATCTGTAATATTTCAAGTTGCCCATTTCTCATACTTCCCACACCCTGATGATAAAACACGGTATGTGTAAAACATAAAAGAGCCTCAAAGTCAACTTTCTCCTAACCTGGTCTCTCCCAATTGGGTAGGGCCATTCTAAAATTGCAACTTTGACTGAGGATTCTGGGAGATGTAGATGGAGGGCTCTAGGTTAGACAACTCCACTTAAGGTAGACAAAACAATTTATTCTAACCTCACCAAGATATCCATCCATAAAGTAGAATTAATCAGGACATCAAAAGTGTTTATCATGGAGCTACAAGAAATATCTAAGAGGATAAAGATTCGTGTCTTTCTGTATCTTTCCCAGATCTAAATTAAGGAAAAACTCTTGCTTTAAAAAAAGCTATTCAAATTATTAAATAATACAGAAAAAACAGTTACACTATCAAGAAGAAATTGTGAATAGGAGTCTAGTGCTCACTCTGGAGAAAATCCAACCTTGCAATGCATCAGGGCTAACGTTCCACATTTTAAAATAAGTGAAATGCAGTAATGCACATTATTATCTAAAGACACCCCTCCAACCAACTATGAAGCCCATTAAGGCTAGTTTAAAATCACTTATTTACCCCACCACAGAAGATTATAGTCAAGGCAACCTAGAAGAAAAGATTACGATGGCTTCAATGTCAATGTTTTAAAATAAATACAGATGTAATCATTTGTATTAACGTCATAACCACAAAGGTTGCAGTAAGAGGTACAGTTTGTTTTCCTGTACATCTTTAATGTGACACTGCGTCATGCCACTTTGTCCTTGCCTCATCCATCTTTCAAAACTCCACATGCTATGGAGAAAATGCAGTGAGAGAATGGGGCTTCCTCTGGTGACTTCCTGCAGGAGTCAGCCAGGAAAACTAATTAGCAGTAGATCCTTATTTCTACACCCAAAAGTTTACTAATGGAAGATGTGGCTACTGGCTTAGGCGGCTTTAAAACAGAATTCAACAAATTCCCCAAAGAGAGGACTAATAGCAGATATTAATCCAGGGTGATAGATAAAGTGTCCTTCAAGTTGAGATCTGCCCCTAGGGACTTTGTGGGCACGTCCACAAAGTTTTCTTGGCAGCATTACAGACATGGTTTACCACTACCTACTTTCAGGATTTCCTATAGATCACCCAATCTATGAATTATCTAGACCCAACCCTACTTAGCTTCCAAGCCTAATCAAGGAATATTCAGAGGCAAGATGAAAGATGAAGCATGATGGAATGTGAGGGTGACCTTGAAGAACAGAGGGAGGAGATGCTGCCTCGGGAATGATCAGATAAAAGGATAGGAAGTCTAAGAGAGGGTAATGGTCTAAAGAAGAAACTTAGGAAAGACCCGCCCTGACCACTCAAGCAATAAATAAGGATGGCGGGAGATTTGTACTTTCAGACTTGCAAGCTTCTGTTAATGTAGCCTTACAATAAAGTAGAATTAGTTCCTCTAGTCATGTTTCCTTTCTGGTTTACCTGGAAGGACTGACATGAAGATGACATCTTCCTAGATGAATGCAAACTCCATACGCAGAGACAGTGTGCCACAGAATACCAGCAACAGCAACCAGGCCATGGTGGCTGAGTTGTCCTGCTGTACATTAGACTGGGAATTCAAAATAGCATCCCAAAAGGAAGTAATGGAAAACCACTTCTACATTACTGCCAAGACAACAGCATAGATATTGTCCCCAGGAGTCCAGCTCAATTTGAGAGCATCTTTGCTTCTCTTCCTTTTCATAGGAAGGATCAAAATATGTTCCCTGCAGCTGTTCCTTCTCCAGCTGACAGCTGGTCTTCTCTTGGCCAAATTGTCTTCAAGTTTCATCTTTCAGTTGGATTTTCAATTCAACAATGGCATGCGGAGTGCAAATCATATAGTAACAGACAATAACAAGAGCATCTCAATAAGGCTCAACTGACATTAATTTTAGGAGCAAGGTTCTACAGAAGATACATACCTTCAATCATCCTTCTGCAGAGGTCAAAGCAGTTCAATACAAACAGACATCCCCTTTTAAATCCAATTCTTTTAAAAGGCACAGAAGATCTCTCTTTCACAGTGGGACGCTGAGCACAAAGTGCACTGGATTGAAAACGGGTTTTCACACACTTTACTAGATCTGCATCAACGATAGGAATCCAATGCTAGAGGACCAATGGATACTGAATGGCTACTCACATCTGCTGCCTGTGCACTAGTGCTATGTTCCTTACACAAGCACGAAAGAGAGGTGCACACCCCCAGGGGAGCTTTGCTGGGGGAGTGTGACTGAGTGTTCACTGTGCATTTTAAGCCGTGTCTCTTCCTAATTTATTTTACAGAAGACAAAACCTGGCATCGATAGAAAGTGCTAATTGGCTCTGTTCAGCATTCTTATCCCCAAGCATGAGTGTGTCATCAGATTCTGTCATCCTCGAAAATGAATTACAAAAAGAAAAGAAAAATTACATCTGAAGCAATGCCCCTGCTAAAATGTTATGTTTCTTCTCTCAGGAGTCAGGATATCAGGGTTACTGAAAATGGAATCATAGAATGAGTTATATGTAACCAGTGGAAGCAATAAACAGCTAATTCTAAAATAGAGTTACTCTTTCATATACTTGGGTGTGTGCTGATGGCAACCATCATGGGATAAATGTAAGGTGATAATTTCTAGGGGCTTTTATTGCATTCACGTCTCTTTTCCTTATTCTGTTCTGTAGAGCTAAGCCAAATGAACATTAATGTCTACATAGCGGTCCCCAACCTTTTTAGTACCAGGGACCGGTCATGGAAGACAATTTTTCCACGGACCAGGGGGGCGGGGTTTGCAGGCAGGAGCCAATCGCGCACAACAGGGGTGGGGTTTGCAGGCGGGAGCCAATCGCGCACAACGGGGGTGGGGTTTGCAGACGGGAGCCAATCGCGCATACCAGGGGGCGGGGTTTGCAGGCGGGAGCCCCGCGGCCCACTTCCTAACAGGCCGCGGCCCACAGGTTGGGGACCCCTGGTCTACAGAGGAGGCAGTGAATCAAGGGAGACAAGAAGGAAATATGTCTCCTTTAAGACGGACAAACATTGGGTGAATTTGCTCCCTCTCACCCACTTTCCTCCTGGATGCTCCCAACCAACCCAGCTTCTCTCTCTCTCTCTCTCTCTCCTCTCTCCCCTCTCTCTCTCTCTCAGTAAAGGGGCATATTTTCAAATCACTGGGTACTCGCTACTCACTGTATCTATTTCCTCAGAATTCACCTTCTCTTCTTATGAAGATGGTACAATAGCTCAGAACTTTGCTTTCCAGTGTTCCAATTCCTTACTGATTTGTTTTAATCAAAAGAAAAAGGAAGGAAGGAAGGAAGGAAGGAAGGAAGGAAGGAAGGAAGGAAGGAAGGAAGGAAGGAAGGAAACCTTGAGGGTATCAATCAATGTCCATGGACGCAATGTTTCTTGTCTCTGCCTTAATGCATTCCTGCTCAGAAAACGGAAAGAGACAAGGGGAATAATTTCAGAGAAGTTTCAAAATAATCCCCCATGTCCTGCAGCACCTGAACAAGCTCCGAGTGAACAAAGTCCAGTTCAGTGCTGCACAGGAAGCACTGCAAAGAATGTTAGAGAATTGAAGGAAATAAAAATGAGATCCCCTAGGCCACATCCAATGAAAAACCATCCTAAGCGTTGCAACCTAAGAGTCTCTGTAAACATGGATGAGCTCTTTCTGTTAAGAAACTGCAATGTAAGTCATTTATATAGAACAGTAAAAACAAAACAAAACAAAATGTGGAGTAGCCAGGGCAGTCAACTCAGATGTCCCTTTGCAATGTCACTGAAGGTCTACATATAAAACAGTTGTCGGTATTTTGTTTCCTTTTCCCAAACAGGCTCCTGGCAGCTCAACCAAATTGAAAAGAGAACATGCAATCTTATCTCATTAATCCACTCATTAATCCAAGATGGTGGTTTGTCTTGCCTTACAAATCAAAGGCAGGATTACCGCAACTAAATAAGCTTCAGATTGTTGCAAGTCCAGGTTCCTAACAAAGGCTAGAAGTGCATTTGTAGAAGTGGGCCCAGTTGAACAAAGCCTGACAACAGCTTATTGTTTTTTTAATAGAATTTCCCCAATCCTTAGAATTCATTCGAAGTGACTTGACTAGCTTGGAATGATGGCATTCAATAGGGCTGAAATATCTTAAGGAAGAAAACCTGAAAAGCATTCTGACTCCATAGGCCATTTCCCTAATACTATACAGGTAGTCCTCACTTAATGACCATTCGTTTAGTGATGGTTCAGACTTATGACAGTGCTGAAAAAACTGACTTACAACCAGTGCTCACACTTACAACCATAGCAGCATCCCCACAGTCACGTGATCACGATTTGGGCACTTGACAACCAGTTCGCATTTATGACCGTCACAGCATCCTGTGGTCACATGATCACCATTTTCGACCTTCCCAGCCAGCTTCTGGCAAGCAAAATCAATGGGAAACTGCGTGATTCACTTAATGATCATGTGGTTTGCTTAATGACTGCAGTGATTCGCTTAATGACCACTGCAAAAAGGTCATAAAATCGGGTTGGATTCGCTTAATGACCGCTTCGCTTAGCAATCAAAAGTCAGTTCTCAATTGTGGTCATTAAGCGAGGACTACCTTTATTTATCCTTCCTCTAAGTCTAAGCATTTAATTACAGTTTGCCAATGAGCACCATTTGTGGGGGGAACCGGAATAAGTAGGAATCTGGGCTAAAATCCCTGCTCAGTCATGAAATTCCCTGGTTGACCTTTATCCAGCTTTTCTTTCCTTCACTTATCTCACTGGGTTCTTGTAAAAGTAAAACATTGGCAGACAGGGAATAAACCTTGCCATGACATGCAATCTGCTGGTGAGGAAAGCAGACAGGGACAAGCTGCCAATATGCATTGCATCCAAATATTTACAGAGATGTTTCATCCTTGAATGTGCTAGCACTAGCTGGATAATCTGATTTCTTCAGATGATCACCAAACATGATTCCCTGAGCTTAGCTTCTCTTAGTCTCTTCTTTTTCTCTCCCTGTAAGGCTGCTCACTTTACATATGTGGCTTTTTAAGTGGAAGTTGAAAGACTAGAAATGGGGTAGTGGTCCTGTGGGAATTAAGTTCTGGCAGGGCTCATCGGTGCCCATAAACCTCAACACGTCATCTAAGGACCTACTTTGTGCAAATACTTAAAATCATCTGCAAATTGATATTATACCTGGTATTTACATATATTTGACGTATGGAAACAGAATGACTAAATAAGTAGTAGGGGGTGTGGGTTTTTTCCACTTTGGTGTAGCATTGGCCAGACAGCTTTTTGGCAGAATGTCAAACTGGCTGAGTCCAGTTGCTTGCTGATACTACTTAACCACACATCAACATGCCTTTCTTTTAGAACAAAAATGAAGCAGGAACACTTAGCATGTTAATAGGGACATCAGCAACTCCTATATAATGTGTCCTGCAGTGAAATAAGAAAACAAGCAGAAGATTCCTTCAAAACAGCAAGATGTTTTCTGAAACTGAAAAAGGTTGTTTTGAGTGCATTTCTCATTTACTGGGATTACTGAGTGAATGGGAAGAGAAGAAGTGGGTAGTGCAGGTCCCCGAAACAGTATGGCAGCAGGAGAATGTCCAAATTCCAGTATGCACTAGTTCCAGTTGTCAGGATTTGTAGGGATCCTACATAGAAGATAAGATAACTGCTGATCTGTCTATGAGTCAGCGTTAAGTGGAATTTCCAGACAGTTTACCAGCAAAGTGTGGTTTACAATTGCCTACTTTAACTTTTTGTTTAACTTGCTAAAAATGCAAATAAAGTCAGCCTCTGGAAAGTAAGTCAGAAGATAATGATATAGCCTTCCAATTTTCCTTGGCCAAGGGAAAAGGAAGAGGTTACCACCATTCAAGAAATAGTCCAATTTCTTCTCTGCAACTTTCCTCCACTGAGGCAGCTGGGGCACTAAAAATAATACTAGAGACCCAGCAGGGATCCCTTGGCTAAGGGGGACTTGAGCTGATGGACAGGCTACAGCAATCCCCCGGAGTCCAAAATGTTTTGCATTATGTCTATGAAGGTTCTCTTAGGTGGAATTGTCTGTAGCTTGAATCATGTCAACTGGATTTCTATTTTCTCAGTGGAAACGTTTCGCTCCTTATCCAAGGAGCTTCTTCAGTCTGAGCAAAGTTGGTAAGGGAATACCAGTTTTGCATTATGAGCAACAGATTGGCCACATGTTAATAAGCAGAGCAATTATATTGCTATTGTTCAGAACCTTGGAGAGAATCTGAAATTCAAGTGTGCACAATAGATCAATTGGAGAGATTTAGGATATTGAATTCAGGGTAGTATTTCTTTTGAATTATGAGTCGTTTTTTCTTGCTTCCCACAGCTGCATTCCTGGGTAGTTATGAACAGAAAGTTATTATGAATCAGTAGCTTTGCTTCTGCTCAGCACAGTTTTTTTTAAAAAGGATAGCAATGTGTAAGAGAGGGAGGCAAGAGAGAGAAACAAGGTGGTATATAAATTAGTTTCCAGAAGGACAAATTCCAGAAGGACAAAACAATTCTGATAGAATTCCAGAATTTCAAGAGTAAGAAACAGATGCTAGACAATCAAACATATTTTTCTTCCAAATTAAGCCAGCTACTGCACAAAATGGTAATTTTGCGCATAACCATGAATTTGCATGAAGTAGGTGGAAGGATGCTTAAACATTCTGCAAAATGAGCAAACTATGTTCGCAAAACAAAACAGCACCATTTTTTAAAAGAGGAAGGCATAATCTTGCATCAAGCTCACAATTCTGTATCTAAACTCTTCCCTTTTGTTTCTTTTGAAAAAACTACTTTCTAGCCCTTTGGGAATGCAAATGGGGATACAATCACAAGCATCAAGGGAACTAGCAGGATTTTCCAAGGCCAAGGATCAGATTTTCAGAAAGATATGTCTTCACTGTTTCACAGAGCTCAGGAAAACTAAATGATGGATAATGATCTGGTCTTAATCCCAGGAACTGAAGTTTCATCAAAGACCCTACACAGACCCAATGAAGGGTGATGGATGCAGAGAGCCAGTGTAGTGTTGTGGTGAAGATGGAGGCACAAGGAATGGGGAAGACCAGGTTCTAGTCCCCCTTCAGCCACAGCTCTATGGGGGACTTTGAGCCAGACCCTCCCTCTCAGCCCAAGAGCCAGGATGGTCCAGTGGGGACGAGCTGGACTTGCGGTAGGGAGACCTGGGTTCTAGTCCTTCCTTGGCCACAGAAGGTCCCTGAGGGACTTGGAGCCAGTCACTCTCTGCCAGTCCAACCTACCTTACAGTGTCGGGGTGGGGAAACATAGGAGAAGGCGGCGCTATTTATGCTGTCTTGAGCTCCTGAAAGATACAAGATACACATCTAAAAAATAAATACATATTTGAACCAAAACTGGGTCCACATTCTACGCAAACTATAGTTTATTTAAACATAGGTTACTGAATTATGGGGGCACGGTGGCTCAGCGGGTAAGATGCCAGGCTTGTCGATCAGAAGATTGCAAGTTCGGAGGTTCAAGACCTTAGCCCCGCGTGACGGAGTGAGCTCCCGCACTCGCCCCAGCTCTTGCCAACCTAGCAATTCGAAAGCATGCAAATGCAAGTAGATGAATAGGTACCACTTCGTTGGGTAGGTAACAGTGTTCCGTGCGCGTCATGCGGCCACATGACCGTGGAAGCGTCTTCGGACAACGCTGGCTGTTCGGCTAACAAACGGAGATGAGCACCGGCCCCTAGAGTCGGACACGACTGCACAAATGTGCGAGGGGGACTTTTACCTTTTTTACTGAACACATTGAAATTGGCTGGGTTCATACAACTCGATAAGGCACACATAAGCTATATTAAGTCTTTGTGTGATATGGAAAACTTACCAACATCACTTTTACAGAAAAATGTAAAAATTACACAAAACATCTTGGCGTGGCAAGTGCACCACCTGCTGGGTCCATCTGGCATTCCTCATCCAACAGCTGAAGGAATTTACCCTTCATATGGTGCCTTTGTATGACTCCCATGCACAGCATAATTTAAAGGGAATGGAGAATTTGGGAGTTGAACTGCAACGTCATCAACCGTTCCAATTCAAAAGCTTCAAACCAATTTCCTAAGTTGGAAATATAGCCTACACATTTCACTTACGTATTACAGTTTTTTGACACAATCACAGCAAATAAAATACAACAAAAGCATACATCTGGGAACAGCATGTTCCAAAGTATGGGGACTATCGCAAAGACGACCTGATGTCTCCTCTAAACCCTTTGTCCCTCACATGGAGGCAGGATTCTCAACCGGCTCTCTCTAGAAGACCAGACTGGATAGGCAGAACCATGCTTAGAAAGGCCAGTCATGCCCTCACAAAACCAATTTCAGTAGAAGAAGAAAAAAATACAGGTCACGGAAGTTCTGAACAGAAAGGACTAGAAACTCAGGTGTTAAAGGTTCTGAACGCTATTGCCAAAAGCTGCCAATTATTCCAGTACCTTGGACAGCACATGTCCCATGGGGAAAAGCCCAAGCTCTCATACACGCTACATCAAATCCAAGTTCAATTGTCAATTCAGCTCATCTCAAGAAGCATTGCAGACCAAGGAGAAGCAATAGCTTTCCTCAGTATATGCAATTTCTATATTTATCCTGTTTGGGGAACAAGAAAAACACAACGCAAGCAATTTGGCAGTGGCTGGCAAATCTCTTCTGATCCCTTCTGATCTTTAGGCCATGAATGAATGCTGTGATCCAGATAGCTCTTCCGATTTCTGCAGTTCCCTGATGATGTTTCTCATTACTGTTGGCTTCTCTAATATTTCTGACAAGTCCCTCTGTTTTAGAAGATATGCAGTACAACAGGAAATGGGGCAATGCACCTACATTTGACAACATGGTACTATCAGCAACCTGCAGAATTAAATGAAAAGCCTCTCTAGGTCTCCCACAATCAACCAGAAAATCAAGAAATCAACAGAAATTCATGGTCCTGCTCACATTCTGTAACAACCCCTTTAGATAATATAAAGCATTACAATTAGCTGTGATTGTTTTGTTCTCCGCAAATTAGTCTAATTGCTTTTTAAAGAGATAAAACTATGGACCATCCATAGCTGAACTATACAATCTCTGAGAAAGCCCTTACTTGCATCAGTTCTGAATCTCATGCCCATCAGTTTAATCTCCTGATTCAAAGCTCTCTAGCATAAGGAGAGGAAATCTCTGGCCCATCAATCCCCTCTCTGCTCCTATTGTCCAACCAGAGCAATACTCTCTTCATTTTTCCCATCAGGCTCCCAAGAGAGATGTCAAGATGCTTATGGCACCATATGTGGCACTTCCTAGCTTTCTTAACAGGACTTCTTCAAGCCATTTCTCTCCCATGAGAAAAAAGAATGGGGAACAAAGTTAGTCTCTTCCAAATTGGCACTTAACAGTTCTGCGGAGCCACTGGACATCAAAGGCGGGCTTCCCAAAGGCTGGTCTCTAACTGCTACGGACATTATTCAGCCCCTGGGAAGCAGCTGGAGAAAATCCAGTTCTCTGGCCAGATTTGACCCTCATCCCTGCTTTTGAATGAATGAGAGAGCAAAATGTCTATCCATGCTTTTTTTTCCTTGTTCCTTTTTCTTCTTGCAAGGTTTTAAACAACTTGCTTGATAGAGCATAGCTTTCCAAACTGTGTGTCGGGACACCTTAGTGTGTCGGCTGCAGTCTCTGGGTATGTCTCGGCTCCGAGCCCTGCCAGGATTCCGCGCAGGTCCTAGTGCCTGCCTTGTGCCCTGCTGCTTCCAAACCTGCTGTGATTCCACGCAGGTCCTAGTGCCTGCCTTGTGCCTTGCTGCCTCCAAACCTGCTGTGATTCCGTGCAGGTCCTAGTGCCTGCCTTGGGCCTTGCTGCCTCCAAACCTGCCCTGCCAGGATTCCACGCAGGTCCTAGTGCCTGCTTTGTGCCCTGCTGTAAGAGTGTGTTGCAAAATGATGCCTTGCTGTAGGTATGTGTCACGAAATGATGCATATCTAAAAAGTGTGTCACCAACATGAAAAGTTTGAAAAGCTCTGTGATAGAGGATTCTTGGAAATTTTAAAGAATCAATTTTTGATTGGGCTAACAAAGGTACTGTCTCAATATCAACATTGAATCTTGGTGTTTTGTTTTGTTTTCATAGGAAATGTACTTACTTTTTTTCCTCAGCTAGATATTTGGATAGGTACTTTTTGTATTACCCTCTTTCTCATTTCTTTTATTTTATCATTACCACAAAAAGGGTAGATGTCACATACAGAGAAAAGGGAAAGAGGCTGGGAATTCAACTAAGAGTTACAAGTCATCCCACACATTGCTTGACATGACACTAAACCATAATGTGTTCCTTTAGTTCCGGCTTAGGGTATCATCACACTCAGCCAGCTGTGAATTATTGTACAAATCATGACTACAGAAGTGTGATGCATGAGCCTATCACTGTGTCGGAGTGACCTGGAAAGGGAACATCAATACAGCATATTGAACTTGACTTTCAACAAATTACATTTCCTTGTGGAAATATATATATTCTTACCTGTGCTGTCCTGCAGACCTTGTCAATACTCTCAGCATGTTCCAGGTACATATTTGCACAATCAGAGCGTGGATGTAAAGCAAGATTCATATTGCTTGAGAAATTAGTGATAGGCGTCTCTTTAAAATTTTATTTTATTTTATTTTATTTTATTTATTATTTTATTTTATTTATTATTTTATTTTATTTTATTTTATTTTATTTTATTTTATTTTATTTTATTTTATTTTATTTTATTTTATTTTATTTTATTTTTTCTATCCTGCCTTTATTATTTTTATAAATAACTCAAGGTGGCGAACATACCAAATACTCCTCCCTCCTCCTATTTTCCCCACAACAACAACCCTGTGAGGTGAGTTGGGCTGAGAGTGTGTGACTGGCCCAAGGTCACCCAGCCGGCTTTCATGCCTAAGGCAGGACTAGAACTCTCAGTCTTCTGGTTTGCCATTGGCTCCTTCCTAGGGCTGAGAGAGAGTGACTGGCCCAAGGTCACCCAGCCGGCTTTCATGCCTAAGGTGGGACTAGAACTCATAGACTCCTGGTTTCTAGCTCGGAGCCTTAACCACTAGACCAAACTGACTTAGTAGTGATTAAGGCAACAGGCTAGAAACCAGGAGACTGAGAGTTCTAGTCCCGCCTTAGGCATGAAAGCCGGCTGGGCGACCTTGGGCCAGTCCCTGTCTCTCAGCCCTAGGAAGGAGCCAATGACAAACCAGGAGACTGAGAGTTCTAGTCCCGCCTTAGGCATGAAAGCCGGCTGGGTGACCTTGGGCCAGTCCCTGTCTCTCAGCCCTAGGAAGGAGCCAATGACAAACCAGGAGACTGAGAGTTCTAGTCCCGCCTTAGGCATGAAAGCCGGCTGGGCGACCTTGGGCCAGTCACTCTCTCTCAGCCGAACTCACCTCACAGGGTTGCTGTTGTGGGGAAAAGAAGAGGAGGAAGGCATATTAGGTATGTTCGCCGCCTTGAGTTATTTATAAAAATAATAAAGGTGGGATAGAAAATAAATAAATAAATAAATAAATAAATATTGTTTTCCATATTAAAGAAAAAAAGAAAAAGCCAACTCCCCCCACCCCAAATTACCCCTAAAATCCCAGGGGGAAACTTAAAGCCATGGCCCTGCCCATATGCAGGACCTCACCCCCCCACACCAATTTTCAGCAGTTCTCACCCCCCAAAAGTGCAACGTGATTCCCAGCACCCCAAAGGTTGCCTATGGTCACCGTAAACAAAAGAGCATCATTTCTATCATCTTATGAAGCCCTACAGTCTGTGATTCACAGGACTCAGGGGTGTCTGCAGGGGGCACCCCTGACAGGACTGCTGCAGCAGCTTCTACTATACATAGCAACAACCCTGGTTATAATATGTATTTGTACTTACAAGAAGTACTTTCACGCCTGAAGCAAAAGTTTTCCGTCCCTGGGAGCCTGAACATCTTAATGTCTCATTCGTAAGAACCACCGGGGGGCGCTCTAATGCACGTGGATCTTCCTGCTTCCTGAAGCCGGGTGGCCAGTAACCCCCGCTGCCCTGAATAGCTTTGCAGCTTGTTGATCGGGAGAAATCATTCCAGTCTGTTTAGCTTGTAGGAGGGAGATGGACAGGGAGGAAATCGTCCTGGCCGGTAAAGACAAATGCACAAGGAGGTCAGAACTGGTTGGCCCAGAAAGTGTCACAATAGAAGTGCCCTTGTTCTTCGACGCAGGAGTCCTTGTTCTGACTGCCGTACTCCGCAAGGAAGGATAGCCTCCCATTTTAAATTTTGGTGTCCTGGTCTGGGGAGATTCTAGGCAGAGTCTATCTGTCCCCCTGCATGGCTTTGAGTTGCATAGTAAATAAGAGAGGGTTATAGTTTTCTGGGTGTCAGTATGTTGCAATGGCAGGCGACTGGGGGGAGGGATGGATACAGGTAGTCCTCATTTAGCGACTGCCTCGTTTAGCGACTGTTCGCAGTTACGACAGTGATGAAAAAGTAACTTTGCAACCAGTCCTCGCATTTACGACCTTCGTGGGCCTGTCAAGCAAAGGAAAGCTGAAGTAAGATTGTAAAATCATAATGTTTCAGTTACAGACTGCTTCGTTTAATGACCAAGTTGCCAGTCCCCATTGTGGTCGCTAAACAAGCACTACTTGTAATAGGAAAAGCCTAGATTTGGTGGACTATGCATCTATGGTTTGTATATGGAGTCCTAGGTAGGTTGCAATAATAAACACTGGGTTTAGGCTTCACTTTTAACAACACAGGTTAAAGCACCAAAAAAGTACTTTCTGAAATTGTAGATACTTTTTTAGGCAGGACCTGTAGTTCAATAGTACTATATGTTTTGCATCAGAGCATACCATCTCCAGCCTGAAAGAATAGCTCTTTCTTTGTTAAAGTTCCTATCATCAGTTTCAGCCAATTTTCTTTGAAATTATAGCAGAGCTTTCCAAACTTTTCATGTTGGTGACACACTTTTTAGACATGCATCATTTCGCGACACACTCTTACATCAGGGCACAAGGCAGGCACTAGGACCTGCGTGGAATCACAGCAGGTTTGGAGGCAGCGAGGCACAAGGCAGGCACTAGGACCTGCACGGAAGCCAGGAGGCAGCAGCAGCCACGACACACCCAGACACTGCAGCTGACACACTAACGTGTCCCAACACACAGTTTGGAAAGCTCTGAATTAAAGGAAGGAAGGAAGGAAGGAAGGAAGGAAGGAAGGAAGGAAGGAAGGAAGGAAGGAAGGAAGGAAGGAAGGAAATTTAATGTTGCTATTTATAAAAAACTGAGCCAATTGCAATAAGAACAGGTATACAATATGGTTTACAATAAAGAGATACCAAACAAATATACTGAATATCACATCTGCTCAGTGTTTTATCTTGAAAGGCATCTAAACTGCTGAATAAACATAAAAATAAAGTGTGTGTGTTCACTTTCAGGCATGAGGGAATGCTTGCAGACATTAATTCCGTGTCTTAAACTACAGATATGCTTCGTGGATAAGTACCATCTTAGTTTAACTTAATCGCCATTATCTCTCCCTGAGAAAAGGGTAGCTTCACAAGAGGGAAACTAAGAACCTTGAATAGAGTTTAAGCAGTCGCAAACTATAATTCCCAGAGTGCTGGATAAAATTAAGCTTATACACAATGGGTGTTAATAGCTTAGTCAGAAAGCAAAGCCATTTCTCTTATCACCCTCTGCCTACCCTACAGAGTCAAGTCACACATTGAGAAGTATCAAGCATACACCTTGATTTTCCATCTGCAAGGGAGGTGAGAGACAACCCTAATTTCACATTAATCCTCCTGCTCCTAAGGCGAGAGTCACATCTTCACAAAAACCGCACACTCCTTCACACCCACAATGTATGGGAATTATGAACTTCTAACACCTAGAGAGGCCCAACTTTGAGGCGTGGGAGAAGAGAGCAGATGTAAATTATTCACACGCTAGCATTTTCTTTCCTTTTGTGGCTGACTCTGAAAATCACAAATCTGCTGCAAGCATGTGCTTTGTGATCTGCAAGCAACCTGAAAGTATTTTTTGCAGCCTAAAATCTCCATGACAGGAGCAGGTTTTTGCCTCTGGAAACACTTAGCGTGTCCCAGAGTACCACTGTCTGGATCATTCTGGTTCCAAGACCATAAAGCTTCAATGAGTCTCCAAGAGAAGGACTTGCTACTTGAAGAAACATCTGAGTCAAAATCCTGGTTCTGAAGGAACAAGCTTTGTCTCAAAGCAGCTACAATAAGCAGATAGGAGAAGAGTTTTGGTGAGTCTTGGGTAGGGACATCCATGGCAGGTGGGCTCAAAAAAGTAAAGATGGCTGTCACCACCATGCAATCAAAACCCCACCTTTTTTTTACGTAAAAAGGGTAGGGCTTTAGATTCAGAGCTAAATTACAAAGGAAAAATAGGTAAAGGTAAAGGTACCCCCCGCACATTTGTGCAGTCGTGTCCGACTCTAGGGGCCGGTGCTCATCTCCGTTTGTTAGCCAAAGAGCCAGCGTTGTCCGAAGACGCTTCCACGGTCATGTGGCCGGCATGATGCACGCGGAACGCTGTTACCTGCCCACCGAAGTGGTACCTATTCATCTACTTGCATTTGCATGCTTTCGAATTGCTAGGTTGGCAAGAGCTGGAGCTAGTGCAGGAGCTCACTCTGCACGCAGGGCTAGGGATTCGAACCTCCGAACTTGCAATCTTCCGATCAACAAGCCTGGCGTCTTACCCGCTGAGCCACCACGCCCCCACAAAGGAAAAATAAAGTGATTTAAAGGAGAAAGAATGCCCTTCTCATAACCATAATGAAAACAGAAGCATCTAACTTGCAGCAAACAACATCAGTTCTTCTTATGTTCATTCAACATAATTCAGATACTTGGATTAATTCAGATTAATATTGCATTAATATTAACATTGATGGAAAAAAGGCAGCTTAGGTCAACAGAAAATGAAATACAGTCATTAGTTTGCACCATCTAAAGAGATTTTCTGGACATTAATAGACCAACAAATACTCTTCCCTTGTGCAGAGTCGGAGGACCATATTTGCTTGAGGCTTGTTGGAGGATGGAGGACTTTGCTCTCACATTTTTCAGGCAAGTTGTTTAATTTTAACCCCAAACACAATGGTGCCGTGGGCCAAGGAAGCATATTTGCATTTTATTTCCAGAGAATCTGGGTTGTTTTGCTTCTTTTTTCTCTGCCCCCATAAAGGTCATCAGTGAATAATTCAAAAGAAGTGGCATTATTACTCACTGAAGGAGAAACAGCAAGAGTCACACACCAACACAAATAAGCAGAAATGTTTAAGGGCATAAGAAGGACCATCGTGGTGCACAATCCTAGATGCATTGGCCTCTTTCAGACAAGGGTTGATTGCAAAAGTTACATTCAAATAGCACCATTTAATACTTCCTGCCTTCCAAATTTTATTCTTGTAGAGCTGGCTTGCTTCAACAAACTTTAGTTATGTTTGCCAACCATTTGATGTGTTGGTATGAGGTGACAAGTTGCCAGTCATCAAGAGTGTAAGTGAAAGGTTCTGAAAAAGCTTTCAGCCGTGAAAGTGAAGGGAAGAGAAAGTGTGTGAAGATGACTTGTGTTGTGGCTCAAGCTCTTCATAACAACAGCAGCAGCAGCTGTCTGCATGCTAAAGACTGTGTTAGAAGATTTCAAACAAACGCACCCCCTTCCATATTTTTTCCTTGGCAAACCTCCATTTTCTTCCCATGCAACATTGCCTTCTCCTTGAGCAAGGTAAAAGGTTAAAAATTACAAACAGAATGGGTTCTATGCAAAAGGGGATCCCAGAGATTAAACATATAAAAGGAAGCCAACTGCTTAGACCAGAGCTTTCCAAACTGTGTGTCCGGACACGTTAGTGTGCCGCTGCGGTGGCTGCTGCTGCCTCCAAACCTGCTGTGATTCCGCACAGGTCCTAGTGCCTGCCTTGTGCCCTGCTGTAAGAGTGTGTTGCAAAATGATGCATGTCTAAAAAGTGTGTCACTTTTGTTTGGAAAGTTTGGAAAGCTCTGGCTTAGACAAAGGATTCCCTTCCGATTCAATCAGAAACCTTGGAACACAAAAGGTCAGCTCATTCACAGAACTTAGTCAGCCCATTCAGGTAGACCTTCTTCCCCAGCCAAACAGATCTCCATAATCGAATAACAAAAGATTCCTTCCAAGGTGCACATTCCAAGTAGTAGACAAAGCCACAGCCCACAGGGAACACAGACAGGAAACACAAACAGCAGGGGGCCCAACCACAGAGCGCCTCCTCTCTGAAATCCGGCAAATTACACTTCTCTCAAGTTCCTAGGGGGCGGGAACACCTTTGCATAGCAACGACCAAGCTCTCCTATATAAATGGCCTGTGGGGGAAATACAAGTGTGGCCACCTTCCAACCAGCATACTCTGTACCTTGTACTCTGCATATGCTCTTGGGAAATAAACCAGCAAACCTCTGTTCCAGCAACTGCCTGCGTCTTTTCATTCCCAGCTTGGGGCAAACCTTGGTAAGATTCCTTTTAACAACTGCGTTCAGACATGACTCTTCTCTTTGCTGCAAATGATGTAGCATCATTGATCAGGAAAAGTATGAAAAAAATGTATTTTTCTCTCTGTGTGCATAATGTAGTCTCCTATTTGATTAGAAAGAGCCAAAGTTAAGCAAACAAAAATCAAAAACACATCAAGCCCTTATTTACAATATTTGCTTGATTTATATCCCACCTTTCCTCCATGAGCTCAGTGTGGTGTACATAACATTCCCTCTTCCAATTCTCACCCCATCCCCCACCCCAGCAACAACCTTATGTGATAGGGAGAATGATGGACCCACCTCAGTTTCATGGTTGAGGGTAGCATTTGGGTCTCCCCAGTCTAAGTCCAACACCGTAACCACTACATGATGTGGAGTCCTTGGTGCTCTCTGAGCCTTGTTTTCTTGCAGACATTTCATTGCCAGACTAGGCAACATCTTCAGTGCGAAAAGGGAGTGGGACTTGCTCTCTGTTTATATACCATGGCTTTTCCTGTTTGTGTTGGTGGAGGTGTTGTTCTACATGATGCTTGTCCGTAAAATAAGCAGTGTTAGTATATAACATCCCACAAGGGTCCTTTGCATAGAACTAGAAGTTGGTGTCATGGCATCAAGCAGAGCAAGAATAGATTTCTGGCAGAAGGCAGGCAGACCTTTTTTGATACAATGCATAAACTTTAATGGGCACCGCTTTCAAGAGACAGAAGAATAGAAGTTAGAAGGCCACCTCAGAAGGCCAATTTAATGGACATCTCCATAGAAGTCTTTAAAAGAGGCATATTATTGGGTAGTAACCCTTCGGAATAGGTCTATCTTGCCTCCAGTATTAGAGGTAGCTCTCTTCCAATAGCAGTTTCTAGGGAACACAAAGGAACTGATGTTATTCTGCTCATGTACAAACTTCATTTCAGCTTCTGTTTGGCTTCTGTGGAAAGAGCATGGGGAACCACATAGCCTTCGGCTTGATCCAGCATCGTTTTTCTTTTAAATATTCTTAAAAGGGGAATATTAGCCCAACCTCATCACTGCTTATACAGCCTGAGGTCCTTCACCTGGAAGTTCTAACCACACTTCTAAAGGCACTGCCAGCAGCTGTGCCCTTCAGCTATAGCTGGAGGCGTATGTAATTAAAGACCCTTTTATGCTGAGATGTTACAAGAGTAACAGACAGGAGTCACGTGGCTATCACTTTACAATCTGTTCCTGGTGATTGTTGTGAATTCTCACAGTAACACATTGTGACAACCTGCTTAAAGATCACTAAAAGATTTAAAACCAAAAGGGGAAGGGGGAAAATAATAACATTTAACTAGGCTGGGATGGCTGAGCTCCACAGATAAAGTGGAAGGGACAAGAAGGGAGTAGACTGGGGCAAGAGGTTGGGGGAAGGAAGGAAGGAAGGAAGGAAGGAAGGAAGGAAGGAAGGAAGGAAGGAAGGAAGGAAGGAAGGTCACATCAGAAGTCTACATTTTCAAGCCCAAAAGTAGAAAAGAACTGGGGATGAACAAGGTTCAAATACTGCTAATTCAGCTCAATTAAAATCCCCCCATTGGTTTTGAACATCAGGGTACCAACAGATCCTGCAATAATGGCTTTTATATTTTATGCAAGAGAAGGGAAAGTACATTCCATGCTTCTAGATTATTCTTATCCCCCAAGCATGCATTTAGGGGTCTCCTGCATAATAAACTGCCTACACATTTCCCTAAAGAGAAAACACCGATTTTCTCTTTCCACAATAGACATATCCAGATTGCTTTGTCCTCTTCCGCATAATTATCTGATGAAACTCTCCAGATCCTTCCTGACTTTTCAGCAAGCTGATTTTATTAAAAGCATTCAAACTGAATGAAGTTTATTAAAACCCCTGACGTTCATTCAAACACATCTAGATGAACAAAAATGAACTGATTTGGAACATTTCTTTTCAATATGCTTTTTTTTAAGAAAGGAAAAGAACGCTGGGGCTGTGAGCCTTAACTTATTTTAAATAAATAAATTTGCTTTAAATAGATAAATAAGATCCTTTGAATTCCTGTCCAGATGCAGTCCAGGACAGAAGGACTGTGATTTTCCACAGAGCCCAGCAACATTCATTCCGAAGTGAACCTGGACTCTTGTTTGTTATTGTTAACAACATTCCCTAGAAAACTCAATATAAACCACCTGGTTATGTATAGAAATCTTTCCTGTTGCAACAAAAGCAATGAAATTGCTATCTACAATTCAGAGGGAACTTTCTGCAGTCACAGAAGCCCAATTGTAACAATTGGATTGATAAATCCTATAACATGTAAGAATGTGTGCAGGCCTTCGAGTTAGTTTTTGACTCCAGGCAACTGCCTGGACAAGTCCCTGCAGTTTTCTTGGCAAGGTTTTTCAGAAGTGGTTTGCCATTGGCTCCTTCCTAGGGCTGAGAGACAGGGACTGGCCCAAGGTCACCCAGTCAGCTTCATGCCTAAAGTGGGACTAGAACTCTCAGTCTCCTGGTTTGCCATTGGCTCCTTCCTAGGGCTGAGAGACAGGGACTGGCCCAAGGTCACCCAGTCAGCTTCATGCCTAAAGTGGGACTAGAACTCTCAGTCTCCTGGTTTGCCATTGGCTTCTTTCTAGGGCTGAGAGACAGGGACTGGCCCAAGGTCACCCAGCCAGCTTTCGTGCCTAAGGCGGGACTAGAACTCTCAGTCTCCTGGTTTGCCATTGGCTTCTTTCTAGGGCTGAGAGACAGGGACTGGCCCAAGGTCACCCAGTCGGCTTCATGCCTAAAGTGGGACTAGAACTCAGTCTCCTGGTTTGCCATTGGCTCCTTCCTAGGGCTGAGGGAGAGGGACTGGCCCAAGGTCACCCGGTCGGCTTCATGCCTAAAGTGGGACTAGAACTCACAGTCTCCTGGTTTCTAGTCTGGTGCCTTAACCACTACACAAAACTGGCTCTACCCAACATCTAGCTTAGTGGTGACAACTGACATGGGAGACGAATAGAAAACAAAGACCATCAAGAAACCAGAGGGCTTCCTTGGCAACCTCAGAAACACCCAAGGTTTTTTAGAATAACAAAGTCCCAATTTAAAATAATCCAAATGGGGCAAAATCCCACTCTCCTGCTGCTCAGATATATGCATAAAACAAGCAAAGAGGCAAAACGCTAGAGCTGTTTTCTGGAATTCCCCACTCCTGCAGGCATAGAAGAGATGATACAGTGCTTCTAATTCTTACCATCCCCATTTGGAAGAATGCCAGGGGCCAGAAGATGAAAACAACTAAGAGAATTGGTAGCATCACTTTTCTTTCTCAATAATCAAAGCACTCGTATAAACCCAAGTTGAAAAGCAGCTCAAAACTAATTTCAGTCTAGAATGCTTATAGTTGAACAACAATCACTGACTTCAGCATTTATTCCAAGAACAGAGTACAGGTAGTTCTCGTTTAGCAACCACAATTGGGACCGGCAACTTGGTTGTTAAGTGAAGCGGTCACTAAGTGAAACTGCGACTGTGCTTACGATCTTACTTCTGCTTCCCTTTGCTTTACAGACCTGCGAAAGTGAACACTCTAACACTCTTCCATCAAGAAGTGTTTCTAGTACCTCTACCTCTGTCTGGATTTGGGCAGTGTAAAATATTAATATTTTTTTTAAAAAAAAGAATAAAGCTTTGGGACAAGCTCAAGCTGTAACAGTGCCAAAGCTGTGAATTCTACAGCATATAATAAACCATAGCTCTTTGGCTCACAAATCCAAAGTAAAGCTTTAATTTTCTATTACATCTGACCTGCAGTTTAGGAATAATGTGTATTTCTCCGTTGTGGCGATGTAGGCTGGCTTCTTTTTGTGTAGAAGACTTCATGTCCCTGCCAACAGAAGTTTGTAGAAGCATTTAGAAATATGCAAAAGTCTGACACCTGCCACTTGCATTGTGCTTAGGATGGAGAACATCCCCGGTGTCTTCCATTTTTAGTATCGAAGTCAACCTGGTGGAAGAGATCAGCTCCAAGTCAAGTGATTTGGAACTGGAGCTCACAATTGCTATGTCTCTCCTGCTGGGCCAAAAAGACCACCCTCTCAACAGACATACGATACGGACACACTGTCTGATCATGCTGCTCCTAATATGCCAAACATATTGGGTTCGACACCTGTTGACCAAGGTTTTTTCTCCCTATGTGCCAACTGCTAATATGAAGTCAAGATATATTTAATGCAACAGCCACCATATCTCCTCACCTTGCAGAGATCTCCTCAACAGAGCCTCATGTTCTTGACCTACCATATGGCACTCCCAATAATAATGTATTTGGCATACAACAGGTAGAAAATTAGCACAATAGCGTATCCATTAAATCCGCTGAATGTGGCATTTTTGGATACTGAAGTTCATATTTGAGGAAAGATTCAAATTTCCCAAGAAGCTCAACTCTATCCAGCTCGGAAAGAACAATCACACAATTTAGCATGCCAGTCCCTCTCTCTCAGCCCAGCCCACCTCACAAGGTGGTTGTTATTGTTGAGAAAATAGGAGGTAGGAGCATTAGGTATGTACATCGTCTTGAGTTGACCAAAAATAAAGGTGGGATTAAAAGGTAATAAATAAATATATGTGAAATAGATTTGATATAACGGGTATGCTGCTGTGGATTTATTTTTAATTTCCTTTCTTCTTGTCTTTTAGGGTTACACACACACAGTTTTTCTCTACACACACACATACACATATATTTCAAAGAAAATAAATGAGACTATATCATCACGTTACATGGTCAAGAAGATGAGGGAAGCAAATCATAATAAATAAAAACAGGATTTTCCACAGTTCCTTCTCCTTCTTCCTGGTCTCAGCTAACATTCAATATACAAAGAGACGGCCGGGGTTAAAATCTCATTTTGACCAATGTGAAGTTTATTCAAAATATCAGAAGAGAAAGTTTCCAAGCTGTAACGGAAAACTTGTAGCCCTCCAGCTGTTGCTCAGTTACAACTTCCATCTGCTTCAGGCAGCCTGGCTAATGTTGAATGAAGATGCCCAGCCTTCTGGGGATGGATTCCATTTGACATCCTTCAAAGTCCAACTCTCTAAGTCCCTTCTCCTTCTTATTATTGTTCTGCAAGTTGCAGCATGAATGGTATAATTCAGACACCTGGTTAATGGAGAATCTTTGCATTTGGCTGCTGTCACAAAGGCGGTGCTTCAAACTAATCTGTCTTCCCACAGCAGCACTTACCTCTTTTAGAGAATAAAGGCTATCTGTGTCATGGCCTGGAGCGAAAACTCAACAGCAGGCTTCTTCCTACCTCCCCACAAAGTATTCTCGCTTCTCAAATCCTTTCATTAAATGTTCTGGTCTGTTCCTAGAACCATTGTGCAGCCGTGATATATTGTACTCTAACACGGAAGTAAGTCCCTGCCCCAATACTGGATTGGCTTCCATTATTTTGAAAGACCAAGAATACATCTCTAGCCTCAATGTTTGTGCTAACTAAGGATCCATTTTATGGAAAATCTTGTTCTTCCTGGGCAGCCCTGAATGCTTAGTATGGGCACTGGTTGAGGTGGGTTTCTTTTTTCACTCTACAACAGTGTTTCTCAACCATGTCAATTTTAAGATGTGTGGACTTCAACTCCCAGAATTCCCTAGCCAGCATGCTGGCTGAGGAATTCTGGGAGTTGAAGTCCACACATCTTAAAATTCATAAGTTGAGAAACACTGCTCTACAACATACAAGCAGTGTTTTTCAGCTGTTCCCAGGACTAGAACCAGAGGTATAATCTACATTAGGAGACCCAATATTCCCATTATAACAAAATGGTGATTAAATAAACATGCAACTGTACCTCATTCGTACTAGCCTAGCTGCCAGCAACTAATGCCCTAAATAAACCATACACCCCTACAAAAAAGTACTTCAGTTACTTAATTTTGCACCTTAGATGACTTGACATCCTAGGTGTTTACCTACAAAGATGGGCCATCCCATTTGTACTTCATCACAAGGACAAAGAAGTAATTGCTGTTTCATTCTAGTTATTTCTCACACACAGCAACCTCTTGAAACTGAAGGCTCCTCCCAACAAGATTTTCTTTACAAATCCTTTTCCAATACAGTCCTCTGAAGGAGTTTTTCTGTGTATTGGAGGGAAGGGATCATTTTGCATCAGCTAAGAATAGAAGATGCTGTTGAAAATTAGCATGAGGTGCAAAAATGGTTGCCGAAGGGCCTCAGATCCTTCCTTGCTCAGAAACACATCCAGGCCTCTTCCTTCTTCTTTCATTCCCTTCTTTCTTAAGGAGAACAGGAAACTTAAAAGGAAGAAAAAAGAGAAACTCTTCAAAGCAGGACATCCAATTCTAAGCACTTGTGCTTGTATTCCCTTCTTTGAAGCTCTTTATATAATCTGTGCCCACCCCCACCATCTTCTCCAACCTCCTGTCTTCCAAATGTATTGGAGACATGTTTCCATCATGTTCAGCCAAGATGGCCATTAGCTTCTTGACTGAAGATATGGGTATTGTTGACCAACATATCTAGAAGAACCTGGGATTAGGAAAGCTACTTTACACATATTCTCCGTGTGCCATTTGGGAGGAATCACCAACCCAACCATGTGAGATAAACTTTTCACTTGACAACACAAACACACACACCCCATCATATTCTTTACTTAACGACTGCAGCATGTTGCAATGGCATATAGGTGCACAGAGACTTCATCAAGCAAGCCATGCAGGTTGAACTTTCACACCACCTCAACCCCATTAATTCTGTATGTCTGAGGAGACCTCAAGGTCTCCACACCCACATTCTGAAACCTAATTTGCTGAATCAAAATGTACAGAATTAACAGTACATTAATTGTACATTAACCCTGATGCTGCTGACAACAACCAGTTCTGCTACTTCAAGAGGTTTAAATGGCATTTTGCTCTCTAAATGTTGTTCTCTGCATCTAGGGTGGACTTCTCTACAAACCTTCATAATTTGACCTCTTATTTGGCCATGTTCACCACTTGCACCTGACCCTGCCGATATCACTTTTTTTTCTGCTGTAGTCCCACTACATCACCTTTGTTTTATGCCCAGCACATGAATGAGACAGGCTTAAGTCATCCTTAGCAATATTGAGGCTGAAATCTATTTCCTCCCTATTCAAACACCATACAAGGACAGCCGCAAAGTGTGTAAAATGTGTTTGTCATCCATTAACTTGAAATTAGGGAAGTGCAGTGACTCGAAAGAAGCAATAGAGGCAAGATAGGATCAATGGGGACAGCAAATTTCATGCTGGCAGAGTTTCATTACTGAGCACTATAACTCAATAATGGGCAAAGGCCCTCAACAGACTTCAATCACACGCTCACATAGACACCCACACTAAATTTACCAAAGATCTTTCATGAGCCGCAATGCTTCTGCAGCTGCCAAGCATTTATACATATTTCATCTTCAGCCCTGGAGTCCTTTGTGGATGTAGATATTTAAAGGAATTCCCCACCCCCATCTCTCTTCTTGGGGTTCTTTTAATGCTTTCCAAAGCCACACTTCGCTGAAGGCTAAGCACAACCTTTTAAAGCACCAGATCTCCTCATTTCATCAATCATTTTGCACAGGGGAAGGGATAAGACTGCCAACGTTAATTTCATCAAACAGGAAGCTCACTTCCTTTGGGGTTACTGCAGATCTTTCTGTGCCATCACAGACTAACCGTAAATTGCCTACAACTGGGTCTTCTGAAAAGTCAAGGGAAATGAGGGCAGCTGGTAAATAGCTGAACCTGACATATCTGTGTTAGATTATGTTAATGCAGTTGGAAGAAACAAGAAAGAGACAAGAGATGGGTAGAGTTGAAACAGAAGGCTCATGATGCTGCCAAGCACAAGGGTGTGAACAATGATGCATTATTAATTATTATTTATTTATTTATTTATTTATTTATTTATTTATTTATTTATTTGTACTGTAGTTGTCATCCGAAAGCTGCATGGGCAACCTCTTTGTTGGTTCTCATGTTAGAAATGTATCACCAGCACCTGCACAAAATGGCATCCATGGATGGTCTGGACCATCACAAAACACCCATTTTTCAGAAGGCAAAATGGTGAATGTATCAGTTGGTGAAGTCTGGGCACAGAAACTGAGTCAGAAATTTCAGGGCTGAATCTAGCACTGCTGGATTAGACCCTAGTTTCCATACCCAAGGTGAGAACAGGACTTAAAGTCAGATTTCCATCACAGCTTCCCAATGTTCACCGTTGATGTGAGCAACTATGATCATAAAAGGTTTAAGCACAGAAAAGTAACCACTGCAGCATTCCTCTGAATTCAATACTTATTTTACAATTTTCACTTCTTGCAACCTAGGCTGATAAAATGAAACACAAGCACGGTTTTCCTTCAGATAGATCATACTGAAATGAACCTCAGAAGATGCAATATTAGAGCACTATTGCATTAAATATCATGAGGTCATAGATGACCTTTACTGGAAACTAAGAAAAAAATATTCAAAATTTATTTTTAAATGTAAAATACAGATGCTATTAAATTTAAAAATGGTAGGATGGAACATATATTTGAGAAACTGCTTAATCCCTGCTTTTAAAATGTCAACCCTTCATTTTGTATTATATTGCTTCCAAAAGATTCCCAGGTCTGTCCAATAAAAAGAGGTATTGTAAAGTTATATCAGTGGCCATCAATCAAAATAGAGTAGGGTCCAATCCATTACAGAGTTAAATGCATTTCATCTTGTTTGAATCATTAGACTGAAATGTGCCTCACCCTGTATTAGATTACCATCCATATTTCTTAAATGCATTTCTTTATCTTACTGAGGCCTCCAAGGAATAGCACAGCTGTAGGCTAGACTGGGATTTGAAGAAAACATCCTGAACCAAGGCAGATTACATACTGCTGCCAAGAAAACTAGTAAAGGTAAAGGTTCCCCCCGCACATTTGTGCAGTCGTGTCCGACTCTAGGGGCCGGTACTCATCTCCGTTTGTTAGCCGAAGAGCCAGCGCTGTCCGAAGACGCTTCCATGGTCATGTGGCTGGCATGACACACGCGGAACGCTGTTACCTACCCACCGAAGTGGTACCTATTCATCTACTTGCATTTTCATGCTTTCGAATTGCTACGTTGGCAAGAGCTGGGGCTAGTGCGGGAGCTCACTCCGCACGCAGGGCTAGGGATTCGAACCTCCGAACTTGCGATCTTCTGATCGACAAGCCTGGCGTCTTACCCGCTGAGCCACCACACCCCAATTGCCAAGAAAACTACAAGGACAGAAATTTAATTTTTTGTTACTAGGATTAATACAAGCAAAGAGTCTGTGGCTTGAATCATGTCAACTGGATTTCTATTTTCTTAGTAGAAACGTTTCACTCCTTATCCAAGGAGCTTCTTCAGTCTGAGCAAAGTTGGTAACGGAAGAGTCTACAAGTTCGTCACTACTGTACAAATACTTAAAGAGAAGATTGCTGCTGCTGCTGCTGCCTACAAGCCCACGAGTCTACTAGACCAAAGACCAAAGGACCAAGCAATGGAGCAGGAAGAGGAAAATTTTGGGAGCAATTCCTTCTCTAACTTATGGATCAGGAAGTGTTCGGGAAGAACAAAGCAAGTTCTTTGCAAGTACTTCTTTCCTTGAACCTCATGAAGGACATTATTTTCTATGTCAGGGGTACCCAACCTTTTTGGCACCAGGGACCGGTCGTGGAAGACAATTTTTCCACGGACCAGGGGGTGGGGTTTGCAGGCAGGAGCCAATCGCGTGGACGGGGCGGGGTTTGCAGGCAGGAGCCAATCACGTGGACGGGGCGGGGTTTGCAGGCGGGAGCCAATCGCACAGACCACCACCGCTCACCTGCTGTGTGGCCCACTTCCTAAGAGGCCGCGGTCCACAGGTTGGGGACCCCTGTTCTATGTGACGTTGGGGAAAAATAGGATTTTTTCCAAAAGCCTTTTACTCACTTTCTTCTGCAATACTGGGCATATAGTGAAGCTGTTTGGATGTTGTAAGCCACTACAAGCACTCAAAAAAAATATCTAGGGCAAGAGTTGAAACGGAAAGATGATACATAGAAGCATTTGGTGTGGCTTGGCAGTATACACCAAGTTGGAACACATTTCCCTCTTTCATGCAAGGACTGAGTAACATTCACTCTGTTGCCAAAGAGTTAATTCCGGCATATGGAGGGTGAGTTCTTGTCAAAGCTGATCCTCCCAAGAGACAAAGTTAATACCATTGTCTCATACCGAAAGGGAAAATAGGTAATCTCTTAAAACATATGTGTTAAGTTACTTGTGAGCTGGTCAAATTCAGATCCTGAATTCTGTGGAGAAAGATCAGGATGAGAATGGGAGGAGGAGGCATCTGGGAGGCAAATTGCTCTCATCACTGCTCTTAAAGCTGCTCCAGACAGACCTTCCAAATTTTTGCCACTAAAATTTGAAAAATATGGACCTTAAGTGTCCAGTGAGCTGGAGAATGCCCATCTCTGGAATAAAGGAAGAAATTGGTAATTGCTATCACACACAGGAAAATAAAATATGATCATAATTGTAGCTCTTGAGAGAAACACATTTCATTCTGGACATTTTTGCTGTTTTTTTCCTCTAAATGGGTAAACTATATTTTTAGCTAGAAAGTAATGGGAAGAGACCCTCCAGCATTCTTAGCACATGGTTTCCATCCATTCCAATGAGCTCCCAATTCTGTTCTCTTCCATGTAGCTAGTTTCCTTAAAGATTTGTCCCAGTGTAAAGTCCAACTTAAAACAGATTTGAAGGAAAGGTAGAAGAAATCCCGCCAGTAACCCACATCGCAAACTTTTCTACACATCAGCATATGCTTTAATATAGTATAGAAACCTTCAAGGCCAGGGAATGAGAAGCCAAATGACCATCAACTCAAAAAGATGGAAGGATGAAGCCCAGGATTTAAACCTTGGGGCTAGCAGAGAGAGACAGATACACACACAACAGGGTGTTGCTTTGTATGCAGAAGTCAAGGTCCCATCTATTAAAGAATGTCATCTGGCAAGACCCAGGAAGAATGCCTTTTTGGTTGCTATGCTTACCCTTTGGAACACCAACCCAACCAAAATTAGATTGGCCAGACCCTGCCAGCCTTTCACAAGGACCTTAAGTCCTGGCTGTTCTCCCAGGCATGGGGCTCAGGAGGTCATCAAGCTGGTGAGGTACTGCTAATTCACTGTGGTTGGGATATCATTTGTTGTTTTCCTCTTCTCATTATGTATGCATTGTGTTATTTATTGTTATATTGATGTTTTAACTCTGTTCGCCATCCAGAGTTGCTTTAGTGAGATGGGTGGGAATATAAATCAAATAAACTAATAAATAAATGTCTTCCTATAATTCTTATAACCACCAAATCTTATTTGAAAACACAGAAATACTGGACAACACCAACAGCCACTATGTTAGACTATACAGGGAAGCCATTGAAATACATAAACACCAACACAAGTTTCAATAAAAAAGAAGAAAGCTTAAAGATCAGCAAAACCTGGCTGCCAGTCCTGAAAAACACAGCTTGCAAAAGGTCAATGAACTCTACTCAACCACAGAAATATACAAACAACTCACACAATAGATGTGCTAATCCCACACATGACAGCACCACACCCCCTAATCACCACAATAAACCCTCTCCTAATCTCTTGTAAATGACCCACAGAAGACACACACCCTCTCAGCAGCTATAAACACCAGCAGGAACACACACCCTCCACTTGGGCACAGACAGAATCTTCTAGCTGTGCTCCTGTCCTCTGAAGACGCCAGCCACAGCAACTGGCGAAACGTTAGGAACCAAAACTGCCAGAACACGGCCACACAGCCCGAAAAACCCAGAACAACCATCTTCCTATAATTCTTTGCAATACATTAACTCATTCCACTTTCCTGGGAATGTGGAGCTGAGAGTTCCATTGCCGTGCCTGTTTCATAGCTCCAACTTCGATCTATGTTGATTTAAAAGTAACCTGCACTGAATTCAGCAAGGCTAAAGCCCAGGCAAATAAGCATGGAGTTGATGCTCTGCCTTACATGAGCCTCTAAGGATTTCAAGAGACACCGGAGGGAACAAGGCTTCCCTCGGCTCCTGACACATTGATTCTATTAAAACCATGAAGCATTTGGGGAGCATTGATGACAGAGCTCGAGACATCATCTGTCGAAGCAATAATTTGGCATGACAAGCTTGGTGTTTCTAGAATCGGGGGGGGGGGGGTGAAATGCACATTTTTCTCCACTGATTTGTTTCATACCCGGAAAATCCAACCAAAGTCCTACTGCTTGTTTGAACTGTTCAACTAAGCAAGAATAAAAGTTGGAAATTAAAACCAAGCTCATTTGCTGGTTCAGAACGCCAAGATGCTGCTGTTCCTTTTTTAAGCGACAGTTAAGATTTGCTAGTAGATTCTGCTGACTTTGGATGGATTTGCTTTTAATAGACAATTTATCCAAGGTAGAGTCTTAAAATCTTCCTTTTCTCTGACTTTTGAAAACACCTCATATCAAAGAATTCTGTTTCATATCTACTTAAACCAAGTAAAGCTAAGGGAAGTGCTGAGGTATGACATTTGCTAAGGAAATACTTACCATTAACTGACATCATCTGTGACCTGCTTTAATGCTTAAAGCCAAAACATTTTAATGTATTGACTTTTATTTTTTTCATTCCACTCCATTTTCCTTCTGCTTATCCCAAGATATAATTAAAACAAAGGTACAGCCACAAAAAGACAGGGTTAATCCATGAAGGTATGAGTGACTTTAATTTCCTGCCTTACAGTAAATATTTAAGAGAAGGTAACATGAGAGTTGAAAACTAGGTTACAAATATTCTTTAAAGTCTGGCAGATTAAGGTTGCATTCTGTTGCCAGCTCCTTCCATTTACAGTGGTGCAAACTGATAGCCTGACAGCTCGGAAGAACAACATTCTCTCTTCCAAGACAGGTTGGACAAGAGCGAGATAAAAACATGCTTCTTTTTGCCTTAAAAGACCATTTTGACTCACAGTCCAATGAGTCCCTCTAATAAGAACCCATTCCTATTGATTTATTTATGGGGTGCCAACCCAACCCAACCCACCGCCAACCTTAAGAGTAACATTAAACACTTCATATGATCAAGCGAAAAGGATTCTTCTGCTAGGATGTTTCCCCATTAGTTTTTTCGGGACTACCCTATACAAAAGGATTATTGTATTTATTTATTTTTATTTTATTTTTATCCCACCTTTATTATTAATTTTTTTTATAAATAAGTCAAGGCGGCGAACATACCTAATACTCCTTTCTCCTAAAACCCATAACCTTTTGGCGATGGGGGTCTTAGCATTTTTGTTGTTTATTCGTTCAGTCGTTTCCGACTCTTCGTGAGATCAAATTGATTATTGCCTTGTTAGCTGCCTAGACTTGCTCTGGCAAGTGGGTAGCCATATAAATAAATTGAATGAATAAATAAATAGTGGGGCAATACAGTACTGCAAAGTGAGTGCAGCTGTGTGACATACTACACAGAGATTTTTGGCTTTTTTCCCAAGTATTTTGGAGGGGGGTATTTTTTAAACTATGTTAAGTTAATGTAGACATACTATTCCAAGTTAATTAACTCTAAAAATACCAATATTTCCAATATAAAAAACATCCACTAATCTAACCTGAAAGAAGAAACACACACTTTTCATCTTCCTTATATAATGTAATTAATTTATTTTTTTTAAATCTCATCTTCTGCTCTCCGTTTGTAGAAACCAAGGATGTTTTAGAGATCTGAAATAATTCCAGAAAGAAGGCTGATTAAGAGTAATCCCGAGGAGCCAATATGAAAACAGAATGAAATATTTGCGATTTCACATGAACTCTGTCACTTCATGAGATTAATATGCCCCGTTTTGCTACATGAGACAAAAGGAATAGGAATTAGATTAGCTGTACTATTCTTCACCCAAAGAATTCTCATCTCCTGGTCTTTGTTCTTCCCACTGATTGAGTTTGGCAGTTCTTATCAACAACCAGGAAATTCATCAATAGAAGCAAAGAGGATGGCCTAATCTTGAAGAATAATCACAAACACCAGCAGAGACTGGAACAGAGGGCATTGGGGATTAAAACCACTATGGTTACCCTGCTGGATAATCATGTCAGATGGATGACCCTAGCAAAACCACACTGACTCCCTTGAATTAATGCCACCAACTACAGAAACTTTCAAGATTGCCATGTTGGAATATTGCTAAAGGCTGTAACTGTAGGCCTATTTCAGTAGGTTATGATGGGAGTGAGAATCAGCCATCTTCAACTCTTCCAGCTTCTCTTTCCATGCACACAGAGCAGACTCAAAAATAAAAAGCCTCTGGTTATGCCAGAAGATACTAATTTCACTGCGGGGGTGAGAGAAATCAGGCTGGGACAGTTGCAATTGTTCCTTTGTTGATGGAAGCAGTTGATGTCCTGACTTTGGGCGTAGAAATAACACACTGAGGCTGGAATCAAGCTCTAGTGATTTATTATCCTACTACCCTAACAGAAATCCAGCTAAACTGAAATGGTTTGAGGAAGCCCCGAGATAAAGTCCAGAATCTAGGGCGGGGCTTTCTTGAGACGTTTGGGAGGGAAGGCCAAATTCTCAGTACTACGCACGCGCTTCCCCTCCTGGAGGGAGCCCCCTCCACCGATGCCCGTTATCTCCCTGACAGTAAATTTCTGTTGCTGGGATGGAAATAATTTGATGACTGGAAGCTGGCAGGAGGTGAAGTCCGGAACAAGAGAGGGCCTAATACAAAGGGATACAGCTCCATCCATATATGCAGTCTTCAGATGCAGCTGGCATCCTTTTGTTAGCTGTATCAGCATATTTTGCCCAGCTAGGTGGCAGCACTGAGCAGTTTGGCTGATCTTCAAAACCTAAGGAGGTTTGGACCTGGTTAATATGAGGATGGGAGACCACCAAGATCTGGCCTAGAATGGGAAGTTGAAAAAATGTCCGAGAAGGAGACAACAGTAAATCTTCGGTACTGCTACCTGCAACCAAGAAAACCACATAGGACACATGAATTGTGCTCAGCTCAGGAAGCGTTTACTCGTTAAAAAGTCTTTGGTTCCTTTATGTGCTTCCAAATGAAGGGAAACCAAACCGCCAACCTTTGGCAACTGTGCCATCACAATTCAACAGTTCAATCTGACTGCTCCAGGGGCTGCGGGGAAAGAGGGGGTTCAGGGAGCCTGCGTTTGCTATAGTGAATCTAGTGAGTCCTCCCTGCAGCCAACATTTTATCTTTAAGGCCACGTTGCTTGCTTTATTTTTAAAGGGAATCTTCATCTCTTCTTTGCCTGCTGAATGAAGATGATTCTCCATGTTTAATCTCGTTAACCATTTTTGACAGGAGGAAAGCCTCTTTACTTTTCCCCAGAAGGCTGGGCTGTTGAATGGCCAGAAGTAACAGGAGTACAGCGAGCCCAGCCTTCCCCGCTGATCCTGGTGGTTGGCAGGGAGGGGCCGTTCTAGCACGCAGCCATGTGGTGAAACTTGCATGCTGAGATTTCTCTCCCCCCCTTTTCTCCTCTTCTTTCCAGACATGCGAAATTACTCTGGCAGTCCTTGATGTGTCTCTCGGCCGCGCTGCCGCCTCTGACTTTCCTCTTCCAGATGCTGACAGGCTCCAAACTGAATCGGCTAGAGAGGAACAGCTCTCCTCCTATCTGCATGGAAACTGAAGGGGGGATGAACAGCAGAAGGACAGGGAAAGCAAAGTTGGATATTTTTCTGGCACATGGAGGCAATTACCCAGAGCGCATTCCAGAGGCACTGCTTTGAATTTTGAGCAGGTCTGCTTGTCATTCCTGAGTGGAAAGAAGTGGGGGGGGGGGGGAAAGGGAAGAAAAGTCTCGCTCACAGTGGCGGAATGTCTGTGCTGTCCATCCTCTTCCTAGGTAAGTGGGAGAATTTTGTTTTGTCCTTAATTTAATTTGCTAAGAAAGCCTGAAGTTACCAAATGCAACAGTAAGCAGCAAGGGAAGGGCTTTTGGAGAAAAAACTGCTGGTATCAAAGTTTGCTGAGCAGGAGGATCAACTGCTTTCAATCGCTTGCTCTTTTAGGGCTTGCTCTTTTAGGACTCTCGTTGTTCACCACTTTTCTTCTCCCACACATTCCACACAGAAAGCTCTATTCTTCTAAAGGCTTGGATAGGCTTTGGGGTTTCTTACACCATAATCTGTTAACAAGTTTAATTATTTTAGAGGATCTCTCTAAAGGCTCCTTTTTTGCCTCCCTCTCACACACAGGCACAACATGCAGAGGGAGTATTTTTTTGGAGGGGGGAGAACATATTGGATTCATTTGTCTTTTCACAAACCTGAACAAAGAATCATTGTTTTAGGGCTCAGGGCCAATTTATTTAACTTTTGGAGAGGGTCATTCTGCGCAGGAGTGCATTTCTCCTATTTTAAAGGAGTGCATTGTTTCCAACTGATACTGTTAAAAAAAAAAGTCTAAATTAGAAACAGATGTGTCAACGTACAAGTTGGAAAGAGGTACAGGGGAAAAGAATGATAGAAAAAGAGGGCTGAGAGGCAAAAGAGAGAAACTGAAGAACCAAAAAGTCAACCAAAGAAGAAGAGAGGAAGGTACAGAGAGGAGATTGAAGATAAATACAGTGGGTTTTTTTTAATGGTGGCTGTTTTACAGAGAGGAAAATGAGGGTTGCTCTAGAATCAGGAGGGAAAAATGGCTTCTGTAAAATCCATCCAATTGTGTTGCTGTTGCATTCACATTCTCCATTTTTAGGCACAGTAGGATCATCTAGTCCATCCTTAAGCACCCTGAAGTACTACTTATTGCATGGAAGATTACGCACATGCTTAAATTAATGGGGCTTTGAAAGGTTTCATTTTAGCTAGATACGGCCACAATAGCCCATAAAGTAGTGAAAGAGAGAATGCCCAGATACAAGCAACCAAATTCAAACTATTTAAAACAAAATTAAGAAACATATACATTGCAGAGAGCACCTTCTCCCAGAAAAAGCAAGATTGATCATCATTTGCCAGAGATAGCAATAAATAAGACTGTTCCTTCTGGTGCTGTTCCGATAAAAAGAATAACATACATCAGTACCCATGGCTCTTGCCTTAAAGAAGGTTACACAAAATGGAGGAGAAAAAAAGATGGAGACAATAATTAAGGAAGGTAGACTAGAGTAAAACAAGTCAACTACTGATCTCTTTTGTGAGAGAATTAGCTGCTGCCTCTTTCAGCTTCTCTTCTAAGATACAATCTCCTGAGGTATGTTGTGTGGAGAATGAGCTTCTCCCTCAATTCCTCTTACTACATTGGACTGACAAGCAGGCAGCTCTGCGGAAAAAAATAAAGAAACCCCCCATGTATCAGGGCCTCACAAAGGCTGCCCAATGCTGCTCTCTCCACCTCAGACACTTCCGAATTGACTCCAAGACAGACTCCTCAACTCCCTTAGGAAAGCTAAGGAAAGAACATGAAAAAAGTCCCTGAAGGTTTTTCACATGCATGAAAAAATTATTTGCAGAGGGTTTTCGTAACACTGATGCTTTGCAAAAATGAAATAGATGGATACTGGATCATCATCAGAAAAGATGGCGAAAGAGAATTAAGCATGCATGACACCCTCTAATTCATTAGCCTGTCCTAGTTCTTCCAAACATCTGGTGGCCTAGTCTTCCATCTCTGCCAGTTCCAACTTTGGGATATCCTCTATAAGGAAAGAATCCCAAAGGCAAGAAAGCGATACTGGAACAAATTTATGGTGGAATAGCAAGTAGAAACATGTTCCTTGGCATCAAGTCTTAATATACTGACCAGAAGTGGGAGACAGAAGTGAAAGTCTGGCTCCTTACAACAAAACTAAGTATAGCAGCATAATATAACTAGCCATAACCTTTTGCCAGTTCTTGCAGAAAAGGTGAGGTATGTAGATGGGGTAAACTTTTGACTCAGGAAAAAAAGGATCCAAATGTCTTTATGATGCATCCAAAGGTCTAATGAAGATAATCTTCAAGTCCAGCTCTAAGATTTTTGGAAGTGTTTGGTTGGCCACTGAAGGAAGGAGGCTGCCAGACTAACCAGAACTAGAATCTGATCTTATATAATTTTTATTTTAAAGTTTATCTTGCATTTAGAGTTCTTCCAAAATAGCTTTCTCATCTTGTGATAATTTCAATCAAGGAAGGAGACTCTTTCTTGTTTCAGACAAGATCAAGCAATTTGTAGTCATCTTGTTCATCCAAACAAGAACCAAGCAATTGAGGAGCTAAGCAATGCCCAAAGCATCAGATTCTCCTGAGACAGAAGGAAGTCAGTCCATTAACATCTGAAGCTGGATATTCAAACCAGATCTATTAATATAGAGACATGTATATGGAGGTTTCCATTAATCACCACATTTTAGAAAAAAATCAATAAACTTCACTTTTGAATAGTAGTCCTGGGTTGTGAACTCAAAACGCCAAGTTTAGCCACCATACTTGGAGAAAGACACCAAAAGAAAAAAAAATGTGTGTGTCATTCCAGAGGCAAGGGTCTCCAAAGATCTCAGTCAGAAGTTCCTTCAGAAGGTTATTCTAATCTCTTCAGGATTGTTTTATTAGTATTATTTCTCATTTCTGTCAAGTGACTGAAAATGATACATTGACAAACAAGTATTCTAGATTTTTGAACAATTATCTTGTATTTTTAGTAGGGCCATTCATAACTAAAACTAAACCAAACCAAACCAAACCGCATTAAAATACATACTTGTAAAAGTATTCCCCATTTCCATCTTTCCTTCAGAACTAATACTTTTTTATCATATCCCAGATATGGTATATTGCAATACTAATGGTCTGTACAAGGGTATGACAATTGGATTTCAACTGGCATCCAAAGAAAGCACAACTTGAGAAAATAAACTGAGATTTCCTTCCCTGGCCGTTTCTTCTTCTTAGGGATGAACTACATGGGTGGAGAGCATTCTTCCATTCCAGCCAAACGTATGAGACATACTCTGCTGCTGCAATACAACCCAGTCTGCCAAGGACATGTTTTTTTAAAGCAGCCTTGATAGAATGTTAAAGGCTATAGAAATGTTTTACACAGAACAAAATTCTATATCAGAGCAAGGATGCATAACACTGAGATGGTCTTTGTCCTATCAAAGAAAATATGGCAAGTTGAAATGTATAGCCAAGCATTCTTTCTTTCCTCTCCACTTTCTATCCAAAACAGTTAAAAAGAAATGTTTTCAACCTTGAAGGCAAAACACATTGTGTCTTAAATCTAGGGGTGGGGTTTTTTGGGGGGGTTGTTAATTAAACTGCAAGCAAAGCCGCAAAACCCAGGGACTGTCATTGTGAATGACTTCCAGTGCCTTTTCCAATTATTTCCTATCACCATTCCAGAGACAAGAGGGAAATAGAGCCAACTTCTCCAACATCAGTTCTTGGGGTATTTTCTCCCTGGAGCAAAAGTAAAGGGAGGTAATCAGGAGTACATCTGGTAGTCGACTGTATCTGGGATGACTCAGAGCAAAGTACATCAAGAAAGAGGAAACTAAAAAGATATAATGATCAAAGTGCTGGATTGGGACTCTGTTGTGTGAAGCCATCACTCTTAGTAAAATCTTAAACTGGCAACTCTGACTTCCAATTCAGATTCTAAGGGGAACAGCCAGGATCACCCTGTTCCTTTAATCATGGGTTCACGATTTCAGTATCTTACATTAATTAAAACTTCTGTAACACAGGATAGTAGTAATATGCAGAAATGCAGTGTGATTCATGCTTTTGAACAGGCCAAAGACAGCCCACACTTCCTTAGAGGAGCCAAAATCCTCAAGAACATATATAAAACTTCAGGGGAAAAAGAGCATAATGAGGTTTTAAAGGTAAGAGCCTACTGAGATGTTCTTCCTTACACAACTTCTGTTTCAAAAAAGTTGCACATAGCAATTTTTTAAAGATTTTTTTTATCCTGCCTTTATTATTTTTGTAAATAACTCAAGGCAGGGAACATACCTAATACTCCTTCCTCCTCCTGTTTTCCCCACAACAACCCTGTGAGGTGGGTTGGGCTGAGAGAGAGTGACTGGCCCAAAGTCACCCGGCCAGCTTTCATGCCCAAGGCAGGACTGACAGTCTCCTGGTTTCTAGCCTGGTGCCTTAACCACCAGACCAAACTGGCAGTAATTTTGGGGAGACTTGTTGTAATTCCAGACCACATAACTCCTTCAGCAGGAACTAACTTGACTAAGAGGTCACACCTTCTGCTTACAAGTCGTCTTGAATCTGGTCAGCTGTAAAGAAAAGAGTGACGCCAGCTTGGCTTTAACACTCTTGGGTACTGCATCAGACCTTCTCAAAACAAGCTAAAACCTGCCAGTTGTGACAGATTAGAATTTGCTTATTACCAACAGGGAAATTCAAGCTGAATAAAGAATGCCAGAACTTAGTTTTGAGGTCTATTCAGATACCCTTGTTTCTCCAAGACAGGGCTACTGGATTCACAAACTACTTTGGAGGCTCCTGTTTAGATACTATTATCTACCTGTCCCTGATGTCTCCAGCAACTTGCTGATAAGTAGGATACTAGAGAGAGCATAAAGATAGCCCTGCTAGAACTAAGGGACAAAGCCTTTATCTCAGAGATCCTTCTCTAGTCTTTGTATTGCCAAATTACAGCAGGAACCTCACATTTTGAAGCAAGGTTATGGGTAAGAAGAGAGAAGCAATCCTGAGATCCCCAGAAGGAATAGCTGCTGGGAAGAAGCAAGAAAGAGGTGTATTTGAATGCACATGTATTAGCATGTAGGTAATTGCCTATCCTGGGAACCAGTTTTATCTTCAGTGTGCCCAGCACAGCTATCGAAGCTTCATTGGCATTCATTCATTGGCGATCACTCGTAGCCGAGTAAGATTGTCTTCCAAGCTTAGGATAACAAAGACAGTAGGTGGGAAAATGTTTCTCATCTACTCTTTCCGACGTTTTAAATATGATTCTGCATCCTATTGTATTTTGATAAAAGCCCTAAATAATTTGAAAAGCACAAAATAAGTCCTTTTGTTGCCCACCATGACATTTGTTTTGTGATGTGCAAACAAGCCCATAAGGGCTGATGATTGGATGGTAGCTGACAGGTTAAGTAAAGTTCATTCTTGTTTTTTGTGCAGAAAAGTGTCTATTTACTTTCCCCGTTGTCTGCCATTACTCTCTGCTTCATAAACCCACATGCCACAAATTCAACAAACAGAACTAGTAAGCTTAGCCATTTTGTCCCCAAAGGGTCATTTTGATAACCACTGTCTCTACTTTCTGTCTTCTGTTGTGAGTCAACAAAGTGAGAAGTGACTGCTTCTTGGGTTCTTCTGAAGCTTAAAAGACCTGTCTTGACTACTGTCAACCAAGGCCCCCAGATAAAAGCTCAACGGGTTTTTAGAAAGGATTTGTCGATCTCCCAAAGAATGAACTAAGAGCTTTGGAGAGGAAATAGAAATAGAAAGTCCTATGACTTTATTAACTGTCAAAAATAGGCAACGCAAAGTCCAGTTAAGGCCCTGATCTTGTGACAGTGGAGAGAGAGAGCCCAAGGCAAGGAATGCTCACCTAAATACATGCAGGTCCTTCCAAAAGTGACAGAAGGAATACATTTTCACCTATGATACATCACCTCTGAATGTTGTTAATGAAATATGGAAAGCAATTAAAAGCTATTCGTTTAAAAATATATATAAATTTCCATTAGTCTCAAATATCTGAGCTGTGCAGAGGGTTAGTTTAATAAAATCACTCTTTTGAACAGAACTGCTGAGTTGATTTGATGTATCGATCAAGTCAGGTGCCTTTCACTTGATTCAAAAGGTCAATGTCCTTTGGATATGCACAGCTGGGCCTGGGCAGACTCGCTTTATTCAAATCTAATATTCTAATCAACACGGCTCCATGATTTAGCTGCAGATCCAAACTGAACTGAATGGACTCTTCAACTGAATCAAGAATTAGAAGTGAATACTTCTTTTTATTCAAATTGCAAATTCACCTGAGTCATTCATATGAAATGACTCTCATCTGATTTTTCACAACCTTACTGAATGTTCATTTTAGAGTAGCTTGTAGAAATATGTCAAGAACTCTACCCAACATCAACATACTTCTTGCATTTAGCATAGGTATGGTTTTAGAGAAAGGGAATAATTTTCAGCCTAGCAAATCCACATTTTCCCCACTAATGACCCGAACTTCAGTGAACTTAGGATGGCAGCAGCAAGGCCAAAGTATTGAACAATGAATCTTGTGACAACTTAAAGATTAATCCATTTATTCTTCCAAGGAGTAAAGAGCTATTTGTCACAAATAGAAATGGTGCAGAGAATAATAACTAGCAAGGGAGATGATGCAGAGAATGAGAACCACTGCAGAAACTCAATGAACTAGTAAGGAAAAAATTGGAGGACTTCAAGATCATTAGCTTGGAAGCAAATGATTTTCTAATGTACATTAAGTCTGCCACTGATTACTTGGACTCATTCTCCAACTAGAAATACATTGGTATAGCTGTTATTGCAGTAACAATATGTCTATTTATAAATTAATCTACTAGAATAACCATGACGAATCCCTTTCTGGCTGCAAGTTTATCCCAGTATTTTACAAGGGCTTTTGATCATCGGTGGAGGACAAATTCAAACATGAATATTGAAAATATAATGGCATCAGGGAAAGAAAAATCTCTTTGGAGGCTATATGCATTGTTAGTCAAAAACACCGTAGTGCTCTTGAAACCAAAGAGACGATAATCAACAGAGTCATACCAACACTCAAGAAAATAGCCTAGTCGATTCTCTGTGAACTCTGAACTCTTGGGGGATTTGACATGGCATTGCACAAGTATCTCTGATTCTTGTGTAAATACATATTTACGAAGGCAAAGCCATTTTTTATTTATTTGTTCTTCCAATTTCCTACAGCCATTTCCCTCTCTCAGGTTCGCATCTGCAAAAACATTTTTTCTTCCAGATTATTATTATTATTACTACTACTACTACTACTACTACTATTTTAACTGAAGCAGCATTCTCCCTCTCTGGAGAAGCTTCCCATGAAAAAGCTCTGATAGGAGACAAACATAAAAGAAATAGAATTGGTAGCAGGAGAAAGAATTCAACTGACCTGCTAAGTAAATTAATTAAGATGCTGAAATTGTCCCTTTTCTCTAATGAAAAGGCACTAAGAAATGCCACAATTTGTCAAATGTATTCAACTTGTCTATTAAAGCAGAAGAACCTTTTTAAGAAGAAATATTGTATGCACATTTAACACATGAAATTTGAGAGAAATATTACAGCACTGGATGTCCAAGTCAAAATTGGAGATAAGGAAATTAACAAATGCCCTCTTGCACATTTCCTACCTTTATAATTTTTTTAAACCCCAGACTTCAAATTCAATGTGACATACAAGGTTCTTCCACAACCCATTTTTTTTCCTAACCATCCTGTGAAATTTAAGCTAAGAAATATTGATTGGCCCAAAGATATCAATGAGCTTCATGATTCAGCAACATTTCCCTTCAACATTTTAATCACAACCCATGAATGGAACAATTGTAGGAACAATTGAAACAACAACGTATGAATATAGATCTGCCAGGATGGAACTCACACACTCAGTTTCACTGAGTTTTCAGAGGAACTCAAAACCCTACCCACTCTTTTATGGCATCTTGATTGCTCCTAATTGAAGACAATATCCAATTATAAATTTGTGATTTATTTCACCCTGAAGCAACATGACTAGGATTGCTTTTCATACTCATTTTAAGTCAACGATGCCTACAGTACAGCTTCAGCCAGCAATATTATCCTAATTCTGTTCCAAGGGAGACAAGCTATGTTCTCCATATTCAGTCTAGCTTTATTTTAATTTGCATCCTATTGGGAGCAATTAATACATACATACATACATACATACATACATACATACATACATACATACAGTATTTCCAGCTGCCCCACTCCCAGGACATTCTATATTGATGAGGAGAATGGATAACGACCTTTGTGTCTTGGATACATCTTTTCTTCTTCTCTTGTAGCCTTCATCCTCAGCAGATCTTAGGGTCAGAGGACAAAGTATTTCCAGACTCCGGGGGCATCCTGGCCCTAAGAGAAGAGACCTTCCCTATTTTGGGAAGCATGCAGTTTCTCTGGAGTATTACAGTACTGTCACCGAGATTTTGCAAAATTGCAACAGGGCTGCTTGCAAATTAGCAAGTCTGTTTCCCAGATATTTGCATATATAGCTAAAAGGTAATATTGAAAAGGCAAAAGGAAGAGAGATCCAGCAGAGCCTCACCCTTCTTCAAAGCTGACTCTTCCCCCAGGCATTGGGGCTGGGTAAGCTGCAGCCCGCTGATGATTGTTGTTATTGGGGAGTGCTGCTCTAGGGCACCCCGTGCTGTTTTTTTGGATGTTGGGGTTCTTACAATTGTTATGTTTTATTGTTGTTGCTGTGAGCTGCCCATGGCATAAAAGATGGGCGGCTATGTAAGTTTCCTAAACAAACAAACTACTGTATAAAATACTGTTTCAAGTATTACAACCTAGGACAAAACTGTCAGAGGTTCCATCTATTCAGTATTCCTCTCTATATTTGTAAGAACAAATAAAACAATGCTCTACCTAATTTCTTTTGCACAATATTCCATCTACAAAGGTCTAGATGACTTAAATGATTTATAAGGAATATGGAGCAATATAAGGAAAGCATAATGAATTAACACAATGTAACAAGGTTACACCTGCTAGCGCTGCTAAATTGTCTCCTCAAATTAACACATTTTATATACAGTATGTGAGCTTTGAAGGTAAAGAAATTAACACTCAACCAGACAGCTCAACATCGTTATAGTGGTGTCATAGATTCAGAACTCACGATTATTTTTGAGAAGTATAAAAAGTATCTATAATAAATGCTCTTGGTAGACATTGTTGGGGAGGTTGGGGAAACAGAGAGTTGCAGTTCACTCTTTTCATTTTTCCTATATTCCTATTTTTCCTATTCTCTTATTCCTCATTTTCACCATTTGTAGAAGCAATGAATCTTTACTGAAAATGCACTGAATTGCATGAAAAATTGTCCTTGTTGCTTTAAATTGCCCTCTTTTATTTTTCTGTGTTGTCACTGCCAGTAGCTATAAGCATCAACCCAGAGAGGTCACCTTGTCCTACTAGCTATGGGTACCTGCAACGGTTATATGAAATTGAAATATATATATATATATTGGACCATAAAAGGTTGCTGACACCCACTTTAATGTGATGCGCAAAGCAGGCAGTTGCTTACTCAACATATCAAGCTTACTGCAATCCGTAAACTCGGACCACATATTAAACTGAAGAAAGAAAAGATGGAGGAGGAAGAGAGAGTATGAAAATAAGATGCACATGCAGAGACAGTGGTTAGCACATCTGCCACACAGATGACAATCTCCAGTTTCCTCACCATGAAGCTCTCTGGGTTCCAACGCCAGTAACGTTCTCACTCAGACTCTCCTGCAGGTTTGTCATGAGGAGAAAATAGAGATAGAACATAAATGTAATAATAATAAGAGAAGGTGGTTAATCATTGGGCCAAGACTGTAAAGCTTGTATCAGGCCTCCAGTTCTACCAAAGACGACAATCTAATGATGCCAAGTTTTGTTTGAATAATATTGGCCTCATATTTCAAACATCATAACATACTCACACGTATCCACAGAGTTCTGGAACATCTTTGATTTTTAAAATCTTCAAATCTGGAAACCACCAAAACTTATCTGTGAGTTCAGTTGCTATATAAACTCTTGTTCTGGGAAGAGTAGTACAGAAAAGTAAAATTAAATCCTAACACCACTTCTGTTTCCAAAATTTACCCAAGGAACAATAATGTCAATCCAGTCACATGTTATAATTGAGCAGGTAAATGTTATACATGCATAATAACCCCTCGCTATTAGTAATTTTCATATTTGTTATGCATTGAAAAGCTAAAGGCCTAATAATATAAGAATCAAGGTTATTTTTAATACATTATTAAATATCTCTGATGAGGTATACAAATTAGTTATTGTGTCCTGTACAGTACATCACTACATTTCATTCTCTTCAGTGGTTATGCAAATAAGAAAATGTCTAAGTAAATCAATAACTCAATGAAAAAGATAAGGCATTTTCAAAACTTCAATTTAAAGTAGCAAAATATTTTTCTCAAAATAAATTACCCCTCCATTCTTGGCTAAATAATATTTTTATTTGCTTCACTGGAAATATTTATCCATCCCTTCCTTTTTGAGAGTCTGTTTTCAAATTCTCACGAAACAGAATCCAGATGTTTCAATCTGGGGAAAATATGTTGTTTTGAACGTCCTGGCACTGAGTCAAGTCTATAGAGCAATGTAAAGGTATGTGCTATCAGAAACTAAGCACATCTCCCACAAAGCAAGGCTTTTAACAATCAGATCTTGTCTATCTACAGTTTCTCCACAAGACTCTAGTTTACACATATTCAAATATTTTCCTCCCTTTAGGTTTAAGAGATTACAGGGAGGCAAAAGTATTGAAGTCTCAGATTTACAGAAAGAGAATGACTTAGCCAACCACTTCAAGGTACTCAATGCCTCACATCATGTCAACTGGATTTCTATTTTCTCAGTGGAAACGTTTCGCTCCTTATCCAAGGAGCTTCTTCAGTCTGAGCAAAGTTGGTAAGGGAATCCTAAATATGTTTCTAGGTAGCTGTGTGACCTTACACCTGGGGCTAGGTCATGGTTATATAATAACCATGTTATATATAACCATGTACTGATCCATTTAGTTTTCATGGCAAGAATACTGGGGTGGGTTGCCATTACCTTCCCCAGGGATCGTATTTAGTCTGGGGATGGTGACGGCTGACAGAAAGCTCTGGCGTGGACTGGTCCATGAAGTCACGAAGAGTCGGAAACGACTGAACGAATAAACAACAAATATAACCATGACCTAGCCCCAGGTGTAAGGTCACACAGCTACCTAGAAACATATTTAGGATTCCCTTACCAACCTTGCTCAGACTGAAGAAGCTCCTTGGATAAGGAGCGAAACGTTTCCACTGAGAAAATAGAAATCCAGTTGACATGATTCAAGCTACAGACAATTCCACCTGGATGACTGAGAACCTTCATAGACATAATGTCAATGCCTCACAGATCCACTTGCTAAGCCTTTTCATTCATTAGTCCTCCTTCTCAAATCTCTTCCAAATAAAGAATAGTGACAAGTTCTTGTTCTAATGCAGAGTTGCAGGGTGTAACAAAAAGAGGGCTTATAAGAACAGAGAAAACTAAACAAGTTATCAGTTGACATCAAGTATTGGTTTAAGACATTTTGTTTAGGTAGCAAATCATGGAAAAAATGCTGTTTATTACAAGGTACATCATGATGATGATGATGATGATGATGATGATGATGACGATGACAACGTGCCATTGGTCATTGTCAATTCTTTGCAACTACATAACCTGGTCCTTCAGGTCTTCCAATGGTGCCTCATCCCCACTGTAACTGAGTCCATCCACCTTGATGCTGGTCGTCCTCCTCTTCTTTTTCCTTCCACTTCTCCCAATGTTATAAACTTCTCAAGAGAACTAGCTCTTCATGTTGATTGATTGATTGATCATGTGCCATGAAGTTGGTGTCAACTCTTAGCAACCAGATAGATAGATTTTCTCCATGGCAATCTATCCCTAACCTGGTCCTTCAGGCCCTCCAACAGTGCCCCATCACCACTGTAACTGAGTCCATCCACCTTGATGCTGGTCGTCCTCTTCTTCTTTTTCCTTCCACTTCTCCCAATGTTATAAACTTCTCAAGAGAACTAGCTCTTCATGTTGATTGATTGATTGATCATGTGCCATGAAGTTGGTGTCAACTCTTAGCAACCAGATAGACAGATTTTCTCCATGACAATCTATCCCTAACCTGGTCCTTCAGGCCCTCCAACGGTGCCCCATCACCACTGTAACTGAGTCCATCTACCTTGCTGCTGGTTGTCCTCTTCTTCTCTTTCCTTCCATCTTTCCGAGCATTAGAGCCATCTCCAGAGAGCTAGGTCTTCACGTAATGTGACCAAAAACAAGATACATATGAAACAGGGGGGGAAAAACCAGTGTATCCTATACTCACTCTAATTAAAATACAGAAACGTTATGCTTATACCTAGTTCTAGTTTTATTTTTTCTCCCCAAACATTAAGCAAGCTACATGCACACATCTACAGGGTAGATGGAATGTGAAGAACATGCAGGCCCTTGGCCTGTGTTTCCTCTTCATGTGATCTCTAGATTGCAGGCTGATTCTGCTGAAATACAGTTGATTTTAGGATGTTCTTCTGTGTGTCTCATAATGGAAAAATGCATAAACAAGCAGAGTTTGGCATGTGGCGCTTAGCTGGGAAGCCACTGCTCGGACTGTGCAGGGCTTAGAGAGAGATTCCTGTATTAAAACACTGAGCCGAATTTCTTTTTCATTTTGGTTAAACAACACTGCTGTGAAGTTTAGCTTGGAGAGGTGGATGTAAGACTGCCCTGAAGTTTCTCTAGATGAAAACACATAGGCAATATCAGAAAGAGATGCCTTTTTCCTTTCTTTCAGCGGTTATGTATATTTTTACCCGCTTACCATTGACAGCAAGCGTATTTAGTATGAGTGCTGATGAGTCTGAACTTGTGTGGATGTCTTGGCCAGATGGGAGCTGCTCTAAACTGGAAGTGGTTGGACAGGATTCTGACTCCTCAGTGCATCAAACCAGCTAATTAAGCAGAAAAGGGCCCTTTTAATGCTCACAATCTTGAATGAGCTCCAGCGATCCTGGCAGCAGTCAAAAGCAGAGGCTTCGTGCATGGCATGACTTGCTCCCATTCATAGGAGCCCAACATCTGGATATATATTTATATATCCATTATATTTATATTTTTATCATGCATTTATATCTGTTGTATATTATTTGTGGTTAGACGCCAGGCTTGTCGATCAGAAGATCACAAGTTCGGAGGTTCGAATCCCTAGCCCCGCGTGACGGAGTGAGCTCCCGCACTCGCCCCAGCTCTTGCCAACCTAGCAATTCGAAAGCATGCATATGCAAGTAGATGAATAGGTACCATTTCGGTGGGAAGGTAACAGCGTTCCACGTGCGTCATGCCGGCCACATGACCGTGGAAGCGTCTTCGGACAACGCTGGCTCTTCGGCTAACAAACGGAGATGAGCACCGGCCCCTAGAGTCGGACACGACTGCACAAATGTGCGGGGGTAACCTTTACCTTTTACTATATTATTTGTATTATATTGTTATTAATTGTGCTTTTATTGTAAACCACCCAGAGTCCCTCCTTGGGGGGAGATGGGCAGTGATAAATTTGATAAATAAATAAATAAATATCCTGCCATCAGCAAAGAGACCCCAAAAGTCTGCTTAAAGATAGGGACAAAAGAAGTTAATTTGTTGGTTGTGCAGGGTTGTCCCAGTGGACTTATCCTCTGTTGCTCCAGAAAGCAGGACCAGAACCAATGGGTTCAAACTCCAAAGGAGATGCAGGCTAGACATCAGGACAGGGCAAGCTGAGAGCCAGTGGAACAGGTTGGCACATGTAGTTATGAATTCTCCTCCAGTGGAGGTCTTCAAAAGGCTGGATGGTCATGTATCGTGATGCTCTAGTGCAGGGCTTTCCAAAGTTTTCCCGCGGCGACACACCAACCGCCGTTGGTGTGTCGCTGCGGGAAGATCCGGAAGTGCCGCCGTTGCGGCAGCGCGCAAAAACCCAGAAGCGCTGCTGCCGCTTTCGAGGTTTTGCGCGCCACCGTTGGTGTGTCGCCGCGGGAAAACCTGGAAGCGCTGATGATGATCAGCGCTTCCAGGTTGTGTGGCGGCACACCAGACTGTGTGTGGCGACACACTTTTGTGTCGCCACACAGAGTTTGGAAAGCTCTGCTCTAGTGGGTCCTGCACTGAACAGGAGGTTGGATTAGATGACCTCTAAAGTCCCTTCCAACTCTAGAATTCTATTCTTATATGGAACTAGATCCAACCAAGATCAAACACCTTTTGTTTCTGTTTATTTTAATAGGATTTCCTTCTTAAAATGTTATAAGGAACACGGGGGAAGAGGGATCCTACTACGGAATTACTCTACCAAGGAGTTCTCCAAATTTTTCAGGCTGTGGAAACTGTTAATTTAAAAAATCCCAGAATTTCTGATCAAGAGGCAAAGCTCTATGTGAGAGAAAATGGGCTGCATTCAAGTGAACAGGTTGTTTTTTGCCCTTAGTCTCTCATAGAACCCCATCCGGTTCTGGTGAAAGTCTAGAGTTCTGCAGAATAGTTTGAAAACCCTGCTAGCACATGCTTGCTTTGAGGATATGCAATGTACCTGAACAAACTGAAGTCCCCAATACCCAATTATTATTTTTATTTTAGAAAAAGGTAACATGGTTCTATTGGAGATGTCTCAGTAGACGTTAGGTCAACCTCGTCTGGGCTGAGAAGCTAAATAGATCAGACCTGGTTAGTACGTGGATGCGAGATCATCTGAAAATGCCAGGACTGTTAAGTTAGACTAGGATGTTGAAAAATATCCCAGGCGAAGACCGTTGTTGCCACGAAAACTTACGATGGATCACAGGGAATCAAGCTTGACTCAAGAGCACCTTTATGTACCTATTTGGGACACAGAATTTCTATGCCCAAAAACTGGGGCAGGGGGCAGGTCTAGACAGTTCAGATTTGCAAAGAAATGCAGAATCTGTGTGGGCATGTTTGGTTTTGTAGCTTTTCACACTTAATGAGGTGAACTGTATTTCGGTAAAGGGAAATTCTACATCTTCAACTGAAGTCAATCTGCTCTCTTATCCTGGCTTTAATTGCCAACATCCCTGAAAACTCAGCTAAACGCCAAGCTCAAGAAGCCATCAGAGAGTGTCATTAAAAATAATTGACATTAAGATGACTTTGACATTAAAATCAGTATTTCTGAGAGGAAGCTAAAAGGCACCAAATTCAGGAGTGAACACTTTCCTTACTTTTGCCCATGACACACGTTTTTTCTCTCTCTTGAGTCTGCCACTCTCTGACATCACTGGAGGGTCAAATTGTGGACCAAGGGAACAGAAGCATGAAGGGCAGTGAGCCATTGTCAAAATGGAAGGTGCAGAAATTTAAGTAGATGTTAAAGAAAACCAGCCTTGAATTTAACCAAAGCAGAGACAACCCCATCTGACAAGTATTTAGCAACTTAAGTGCAAAACTGTGTTAAGATGATGAGTGAATATTCCTGACTCAGCCAACTTTTGGTTTATTCTGGGCTATGTTTTGGCTGTCTGGGGGATGTGTGGATTTGGTGAAGGGAAATGATGCATTTGATAAAAATTTAGAGCCACCTACACATTTCTGCCTGGACTGGCTGAACTTTTTAGGTAGTTTTAATGCCACAAACAAACAAAAAAATCCTAAAGCCTCAAAAATCCTTTTCCTCTGAATTTATTTTAAACCAGCAGACCCAGAACTAATTATATTCTGCAGTTTTCACTCATCCTAGCCATGTCTTTGGAAGGTAGCCTGCCCAACACTTCAACTTGATCTCATAATGAAAGCAAAATACAACCAAGATAGAATTAGTGTATACAGTAGCCAGACCCAAGACACCCCACACACCGAGTTTTCTAAACAGCTAAGCTCACAGGAGAGTCAGTTGGGTGTAGTGGTCAAGGCACCAGGCTAGAAACCAGGAGACCGTGAGTTCTAGGCCCACTTTGGGACAGCTGGGTGACCTTGGGCCAGTCCCTCTCTCAGCCCTAGGAAGAAGCAAGGGCAAACCACTTCTGAAAACCTTGCCAAGAAAACTGCAGGGACTTCTCCAGGCAGTCACCAGGAGTCAAAACTGACTCAAAGGTACGTGCGCGCATGCACACAGACACAGAAGAAAAATAATTGAAAGATAATACACCAGGAGAATTTGGCAGGGGCAAAATTAGTCAAATCTAATCAGTCACATCCTTCCTGGATCATAAGGGCTTTTTACAACAAACGAAGATATGCAGCTGGTTCAGAAAACTTGTCTTTTTAGCCCAAAGATTAGGCAACAGTAAGATTAGAAGCATCCAAAAGAGGAGAAGACAGATGAGCAACAGAGGGAAAATAAGAGCCAGAAAGAGTACAAATAGAGAAGCAGGCAGAAAGAGGAAAAACTTCTACCAAGAAAGAAAAGAGGGGAAATACATTTTGTGTCCAGTCATGCCCTTCACAAGTGTTAATCTGGCACCAAATACACTTTTCCAAAATTTCAAACATCCCTGGAGTTACCACGTTAGGTCAATTCAGCAGCATGACTAAAAATGTTTACACATGCTGCGCAGATAATTAATTTACAATACAGTAAACCCTCTGTTTAACAGACATTGTTTTAATGGACTTTGGACACAATGAAAAAAACTTTTTGTTTGGACGCCACTCCCATTTAATGGACAGGTCTGCTAAATTGAGGGGCCTTCCATTAAGCTGATTTGTTCATTAAATCTAGGTTTTACTGCAAATGCTATGTCAATTATGTAATTTTGTCAATTGATGCAAATAACATAAATTCAGATTTAACAGACATGCCCTCTTCCCTCCATAGACAGTTAAACTGAACATTTACATTAATAAAAATTCTTGTCTAGTTCCTATTTTAGATAGTTCACGGAAGACACAACCAACACAAGAGAAGCTGTATGTTCTGTGCATGAAAATGCATTCTAGTTTATATACACCTCTCTTTTTTATTGAAAAATACTCAAAGACCATATTATTATTTATTTAACCAATCACCACTAAGCAATGGATCTCATTCTAGTATTTGGAGAGTGAGGGCCACCAAAGAAAATCCAAATTGTTACTACCGTTATATTTCCCTGTATTTTATTTAAAACTACATTTCTGCAACCCTTCTCTATTGTTTTTATCCTACAGCAAAAAGGAGAAATATTGTTCTCTATGGCAATATTCACCATTTTCTTCACTAGTAAAAGATCCCAGAAAATACAAAAATGATGAAAGATTAACCATTTTTGCATGAACATTTTGGAGTTGGTAGACCCTTGTCACAAAGTTTTCTTTGCAAAGATGTTCTTTGCTTTGCCCATGTCAATTTAACAAATTAAATGGTCAAGATTTCAACCAATTTCATTCTTTAAAAAACACTTCCCTCCCTCTCCCCCAATCTATCTTTGAAGGTACTACAGGGTAGTACTGGTTTATCTTGGAAACAATTCAGAGCCAACTTCTCATACTGAGTTATGATGTTGATACGCATATAGATTTCATCTCTTGGACGAAAAAGCTCATTCGCTGGACCCAAAGCCATTAGTAACAGAATGATGATGGTAATGACTTCTATTCCAAATTTTCAGGTTTCCAAGACCCACCAGGAGCAATTCAGTCAATTTTTTTAGGCACAATAAAAACTTCTTCCTCCTAGGCTGTCTCATGCACACTCCCTCCAGTCTTTATGGTCAGTGCGCCTTTATAAAATAGCTGACCTTTTCACATCTAATTAGCAGCTGATGGTATTTATTAAGCCACATGCAATAACATTCATTTTGGCTTAGCATGTTAGAAACATTGGACTCATTTACCAGATTTCCTCATAGCTCTCAGCTGGAACATCTTTTTGTTCAAGTTGTTTCTTGATCTCAAGATGGTGTTTATGCAAAAAGGTCTCTGCAGCTTCAGCTAGACCTAAGGCATGGTAAATGGGAATCCAAGCATTCTCTTCTGTGCAGGAATAGACCCTTACTGTGTGATACAACTACTTGACTTCCCACCATAGATATGGAACAGGAGTAGTTCTACTTTCAAGGAAAGCAAGAATTCTTGTGCAATAAGCAAATTATTTAAGTAAAGGAACACATAATGACCTAGGTCATTTCCAGTTGTGGCTCTAGATTTCCTTGGGAAAAGATCTCCTCAGATGTGGCTCAAGATCTCCTCAGGACCCCTCAACTCTTAGTTGAAGATGTTGCTGAGTGCTCTCTGGCCAGATCCTGCCATCTTCCAGCTGCATCTCTTTACACAAAATCACAAAAAAAAAAACCACCCCAAAATGCTGTTGACTGCATTGTCACTTCCCAAACAGATTTAAAGAGATATCTGGTCCTGCCCCTTGTTTCAAAGCATTCCTCTAAATTAAGAAATCAGTTTATAGGATCTATCCCTAAAAGCAGCAGTTGTTGATACAGAATATAAATAATCTTTAAAAACAGGCCAGAGGTATTTAATCTCTCTTGGATGACCCTCACCAGGAGTATATTGAGTTAGGAGAATCCAAGAAACACTGAAATTAGCTTAAAATTTTGCTGCATCTATAAGCATGGGGTTTAAGGAATGGACTTTTGCACAGCTCTTCTGAAGTTACTGAAAAACCCGAAATGGTGGTGGATATGTAATATATGACTGGAAACAACTATCGCACAAACCCACATTTATGGAAATGTTATATAGAAACACTTGAAGGATAGAAACTCATCATCTCTAAATTACAAGAAACATGGGAGACTTTTGCTACTATATGTTTGCCTGAAGAAATGCTTTGATGGGGCTCCAGAACAGGTAGGATTTTGGAAAAAGACACACTACAGGCATACAAATCAGCCAAACCTTCCTCACAGGGTTGTTCTTGGGGGGAACGGGGGCAGTGGAAAAAGAGAGTGCTGTGGAGACTGTGTGGAAAACCAGGATATAAATCTAACAAATTAAATAAATAACTTAAGCCCCATTTATTTCAATGGACTTGCTCTTACACATCAGTATAACTAGAATCTGCCTCACTAAAATTTCTATACCATGGTAATGATCAAAGTGAAGACACAAAAACCACTTTATGGGAGAGTTTCTTGGTTGCGGACATGCCACAAGTGTCATCTTCTGGCCAGAGGGCAAGCTTTACCTTTACTAAACAAACTCCTTGGCAGATTGTTCTTGAGAATGGCCAGCATCCTGAACCAAGGATGACACCGATGTAGATTTTCCAGTACTGGTGCTCCACTCAGTATGTTTCCAGGCTTAACTGTCTCTTCTACCTTTACTGGAAGCTTCCACTGGTCCACCCTGTCCCCTTCTATCTCTACTGGAAGCTTCAACTGATCCAACAGTCAGAAGATTCAGTGTATAACCATCTTACACTTTCTTTAGATGACATTCAGATACATGCATTCTGTGGAAGATGTGCCAACAATAAGGACAAACAGCCTTGGACAGTTCTTGCTCCACCAAAGCTCTCAGAATAGTAGAGCTGGGTGTGGGGTTTTTTGGTTTAATTTTCCTGCACTACCAAATTCCTTGCACAGATTTGAGCAGCGGAGGCCTTAATTGCCAATTGAATTATTCAGCATGTTACAACACCAGAGAGATTTTCCTGCCAGGCGACACAGGAAAGAGGACATGACAACGTTTGAAGGATGAACATTCAGCGAACCGTTAAAAGGAGAAGACAGAAGTAGGCTGAGAACTTATCATCTTGCTTTTAGTCTCCAGACTCCTTCCATCTGCCATCTTTCACTAGCAATACATCCTGACATAACTGATAAATAGATACTGCACTCCCACTTTGCAGTCATTGTCTCTGTAAAAAGTCCTCCGTTTTCCCTCCATATACATCTCAGGTCTCATAGAATATTCTCCAGTTTCAGTCCTAAAAGAGCTTGAATTATAATGCTTGTTTACCACATCTGGAGATATGGGGGTCCTTCTCTATGACACCACCTACACCAAGCATTCTTTTCCATCTGAAAGAGAGGGATAGCAATGCTTGAGGGTCATAACTGTCTCTTCAGCTTCCAGATGACCACAGGAGGTTATGATCTTTTTTCATCAGAAGAGACCAACCTTCACTTTTCACATTTTGGGAAGATTTTATAGGAAATTTCAGGGAAGAAAGCTATTTCCATTCCTATTCTAAAAGCCCTTCCAAAAGGGTCCCAATTTCTTGCTGCTAAAATGGCTGAATTTTAGTAGCACAATTTCAGGCAACTTTTCAGGTTACTGGAGATGGGGCTAAGGGTGGCAATTCGTGTACTTTGCCTCCCAGAGCCCTCCAGTATCCATGCCCACCTTTAATTTAAAAACAAAAAAAATGATCAAATGTTGGCCAATTTGCCACAAAATTTCAGCCACCCAATATCAGAATGCGATGATGTCATATACATGGGATGCTTTCCCTGTTCAGTGATAATACCAAAGTAAGAATGAACACACCATGCACATTTTCTTGTATTTCCTGGGCATCTACAGCAAGTAGCCAGGATACAATTCACCTACACACCTTCTGATGATTGTCTGCATTTCAAGCAGAGCACAGCACTCATCACATTCTTAATGGTATTACTTTGCCTTGATGATGCGGCATTTCTGTTTAATCCTTCATTCAGCTTTATTTTTGCCTTCTGCCATTTGACTTGACTTTTATTCATTCTTTCACCAGGCAGATTCCAACTGCCTCATATCCTTTGAAAGAGCAAAACAAAGAAAAATTCCACCTCCATTTTTCCCTCAGATCTAAGAGAGCCTCCTAAAAGCTTAATCCCACAGAGGATTCAAATTAGGCTGGGCCTACAAAGCGCTAGATTTTTACAGCTCAACTTCGTTGACCTCTTTGCTATGAGCACAGTCGGTTGGTCCCAGTGGGAGCTGACAGCCATGAACTGCTTTTCAGGCCAGACACTTCTGCCTCTCAACCAAATTCCTGAAACGGACGAGCGGCTTAGGAGGGCATGACTGCAGGCATCACGCGTGTGGGACTGAGCCTGCCTCGCTCAAAACATTCGCACCCTTGAGAGAAGGTGACCTATGGCCTCTTCTACTCCTAGCCAAAGAATACACAAAGCAGATGTGCAGCATCTGGGCAGTACAGACAGATTAGGCTACAGAGCATTTTAGCCAATTCTTTCTCTGCAAATAACGTGCAAATCCACCACTGTCCTGTTGGCTCAGTTTATTAAGCCACAGAGGACAGCCAGGTTTAAACTCGAGAAGGGGAGAAATGACACAGAACCACGCAAAGCACATTCTTTTATGCGTTGTTTCTTGCTCAGTAGGAGAGTTATCTGTTTGATGATAAAGATAACCCTTTTCTTCTTCAAGTGAACCTAGATCAGAAAGGGAAAATTTTGACCCACCAGATGTTAATGGATTACAACTCCCATCCCTCCATACTGAGATTGATGGGAGCTCAAATCCAACATATGCTGAGTCCCAAAATAACATTCTCCACCTTTTTTGACACCCGCCCCCACCCTTTGCATCCATTCCTTTGCTCTGCTTATTGAGAAAGCGTTTTATGTACACTGAGCAAGGCAGAGACCATCAGGGCTGCCCCCTTTAGAACAAAAGTTGCTGAGCGCTTCTTCCAATTTCTGGCTATGACAAGATTATGCATGCATAGCACAGATGCTGGCACTCAACCTGCCAACACCATAAAAGGGATCAGGACAGTAGAATGCCAGTAGGCTGTGGTAGCTTATAAAATTTGAAAAAAAACTAACTAACGTAATTTATTGTTGCACACATTTTCTGTAAATGGAAATGGTAGTCTAATATTGCAGGGGGCGCGATGGCTCAGCGGTTAAGACGCCAGGCTTGTTGATCGGAAGGTCGGCGGTTCGAGACCCGAGCGCCGCGTGACGGAGTGAGCTCCCGCACTCGCCCCAGCTCTTGCCAACCTAGCAATTCGAAAGATGCAAATGCAAGTAGATAAGTAGGGACCACTTTGGTGGGAACGTAACAGCGTTCCGCGCACGTCATGCCGGCCACATGACCACAGAAGCGTCTTCGGACAGCGCTGGCTCTTCGGCTAAGAAATGGATATGATCACCGTCCCCTAGAGTCGGACATGACTGTGCAGGGGAAAACCTTTACCTTTACTTAGTCTAATATTATAGCAAGATAGTGGACTGAGTGAGGAAAGTGGTCAGTTTGGCTCTCAATCTGTGTTTTATGGGATGCAGTAAAATGCTGCAGTCGGGGAACACCTGCCCCCAATATTAATTCCAGTTCTTCTCTTCTGTATTCTTCTTCTTTATTAATAATGATACGCAGTTCTGTAGCTAAACACAATAAGCTTGAAGCTTTTGTTCATTTTTGAGTTAAACTTCTTTCTTTATTCATAAATACATGGGAAAAATGGCTTCTTCTTAAAAAAGGAGAAGTCACAGTTTTGTCTACATCTTAATTTAGGAATTTCCCAACCACATACACTAACACCAAAATAAAAATCAGTCCAAATGCCTGGCCGGACATTGTCCTTTGAGTGAATTCTGCCCTCTTGTGGTGCAGCTCACAAAATATATTTATTTCAAAAAAAGAATGAGTTGCTATTGATTTCCATCTTCTTAGAGGAAGATACCTGTGTAAACAGTGCCTTGTTTTCAAAGGCGAGAAATCCCAGTGGGAAAGTAGGGCTCAAGTCATTGGGGAATATGGACTGCATTGCTTAGCTACCAACATTTGACAAATGAAAAAAATAGACCTGTTTTATGCATATACTGAAATTCTAATTATATAGCAAAAATATATGTATTCATTGGGTAAGGACTACACACCTCTTTGATACAATTCATTTTTAGAGAAGCTGCTACTGTGGTGAACAGGGATTAAGAGCAACCACATTACCTTAAAGGAGTTTCTTTTGATGATATACTCAGGACTTGAAAAGCTATTCAAGCACTTCTTGGGCAGGGTGGGGGGGGGGAGGAAAGGAGAGAAAGATAATAGCTGCTGAGATTCAAAAAATATTCAACATTCAAAAGTAATTCCAAGCAGACATTTTCCTCATTCTTCCAGAATATCTGACCCTAAAGATTGAGTCCAAGATGTGGAACGTCCCCATGGATGTAACACGTTTTTGCTTTTTTAAAAAAGCAATCCTTGTGTTTGGAAATACACACAAACTTGAGACAGAGCTGCACCCTACAAACTAAATGTTGCATATCTGAATGCTAATCCACCAACCTGTAAATAGATTAATGCACCCAAAGATGTATTATTTATTTGTTTTGGTAAAAAATATATAAACATCATTAATCGTTGAGTATGCATTGCTGTTTTTGTTAACAATCAGCAACTCCCACAATAGATATTTACATCCCTGTTTCCCATTTCATCTTTCCAAAAGAAAAGGAACCAGGAGCTAAAGTAAACCATCAATTTAAAAAAAAAATGCAAGTACAAATGAATTAAATCTCAAATCAAAAACCCTGGACAGCACCCATTTTTTGTCCAGGTGAAGGAGGACTATGCACAGCAAAAGTACCTAGGGTACTGTGAGAATGGAAGACAGAAGATTTCTGGGTGTTCGGCTGACCCACATGGCCACAAGAAAGGAAAACAGAAAGAGTATTATTTACGAGGTCAGAATCCGTTAACTGGCTTAATTCTTCTCTTTCAGCCTCCTGTTCTACTTGGATGTCACAAGCTCAGACAGAATTTAGAAGAGTGGCCGAAGCAAACGTGACTTTGCCCTGTCATCATCGGCTGCACCTTTTGGAGCCAGCGAGCCTGGATATCGAGTGGCTGCTCAAGAATTCTGAAGCAAAACCTAAAGTGGTACGTCTAAGCCCTAAACTGCACAGTCTCTAGATCAGTGCTTTCCAATCTGCCGCCGTTGGTGACACGCCAACGGTGGCAGCGGCGGCAGCGCGGGGGCACGTGCAGGGGCGTGCACGGCGGCGGCACAGGGGGGGCGCGCGGCGTCGTGCATGGCGGTGGCGGCAGTGGCCTCCGCTAAAACGCAGAAGCGCTGATGGCGCACCGCTGCTGCCATGCACGCCCCCGCCACCGCTTCCGGGTGTGGCGACACACCAAACTGTGTGTTGCGACACACTAAAGTGTCGCGACACACAGTTTGGAAAGCTGTGCTCTAGATGGTCAGCGTGTGGCTCATCTCCTAGGATCGTCAATATCTATAGAACAACCTTAGGTGTGAGAAAGTATGTGGGTTTACAAGACTATGAGTGAGGCCTTCTTGCAGATGCACACTGCAAATAGCATCTTTATACATGCTGATGTATCAGGAGTAATTAATAGAGCGCTGAGCAGAAGGCAAAAAGGTGCTTTGGAGCGAAAGCATTGGGCCTGCCTCTCTGTAACTCCTTAAACCAGGGGTGGGGAACGTCCGGCCCATGGGCCGTATAAGGCCCGTGGGGTTCCCGCCTAAGGCCCGTGGGGCTCCCGCCTGCAAACCCCGCCCCTTCCACGTGATTGGCTCCCGCCTGCAAACCGTGCCCTCCAGTGCTTGTGATTGGCTCCCGCCCGCAAACCCCACCCCCCCGGTCCGTGGAAATCCTGGAAACCCCGCCCCCCACCCCCCTGGTTCCCAGTTATAAATATCCAAATGGCCCTTGGCAGAAAAAAGGTTCCCCACCCCTGCCTTAAACCAAGGAAGTCTTGTTATGCCCCCACACACCCCAAATCTCCCTTTTGCCTTAGCCACATAGCCCTAGATAATTGTGATTTTAGGTCAAAAGGAATCGGCTTATAAAAATGTGAATCACACACTGATTTTGCTGCAAAGCACACAGGTTTCACAGCAGTTATCTGAGCACTGAAAATATATTTATTTTTCTAACTGGACTCAAGAATGACTGATGCACAGTCAAAATTACGAGTCACAACAAGCCATCAAATATACAAATTAGTTGGTAGAAAATATCAGAAAAGCAGGAATACCAGTACCCAATAGCCATCTTGAGGATCACCTCTTTTCCAATCCTCTGCTAAGTGGACTGGATATCTTTTTTTCATACAGAGCAAAGATAGCAGAAGATACACTGATGTCTACTGCAGCTTTCCCAGTGACTTGGAATAGATCAGCCAAGTATTACTCATTCTCAATTGTTTTGCAACAGCAGCAGTCAACTTAACTTCCCCCAAACCCTCAGCTATACTGATAAAATGAAGTGTGAGATAATCCTTTAACAACAACAAAAATCAAGTTACGATTGGTTCCAGACTACAGCTTGAAAGCTTGAAGTGCTATTCACTAAACACAGAGACATATATGATCTCTTAAGTGAAACTGTCCAAGTGATTGAATGCTAGAAGCAGGGACCAAGAGAGAATATAGTTCCAAACATAAGACTTGGAATAAGCTTCTTTCTCTTTAAATAGTGAAATAGACTGGCAGATCTTTCAAAATGAATCCATCTGCTGGTTCCAGTTATAAACAGTCATTTGGAGATGATTAGTCTGACTTTTAGAGATTGAGAACTCCATATTTCATCTCCTTAAACTCAATTGAAATATACATGTCTTCCTTATCTAATCTGGAAATATGTGGGAACTCTGGATTTACATTTATTTTGAGTGTGGCCAACAGAACTGTTAGGGCTTATGGTAATTATGAAACTGAACCAGTGCACAATGTTATCAGCCACTTTGGAATCATGCCACTGGAGGGCCTGTTATTGGTGTGAAGTGAGTAACCATAGCTGGTGAGATTACAATTTTGTGAACAGATAAAAGCTGGCAGGAATTTAATACCATCAGGAACCTTTTGCTAAACTAGCAATGGCCATGTTGATAAGCTAAATTGATGAGCAACTTTGTCTCCCAGGTGATCACTTACGCAGGAGGCAACATCTATCATGATATGATTGAAGAACAAAAGGGTCGTGTTTCATTTGCCTCTAATTTCCTGACTGGAGATGCCTCTTTGGAGATTTCTCTTCTGCAGCCAAGCGATTCTGGGCAATATACGTGCAAAGTTAAAAATGCTGGACAGTATGAATGGACTCATATCACGCTGAAGGTTCTAGGTAAGACTGTCTATTTACCCTTTCTGTTGAATGTTCAATTTTTGTGACTCACAGAAAGGATCTCATTGTTTTTTTTCCTCCTTTCCAGAGAAACCTTCCAAACCCAAATGCTGGAAGGAAGGGGAACCATCTGAAGGAAAAGAAATCACTTTACAATGTAACTCTGTCTCTGGCACAGCCCCTATAATGTACACGTGGCAGCGTGTCGATGCAAAGGGAAAACTAGAACCCCTGCCGCCTTTGACACGTCTCAGTAAGTTTTGCTGGTTCAAACCCATCCCTTTACCCTGTTTCTGACCAAAGTGGAAAGCACCACTATCTGCTAACATTTCAGACCTCAACCCTCAGACGCAGCCAACATGACCAGCCAACAGCCGACTCACTCCTCGCATTCCAAGATGCAGAGTTTGGTTTTAAGGTCGGATGCTCAAGAGCGTGTCACTTAAATGGAGAACACGTATCTTTAAACAGTGCGAGAAGTGCAAGTGGACCCAGTTACCACACATACAGCAATCTCTTCCAACTGAAAGCATTTACATAACACAAAGGATTCAAGTAAATTACTAGGGTGATAGCAAAAATTAGCACACGTTTCCTGACTCCTAAAGATCACTCAATAACCTTTTACCTTTTGACTTCCCTTCCCTAGAAGTTATTGTTATGCTGCCTTTCATTGCACAGAATATCAAAGCAGTTTACAAGTTCAGTAAAAACCAGATCTTTTAAAAAATCCATTAAAAATCTATTTTAAGGGAGTTAATGGGTGGGGAAAAGACCAACCTAAAAGGCAAGTTTTAAAAATGCCTAAAACCCATGTGTTGCGGCTGGTTATTAATAAACTTACTCCCCCATGAACTATTCTATTTCCTATTTAAAGCCATCACTGTATTTTACGCCAGCAAATTAATTCTGTAATTTAATGATATTATGCTCTAATTTAATCTTGTTCCTTGATATATTTTTTTTAGATCTGTCTAATCCTGCCCAAGTTATTATGAAGAATCTCACACGGATGTTCACAGGATCATACCAGTGTACTGCCTCTAACGAAGCAGGAGAGGACAGCTGCGCTATACAGGTGACAGTGCAACGTAAGTATGGAAGGACTCTAGGAAGATTTGAACTGAGCTTGGAAACCTATTGGCAACCAGTGCAGCAACCAGAGCATATGCATCATGCTGGAAGAGCAGCTTCCACCGTTAGCAGTCGGGCTGCTGCCGCAACCTATAGAGAGCCATGGAAATGGCCTTGAAGCAAATATTCAGGAACCATTATGGAAATCAAAAGGACAGAAACATTCCTTAAGCCCTGGGAAAGGATTCAGAAGATACTCCTGACTCCCTGGGGTAGAAGGGGGAGGGAAGGAAAAGCACAATCAGACTTGCAAGATTCTGTTACTATAAAAAGGTAAAGGTTTTCCCCTGCAAAGTCGTGTCTGACTCTAGGGGGCGGTGCTCATCTCCGTTTCTTAGCCGAAGAGCCAGCGCTGTCCGAAGACACTTCCGTGGTCATGTGGCCGCATGACACGCGCGGAACGCTGTTACCATCCCACCAAAGTGGTACCTATTCATCTACTTGCATTTGCATGCTTCCGAATTGCTAGGTTGGCAAGAGCTGGGGCGAGTGCGGGAGCTCACTCCGTCACGCGGCGCTCGGGTCTCGAACCGCTGACCTTCCAATCGACAAGCTTGGCGTCTTAACCACTGAGCCATCGCACCCCATTCTGTTACTATAGCCTACCACAATAAAGTATAGTTCTAGTCTTCCTGGGGAGTTGGTTTCCTACTCTGGTCTACCTTGTAGCACTGACACAGCCCTCGGTAGAACATGATTCAATAATCCAAATGTGTGATGATAGAGCATGAGTCATCATCACCAGGGCTCCCTGGTCTAGGAAGGGCTACAACTGGCACACCAATCTAGGCTGGGGAAAGGCACGCCCAGCCACGGCCTCCAGTTGCCGTTTCATCAGAGCTGGGAGTGGAACAGAACTCCCCAGTGAGGGACATGCTGTTCTGAGGAGAGAGTGACCTCACTGAAAGGAATCACCACAGTCAAATTGCAGCAAAACATTTCTGGGCAATCAATAATCCTGCCTTGCTAGGATTCAATTTGAGCTTCTTTCATCCCATCCAGTACTTCAAATGCTGGGTTAAGACCTCTGCAGCATCTCTGGCTGTGTTTGAAGTAGGGATGTATAATGGAGTATCATCAGAATATTAATCAGACTTCACCTCACCTTACAGATGACCTCACATGACAATTTAATACAGATGTTAAATAGCACAGGGGTGGTAGCTGACCCTATGGGACCTAGAGCTTTTCCCCATGACTATCAACTGGAACTGCTCATTTAGAGAAGAGAACACAACCTTAGAAAGTGCCCCGCACCCCAAATACGCAGTCCAGAAGGATACCATACTTGAGAGGTATCTAAAAGGACTGGGAAGGGTGCGCTTCCTTCATCCCGGTCAACCTCTACTTGTATTCAACACCAGCATTTAATTTTTAAAAATTGAAAGTCTAATGTGGAAAATAGGCCAATACCAAAAAGATTTAATATTTTAAATCTAAACCTGGAAGTCATTATGTGAAATCTGCAATGCAAAAGAAAACTGTTGTAACATTAACCACATTTATGGCAATTAATGGTCTGTATGCAACAGGGTGGATTACAGCACTATTGAGTATCTGAAATGATAAACTACTACCCTTTGCATAGTCTGACATGCATGGCTGGGGAAAAACAACAACCAACCCACTGCTCCAGGGTCGAGTTAATTCAGTTTAACCTATGTTACAATGTTTTTCACAGTTTAGCAATGGAAAGTGAAGCCTCCCTTGAATCAAGCTCATTTCCTGGTGACTACACAAACATGTCCATGTTGTTTTCTTGCAAACTATACAGAAGTGGTTTGTTTTTAACTTCTTCCAGAATAATTTTGCAACTTCCCAAAGCAATGTATAACCTGGACTTCCTGGTGATCTCTGATTCAAGTACGAATCAGGTCCAATTTGTTTACCTTTTTCAAGATCAGCCAAAGTTGGCGGGAGCTGCCACCTCCTGTGACATAAAACAATGAGAACATAGTATCAATTTTGAGACAAAAGAAAGGAGACCCGTTGAAAACTTCTATGCAACAGATGCCAGACCTAGAAGGGCAGTATTTGGCTGTATAACAAATAAAACCTAGCATTTGTTTCTAAATTAACAGATCCCCCAAATGTTGGCATCATTGCTGGAGCAGCCTGTGGAGTGATAGGGATGTCCTTGCTTGTAGTCCTGGCTGTGTGGCTAACTATCAAAAGGAAAGAAAAAAATAAATATGAAGAAGAGACTCCAAATGAAATCAGGTAATTGCCTCTGTAAAAACCACTATTTAAGCATTCAAAAACTTGCAAAGACAAAGTCTCTTAGCTTTGTTACAGAACAGCCTCAGACCTGGAAGGGAGAATATAAGTCAGTGATAAAGCAAATGTGTTGTATGCAAATCCAAAATCAATTACCAACATTCAGTTTTAAAGGACATCATATAGTAGGGCTCCGAAACACCTCTTCCTGAGACCATATGGAGCGAGTCTGAGTTGTGAGAAATATTAGTGTGCTATATGAGCTAACAGTCTGCCAAAAGTTAAAATCTTTAACAGTTTGGTGCTACTTTTAAAGATTTAACACATTTATTATGCTGTTTCTTTTCCTGGATTACAACTACAATGCCTTGTGGAAAAAATAAGAATCTTTCCCCCTTTGATACAGCTCTTATTCTTCTATATATAACAAGTTTACATTTCCATTTTCAAAGACAGAATGAGGACTTCCTTTACTATTTTGAACTACTTAGCCATCAGGATACATGGGAGGGTGCATACAATTTTCATAACTTGTTTTCTGTGAGATGACAATATTCTCTGTGTGCTGAATCTTCTCTATCATAGCACATCAGCTCTTACTAGATGTTTCTTGAACTTTCTTTGTGGGGCATTTGTGCATTTACGGGAAGTTTCCAGAAGTATGACTCAATTGACAACGCCCTTATGACTTAAAACAACCCTGTAGTTTAATTCTATTTGAGATTACATATCCCTCCTTTATATTCCTTTCCTTGTTATAATCAAATCATGTTGACCTCCATGCCTTTGAAGCAATCATTAAAAATCCTCAGGTATCTCCTTGATTTACCTAAATTGATTTTTTTTCCAAAAATCAAAATCTCAAAAAGTTTTGTTTTGTTTTACTTGGAACTTACGTATCTCTTCCCTGTCCCCCATTTCCTACTTTCTTTTGCTCATCTTTTGTGCAGCTTCAATGTCTGGGTTTTTTTTCTTTTTATTTCACTGCTAGTTCCTGAAAGCCATTTAACAGGATTATAAATTAATTGGTATAGGAAGAAAAGTAGAGGATGCCACAAACCAGCACAAATGACTTTTGCATGTTTAACACAGGAAAACACAAGGAAGAAAAGTAACCACCATAGTTGAGGGAAGTCCAAGAACCAGGGGCTAGAATTCTGGATTTGGATAAAAAACTGAGATTCAAACTGTATCCTGCTGTAGATGGATCTTGGACAAACTTTTAAAGGAGATTAGACAAATCCATGGAAGATAAAAGTATCTACATGCCTTTCAGTAGCAGAGTAGTCAGCCTCAACACTTGTTGCTGGCACCAGTTTTAATTGTACTTGCAGCTTTTTACAGAAATAGAATTCTAAACTATACTCGGACCTGTAGGCTGGTCCAACAACCCATAATCTAGGAAGGGTGAATACTCATGTAAAAGGTAGATGATGTTCTGCCTAGGTGTGAATCTCAGCTGAGCCAGAAACAGGGCAATTATGTAGGTCACATACAGCAGTCCATCTAAAATTCATTCCCAGAATTCAGACAGAGGGTCTAAACTAAATTATGGTTTGGTGAATTAACCCAACTGCCAGGTTCACACAAGGCAATGAGCCATAAAGTAACTTCAGTGTCTAGGTTCCTACAACACATTAACCTATAAATGAGTAAATCTGGTTTTAGCCTAGCATGTCATGCAAACCAAGCTAAGCCCAGTTATCATTAATTAGGGGAGAACCAGGACAACAGAAAAGGAAATGATTTATTTATTTATTTATTTATATTTCTAACTTATATCACCGCCCATCTCCCCCCATTCCAGGGGGGAGATGATAGCAAGACATTCCTAGAAACAATCAGGAAACTGAAATGAATGACTTTTAAGACTCTCAGAGCCCTGCCTAAAGGTCAGGAGCTTTACTTGGAACAGCTTACATCCTGCGACGATACCTTTAACACCATCAAACAACATCTGCCTATCCTAGGTCCTTGGGAAGGACTCGATGGATAAAAATGCCAAATCTAGTCTAAACATCTGGCTGACTGTGCATCCAACCAATAATAATAGTAATAATTTTTATTTATTTATTTATTTTCTATCCCGCCTTTATTATTTTTATAAATAACTCAAGGCGGGGAACATACCTAATACTCCTTCCTCCTCCTATTTTCCCCACAATCACCACCCTGTGAGGTGAGTTGGGCTGAGAGTGTGTGACTGGCCCAAGGTCACCCGGCCGGCTTTCATGCCTAAGGCGGGACTAGAACTCAGTCTCCTGGTTTCTAGCCTGGTGCCTTAACCACTAGATCAAACAATTTTAAAGCCTGCTACATTTTTTTAACCATGATGGGTGAAAAGTATTTTGTCAACAGGAATAGTTGACAAAATACTTTTCACTGATCTTGGTTTAAAAAAGCTATCTCCTACTAAATATGGCTAGACAGCTGGCAAATAACCCAGACCATTTGTTAAATCTCAAACACATTAGGGAATCTATGTCGTATGAGTGTTACTGGTCCTTATTATTTGGACTTTTAATCATTTTACTTTTTTTTTTATCCAGAGAAGATGCAGAGGCACCCAAAGCCCGATTAGTTAAGCCTGGCTCTTCCTCTTTGGGTTCCAGAAGTTCACACTCTGGTTCCTCCTCAACTAGATCAACGGAAAACAGTGCCTCTCGCAGCCAGCAAACACTGTCAACAGAAGCTACCCCTCACCTAACCCCGACACAGCACAGCCACCTTGAGATGAATGGCAGGAAAACTGAGCCAAAGAGAAGTAACTACACCAGTTTGATTAAAACAGAAGCTACAACTACAAGGATGCCTGCTCAGAGTCGAGCTTTTCAACCTGTTTGATTGCTGTTCCATCTATTCTGGCTCCAACTATATCCATAATTTACATACACCACCAGCATTATGCAATTAGATTATTTTGTTTATTTTCCAATGCAATATTTGTTTTCTATATTCATACATATACACACAAACAACAAAAACCCTCAGTGTTTCTGATCTTTCTGTTATGAGGTACTGTACAGGCAGACTTTGAAAACAGAACTCATGTTGACTTTGTAAAAACAATTATTTCTATTTTTTAGGATTTTTTTAATTTTTTGTGATTAATCCTTGCAAGGAGAAAAGGGAATGTTGATGCAATGGGAATAGCATTTTGCAGTTTTGAAACAATTTGATTTTTTAAAGAATACAGTGGAATACAGATATTCCAACAGAATTCTGAAGGGAAAATGAAGTGCATACATATACAATTGTCTTCTCAGTTGTGACCTCAGTTTTTCACTGCTGATGTTAAGTCAGATCAGCTTCAAAAGAAAACTGACAGTACTTTACATGTAGCTTTTTCTTGAATTACCAACATTTGGACACATCACCACCAACAAAACAGAAAGCAGAAAGCTGTACCTTTGGAAAAAAGCGAGAAGCAATACTAGGCTATAATTGGTCTTCTTTACTGGAGGGACCTTCTGTGAACATGGAACTGCATTAATATAGGAAGGTTCATATGACTGAATACGACGAAAGAATATAGATATTAGCCCACTGTGACCAAGCTAATGTATTTGTATGTATGTATATATTCATAAATAAGAAGCAATTCCACTGAAGGGAATTATATCCTAATGGATCATTAGAATGTGAGATCAGAAACAAATCCTGAATTCCATTTACAAGTTTTTAAAAACTGTGTTTCAAAGAGTTTTAAAATACTGTTCTCTATGCTGGACATAGTGACATCCATTTTTAGGATGACTAGCGCCAAAGGTTTTTTTGGGGGGGCATTTTTTAAAAATCAGAACACAATTAATGTCATGATTAGTAAACATTTTAAGGTAATAATCTAGAAGATGTGACAGTTTTGATGGATATAGCATACTCAAACTTGTAAGACTAAATGCAAAATTTAAAGGAAGTATAAAGAATGGAAATGAGATGAAAATGTAGACTTCAGCATCAGTGTTAAGAATGCATTCATCTCTCCAAAGTGGGAAGTCTCGCCCATGGACGCAACTAGTATTACCTGGCTTTAAGGATAAGAGAATGCAAGATGTATGACTTCAAGTGCCAACTAGATTGCAGTGCTGATGAGTTTTAAACTGATATTATTCCATGGGGATTATTTCCATCACATTCTTAAACACAGTCAGCAAGAAGGAAATAACAGAACCACTAGACTCATACATTATAAGAGTAATTTATAAATGGTTACTTAGGATTCAAAAGTAGGATGTGTATTGACAACGCAGGGCAGTCAGTATTACAGATCATATAAGGCTGTGACAGAAAGCTATTTTCACAAGAAATAAAAACTAGGCTTCCATCTGTACAACAGACACACTTAATTTGCAAGTCTCCATAACAAAATTTCTGGAGTATCTTGAAGCACATACAACTATGATTAAAGTCAGCATTGCATGAATTCCTCAGCGGAGTCTTATATATGCTTGCTCAGAAGTAAGTACCAGACAAGACAAGCTTCCTGTCTATGTTTGTTTAGAATGTTAGGATTTTTCCACCCCTTTCAACCAAGCAATTTTATCCCTTCATGGACGTTAACCCAATATAAAAAAAGCAATTCAGCTTACAATTTATCATGAAGTTCCATAATGCAGAACTCAACATGAGGAAAGTAAAATACAAGGCAGATGATCTGTTTTGTCACTTTACTTATACCAAAGCTCAGTATAATGCAGATCATGAAATCATGATGAGCTATCCCAAGCTGTTTCCACCACGTTCTGAATTAAAAAGCTATTTAGGTCATTTTTTTAAAATCAATGCTTAGTGAGCCAGGTATAGAAATAAAATAATTAGGAGGATTTGCTACAAAATAGAGCACACCTGTCTTAACTCTTTGGGGGGGGCTACTGGCATTGTTATTTCTGAGAAAGTAGCTGGCACCATGACAAAAATCCCCATTGTAAAGAATGGGGAATCACAAAATTTACTATGCAGTGGAGACAACAGGTTCCTTGAAGGAGAAATTGGTGATAAATACACACACTCTGAATTAGTTTTCTGCTCCAATAAAACACCCACTGCACAGAAACTGACAAACCAGTTTCCCTAAATCACATGCAAATATCACCAAATTCTAAAATGAACTGCTCCCAATACCAGCCCAAAATCATGTATTCCAAAGCACAAAAAGTACATATGCCCCACAGTAGTAAAATGCAACAAAACCCAAACATTCCATTCTACAAATACACACACGTATAAACTTTTCTAAAAAATTTCCCCAACGTTCTGCCTCCTTTTAGATCAGACAAAAACATGCATGCACCCCATCCACCAATTAAACACATCTCTCCACCCCACCAGTTTTCTTCATGCTTTATTTTTTTTCAACTCCTTGGCTTGTCTCCTTTCTTCTCCTCCTCCTAAAAACACCTACTCTATCCTCATTATAGCTACACTTTAAATTACACTTATGCTTACACAGACAGCTTCTTCTTTGTTATCATCCATATTCCATCTTACCCATGTTTCCATCTCACCCATGTTTCATTGACTTTCCTAACCCACTCTTCCTCTTAGGTCACCCAGTCTTGAAAGCTTACCCAGCACAGCTGCTATTTCCCTTTTTCCTGACAAATCTGTGGCCATCTACCTGTCCAATCTTTTCTTTCCTTTCTGAAGTTAATACAGCAGCATGCTGAAAAAGAAAGGGACAGTAGCTGGAATGCTGCTGGGCCTTCCAAATGCTCAAGCATTGATTTTGTTGTTTTAAAAGTCTTTAAAATGTTTTATACTTCAAAAAGGGAAATCCATGGGAGGCTTGAAGGGGAACTGTCTGAGCACACTTGTACAACTAGACACTATGTTGCCATTCCCACTAAGAGATTATGGTCAAGTTTATTTATTATAGATACACACAGCACGTTTTGAGCCTTCAATTTATATTATATTCACCAGCCAAACTCTGCAATTCTTTGACTGTGAAGCAGACGATCTGGATTCTACTACTGAAGAGAATAAATGAGATTATAAATTGAATCTAACGTAAATGAATTTCTCAGATATTAAGGAGGGAAGAAATAATGGCGCAAAAAATACAGTATTTCAAATCACAAGGATTTCACTATTTAAAGGGAATATTTAAGCACAAAGGCTTTGAACTCAATGACTCTAAATAGTATTTCACAAGGAAAACACCATATTATGAACAGCCAAATATTATTTTGTAAAATATTGTTTAAACATTGTTATCCTGTATGCAATTTACTATGTAGTACTGTTGTATAAATCTATACTTTTGTTTTTATTCTTGAACTGGTAAACTGAGAACACCTTCCTTGTCTGCTGTCATTGATGAACTTGTGCTCAGAATGAGCAAAGCGAAAAGAAGTAAATATTTATTTTAAACGGCTTTGATTCCACCATTTTAAGACTTCGTTGTTTTTAAATAAAGGCTGCCAAACAAATACTGCAGTTCAGCTAAACCCAAACATAAACTCCTCCAGGCAGTTTTTATTTCAGGGTGAGATTAATGCATTAAACATTTAAGCAAACCATGGATAAACATCTTGGGTAAATCCAGGCAGGGCCTGGCTGACCAACAGTTTCTGAGGAATGAACTAGGATCTGTTCTGCTTTTTCAGTTGTTTTTTTGCCCAAGTTTGTCAGGGAAAAAAGCAGGGTCACCTCCCAATATTTCAGTGTCTCTGCAAATCCTTGGCTTTAAAAAAATCTGCCATGGCCTTTGCTTCTCGGAATAGTTTTGCCAGTCATCTCCTATTCGGATTAAGAGGAGAGAGGAAGAAAATCCTTTCAGGCACAAGAAAGGCCATAAGGCGCCTGTCACCTTGGCACTGTGACTCTCCCCTATCAGCGCCCGCTGCCTATATTAAGCGCCTCTAGGGCAAGAGTCTTCTTGACCACGTGCAGAGTGCTGCCCTCGCAGCGACGGGGGCTTTGACGAGCCAGCAAGCTTAAGGCCGCCCCCCCCCCCCCCATGGCAGGAGCTCCCCTTGTCTCCAGCCTCTGCCGCTGGGAATTGTGGGGGCTGTAGTCCAACATCAGGCGGCCTCAGGGCGAGGACGGCTGAGACGAGGCCTGGCGAGAAATGGAAAGCCGAGGGCGGGAGAGGCGTTTGTTGCTTCTCTCCCGAAGGGTTTCTGTCATCGAACCGCTTCTCTCGCGTCCTCCGGTAATCCCGGCCTTGGCCTTTCGCCAACGCCCTGTGGCACCGAGCAAGCTCGGCCGCCATTTTCTCACCAGCGTCTCCTCCAAGGAGGCAACTTTCCTGGGCACGCCCACCCTCTTCCCGCGCGCGGATTAACTCGCGAGCCGATTGGCCAACGGCCTCTCGGTCGACCCGCGCAGGAATCGGATTGGCTCCTTTCCTAATGTTTCCCAACACGGAACGTTCTCTTCCCTCCCGCCCGCCTTCTCTTCTATAAGGGGCCTTGCTGCCCCGCGCCGTCCATCGGGTACTATGCAAATCTTGGAACGCCACTCTGGGAAACGATTGGCTCCATCTCTCCCTCGTTCCCTTTGTCTCGTCTGTTTATGCAAATAAGGCGCGCCATGGTGGAAGGTCATTGGCTCCAGGAGACGTCACCGAGGTCGAGCGTGCCTCCCTCCTCTCGCTCTGGGAGGGATGAACGTTCTAGAAAAAAGGGAAAGAGGAAGAAAGGAGGAAAAAGCCGGCCGGCTCCCCTTGACTCACGCGCGTCCCGACCCGCCCTCTTCGCCCTTCTTTGTTGCGTCACGGGTTGCCTCTGCGGCCATTGGCGGAAGGCCGCCCGGCGAGGCCACGTGATTGGCTGCCTCGCCGGAAAGAGGCGTGGCTCTTCTGGAAGGTTCTCCAGAGGTATATAAGGTCCGGGGCCGGGCCGGAGAAGTCGCTTATTTCCAGCCGGTCTCGTGGCAGCTATTTTATTTATCTGCGTGTGCGGGCGAAGCAGGTAATTTTTTTTTTCTATTCTCTTTCCTTACTGCTGGCGTAGAGGGAAGCGTGGATTGTTGGGAGCTGCTCTTAATTCTTAAGGGGGGGGAAACTTTCATTTTTACTGGTTGTTCTTCTCCTGCTAGGAAACGGGCGGGGGGGCTGCTGGCTGTGGCGCGGGCAATGCAGAGGGAGGCGCGTCATTTTGGAAGGTGACCTTCTCCTGCCCTTCCTCTCAAGGCGACCCGGGTTTTTCCGGGCTTGGTCTTACTAGCCGGCCGCCGCCGCCTCCTCCCGCTCCCTTCTGCTTCCTTTGTCTAAAACCTGGTCTTCGGGCAGCAGAAGCCAGGCTGCCCGGAAGGGGCACCTCCGAAAGCCGGGGAGGTTGCATTGCATCGGGGACCGAGCAGGGCTTCGTCCCCGGCGCCTCTTACAAACCCTGGCCTTCCCCAGCTCGAGCATCGTGCAGAGGCGTGCAAGAATCGCGGCCCCCGCCGGCATCGGCCACCCTCGGGATGGGGCCCGATGCGCCTAAGGCGATTAAGATGCCCTGCCTCCTGCGGGGGGGGGCAGGCCTAGGCGGATCCGAGCCGCCGCATGTCTGTTTGGAGGCTTTGCCCAGCCGGGGGGAGGCTTCTCGCGGTGAATCGCCCCTGGGGAGCCTCGGCGAGCCGGGAAGGCAGGGAAGAGCCTCGCTTTCTCTTTCTCCCTGGGATGGGCGTCGGAGGATGCGGCCCCGGCGGGAAGCCGGAGACCCTTGGAACAAAGGGAGGGAGGAAATTGGGGCGGGGATCTTTTCTCGCGACCTCCTAACCTTCCCAGTAGCCGAGCCCGGGTCCCCTTCGGCCTTCGAGCGGGGGCGAGGGAGCTGCCTGCTGCTCCTGTTGCACGTGCTCAGCAGCGCGCTCTGCCGGTTCCGGTCCCGGGCAGCGGAGCACGTGGTTGGGCCGAAGCCCCGCCCCGCAACGGGGTTTCCCCAGGGGCGCCGCCACGCGGTTCGGCGGGTTCGCGCTCGGGCAGGCCACGTGGCCGTCTTTCTGGGCTGGCGGGGGCGAGCGAAATTGCACCGCGAAGGGAAGCGGCGAGAAATCCGCTTTCCGAGGTTACAAAATTGCGACTGGGTTGGTTCAACTGTTTTTGGAGGAGCCTTTTCCAGGGTCCTCTTGCATACTCTGAGATGCAAAGGTCTGGGTGGTAGGTGATCTAACCTTTTCGTAAAGCATTCGATCAGTATTTTCAGTCTTGGCCCCTTGAGGTGTGCAACCCTAACTCCCAGAATTCTGGGAATTCAACATCCCAGAAGCATGGTTGGCTGGAGAATTCTGGGAGTTGAAGTCTACACCTCTTAAAGGAGTCCAGGTTGAAAAACAACTGCTTTAGATGATGAGCTAGAGATGATCTATGTGTGTTAATGGTGGATTTCTTTATTTTTTAAAATGTGTTTGCAGTTCACCATGTCTAAGGGACCATCTGTTGGGATTGATCTGGGCACCACCTATTCCTGTGTTGGTGTCTTCCAACATGGCAAGGTGGAAATCATTGCCAACGACCAAGGTAACAGGACCACACCAAGCTACGTGGCGTTCACTGACACGGAGAGACTGATTGGCGATGCTGCGAAGAACCAAGTGGCGATGAATCCCACAAACACAGTCTTTGGTAAGGAGACAAGTGCCTGAAAGGGGTTACTATGTGGAGGAGCATAGATAGTACTTAGGAGTTCCTTTGTACCTGTAACCACCTCGGCTGAAATTAATCTTTGCTAAAATAGTGTCACTGAGATGGTGTTCTGGAGGCCCCTAGGAAAGGCTAAATTATTTAAACATCTTGCTCAAGAAAGCCTTAAAAGTTCAAAAGTTGAACTTTTCATTGCTCTGATGCAGCAATCAACATAGATAATAACAGTGACAGTATTCACAGCAGGTAGAGTGACATCATTCCAAGTCTTGGATTTTATTAATAATTGCTGAAAGTGATAATCAGATTATTGTTTCCTGAAGTAGTGGGAACTTAAGTTGTAACTTCTCAGGGCTTCTGTGAACATAATGGTTGTGGAAGCAGGAATATTACAGAGCTTGGTATAGATAGATATAGATATTTGGTCTAGTGGTTAAGGTGCTGGGCTAGAAACCAGGAGTCTGAGTTCTAGTCCCGCCTTAGGCATGAAAGCCGACTGGGTGACCTCGGGCCAGTCACTCAGCCCAACTCACCTCACAGGGTGGTTGTGGGGAAAATTGGTGGAGGAAGGAATATTAGGTATGTTGGCTGCCTTATTTACAAAAATAATAAAGGTGGGTTAAAAATTAAATATAAATAAAATTGCTGGAATTACAATGCCTGTAATAGTCACTCATTTTTAGAAGGTACAATTTAAACCAGCCTTTCTCAACCTTTTGATCCTGGAGGAACCCTTGAAATATTTTTCAGGCCTCGGGGAACCCTTCACATTCAGGCTCAAATAGAGGCCAGAAGTTACAAAATTATTATATTCATTTCATGGGTAGGCCTGTATAGATGCACTAACAGTGTTCTTAAACTAAAAATAAAGAATGAAGTTTACCTTCAGTTGCCCGAATTTGAAATAATTTTTAAAATAAATTGTGATCTCAGGGAACCCCTAGTGACTTCTCGCGGAACCCTGGTTGAGAAATCCTTATTTAAACTAATAAAGCATGTACTTTAACTTGTAAGTTTTAATTAAGAGGGATTAAAGAGCGGTTTTTATTAGTCAGCAGAGCATACAACAACTAAAATACTAAAATACCTTCAATAGATGCCAAGCGTCTGATTGGCCGCAGATTCGATGATGCTGTCGTGCAGTCGGACATGAAGCATTGGCCTTTCACTGTCGTGAACGATGCCGGCAGGCCCAAAGTCCAAGTGGAATACAAAGGAGAAACCAAAAGCTTTTATCCTGAAGAAATTTCTTCAATGGTGCTAACCAAAATGAAGGAGATCGCAGAGGCGTATCTAGGGAAGGTGAGTTCTTCAAACTGGTTGGGAAAGCATAGTCGCAAAGCGAGCGCCTAGCGCAGTGTTTCTCAACCTCGGCAACTTCAAGATGTGTGGATTTCGACTTCCAGAATTCCCCAGCCAGCAGAGTGGAGGTCCACATGTCTTAGTGGCTGAGGTTGAGAAACGGTGCCCTAGGGAATTGGCCCACTCTTGTAACCCTCTTTCTTTCCCCCTCTCCAGACCGTTACAAACGCCGTGGTCACAGTCCCAGCGTACTTCAATGATTCCCAGCGCCAAGCAACAAAAGATGCCGGAACCATTGCTGGTCTCAATGTGCTCCGAATCATTAATGAACCAACGGCAGCTGCTATTGCTTACGGCTTGGACAAAAAAGTGAGTAGTGATCCTCGTGGTTGGGAAATCGGGGATCCCTGGTTTTTGCCTTGGGTTTTTGGTTGACACGTTTCGTTTTCTGCCCCAGGTTGGTGCCGAGAGGAACGTGCTGATTTTTGACCTGGGTGGTGGCACTTTCGATGTCTCCATTCTCACGATTGAAGATGGCATCTTTGAAGTGAAGTCTACAGCGGGAGACACACACTTGGGCGGCGAAGACTTTGACAACCGGATGGTCAACCATTTCATTGCAGAGTTCAAGCGGAAGCATAAGAAGGACATCAGTGAAAACAAGCGTGCTGTTCGCCGGCTCCGCACGGCCTGTGAGCGGGCAAAGCGCACCCTGTCCTCCAGCACTCAGGCCAGTATTGAAATCGATTCCCTCTATGAGGGCATTGATTTCTACACTTCCATCACCAGAGCCCGCTTTGAAGAACTGAATGCCGATTTGTTCCGTGGCACTCTGGATCCCGTGGAGAAAGCTCTGCGGGATGCAAAGCTTGATAAATCTCAAGTGCATGATATTGTGCTGGTGGGCGGGTCCACCCGAATCCCCAAGATCCAAAAGCTCCTTCAGGATTTCTTCAACGGCAAAGAGCTCAACAAGAGCATCAACCCCGATGAAGCTGTAGCCTATGGTGCAGGTAATAATGCAACTTGGTTGTGCCAATCTGGAATGATCAGAAGTTATTGAACTGTGGCTGCTACATTAAAGCTTTTTCCTTATAGACCAATCTTGGAATGTTCTGTGAATATAATTTTCTGCCGGCTTACCCAAATGAATTCTATTGAACACCCTTCGTAGCTTCGGCCAGAATTTGTTTAATGAATAACCCAAAGCTATCTGAGTGTCTGTTGGGGTAATCGGGCACATTTTGGGGGATGTTGCTCATATGTTTATATATTTTTTTCCACAGCTGTTCAAGCTGCAATTCTCTCGGGGGACAAATCTGAAAACGTGCAAGATCTGTTGTTGCTGGACGTGACTCCCCTCTCCCTGGGTATTGAAACAGCTGGTGGTGTCATGACAGTCCTGATCAAACGCAACACCACAATCCCCACCAAACAGACTCAGACGTTCACTACGTACTCCGATAACCAGCCAGGTGTGCTGATTCAGGTAAGCAAAACCCATAGGCTTTGTGTGGGGGAGAACTTCTGTCATCACAAACTGGTGCACAGGCCTAGGTTTGGTTGCAATGATGAAGGTTCCAAATCCATTCGTAGTTTCCACTAGAGGTTGAAAGACCTATGTTGGCTTAAGTACCTTCCTTGGATGTCTGAGCGACCACCTGGCTCAAAATGTCCTGATTTTTTTCTTCAGGGCTGCTTCATTTTAGTAGTTTGAGGCAGCTTATAAATATATTTATATTTATATAAATTTATATAAAAATAGAAATATAAATTTATAAATACTTTATAAATAGAACTACTCTATAAATATCTGTAGATATATCTGGACTACAACTCCCATCTTCTTCCTCTGGTCATGCAAGACTTGATAAAGGCCCATAGGGACAAAGGTTTCCCCCTCAATGGGGTTTCCATTATAACCCACAATTGCTACCCAGCTTGGCTACAGCCTGCCTAAACATCATGTTTTCTGCCTGCCTTCTCAGGTGTATGAGGGGGAGAGAGCAATGACTAAGGACAACAACTTGCTGGGCAAGTTTGAACTGACTGGCATCCCTCCAGCTCCAAGGGGTGTGCCTCAGATTGAAGTAACCTTTGATATTGATGCCAATGGCATCCTCAACGTGTCTGCTGTCGATAAGAGCACAGGCAAGGAGAACAAGATCACCATCACCAATGACAAGGGTGAGTACTATAGAGAGGCCGGGAATCGCTTGGAAGTCCTCAAATGAAGTCACGTGAATTGGTCCTATGGCCTTGCCTCTTTGAGTGGCTACTTCAATGGCTGCTTGCTTCAGTTACGTTATTTGCCTTGACATGGCTGTTCAGTGGACCTTAAACCGTTTAGCCTTTTAACCTCACCCAGCAAAACTCTGGATGTTAATAAAGCTACTTGGTTAACAAGTTGGCTCTTGGCCTGTCAGCCATTCCTATTCAAATTCTCTGAAACTACTTTGTGGTACTTTCTCAACTTATTTTAAGCAATTTGTGGTTATTGGGTATTTGGCATAGAAGCCTCAAAGGAAATTCATTAACAAGGAGACCTGTTGTTGTTTTTTCCAAAGGTCGTCTCAGTAAGGAAGACATTGAGCGTATGGTCCAGGAAGCTGAGAAGTACAAGGCTGAAGATGAAAAGCAGAGAGACAAGGTGTCGTCCAAGAACTCCCTAGAATCTTACGCTTTCAATATGAAGGCAACCGTGGAAGATGAGAAGCTCCAAGGGAAGATCAGTGATGAAGACAAGCAGAAGATCTTGGACAAATGCAATGAAATCATCAACTGGCTGGATAAAAATCAGGTTTGTGGCAAACTTCTTGGAACATGCTTGGCAGAGGTTCATCAGCATCAGAGTGATGCAGCTGTCAATGACTCTTAAAAGGTATCATTTGTGGTCGCAGGGATGAAGGTTCCAAAACCATTCGTAGTTTCCACCAGAAGGTTGAAAGACCTGTGTTGGCCAAAACACCTTCCTTGGATGTCTGAGCGACCCTTCTGTATTTACATCACACATCATTTCCAGCTTAGTTGAAAAAGCTTGACATTTGGGTCTAGGCCCCCTCAGGAGAAATTAACTTCTCTTTTTTGGGGGGCGGGGTAACATTTTTGTTTGAGCCGTTACTGGGACACAGCAATGTGGGCATCGCTAATTGAGATTAATGTTGTGCTGATGGTGCTTAAGAGACCTCCTCCTAAGTTTTCTTAATACCTTTCAGAATTGCAAATCCACACAAGGTTATTCTAGGCCCATCAGCTCCTTCCTCTTAGTAAATGTCCAGAGGTTTACAGCATTTCTCCTTCTCTCCCTTGTATTAGACTGCTGAAAAGGAAGAATTTGAGCACCAGCAGAAGGAACTGGAGAAGGTCTGCAATCCCATCATAACGAAGCTATACCAGAGTGCTGGAGGGATGCCCGGAGGCATGCCTGGCAGCTTCCCTGGTGGTGGTGCACCCCCTTCAGGAGGGGCATCTTCTGGACCAACCATTGAGGAGGTTGACTAAAGGTCCAAGACGTGGCACTCCATGGGCCACCTTCGGAACTGAAGGACTCAAGACAATTACAAGGGCATTCTTGATACTTTGAACATGTGCACAGGGAAGGGAAGTAAACGCTGCACTTTACCAGTACTGTATAAGGAAAAAGTGGAAATGTAATTCCAATCCCAATAAACTTATTTAATTGGCAACATGGAGCATGTGTTCTGCTTTTTCTTACCCCACTATTTTGTAAATCCCTATGGGTGCTTCAATAGAGTGGTTCTTTGTTAATTCTACTGCCATCACTGAATTAATGGTCCCAAACGTGAGTACAGCAATCCTGATCAGTGTCGATGAAGGTTCTCAGTCATCCAGGTGGAACAGTCTGTAGCTTGAATCATGTCAACTGGATTTCTATTTTCTCAGTGGAAACGTTTTGCTCCTTATCCAAGAAGCTTCTTCAGTCTGAGCAAAGTTGGTAAGGGAATCCTTAAAATATGTTTCTAGGGTGGCTGTGTGACCTTGCACCTGGGGCTAGGTCATGGTTATTTGAGATGTTTATTTCTAAGTCCCTTTATCATCTAAAGGAGGATCGTTAAGATCACCATGCTGCTGTTGAGCTTGTGAAATGGTCTTAATCTTCCTAGGCACAGAAGACAGCAGGGAGGAAGATGGGGGAGAGGTTGTGCCTGAGGCCCCCACCTCTATTCAAGGAAGGATTTTCCAAGTTGGCATAAATGGATTCCTTGACCCCTCTCTCAAACCACCTATCTTCTCTTGTCTAAAATGTGAACATTTAGACCTGTTGTTGTTTGTGAACAACTTTTATCTCTTAAAGCAGTCTTGTCCATCTGTCAAGAAAAGGAAGAAACTTTCCTGTTCCCTTTTGTGCTTACCCTAAAAGAAGAATGCACAAGCTTAATGACTAGGCCTATAATGAAGCAAAAAAACCTACAGGTTATCAACTGGCCTCCTGCTAGATTTCCATCAAATGATGCTGAATGCTAAAAGAGCATTGAAGGTGGGACTACAAGAACTGGAAGCTAGGATACAGATTCCAACCTGGTTCAGATAAACATCAGAATGGAAAATCTCCCGGCATAGCCAAGAGGATAAATTGGGTACAGGGACTAGATTCACACCCAACATCCATAAGCAAGCATGAATCTCTGACATTCAAATTTCATAGCAGGCAAGCAGGGTTGTGCTGTCTGTTTTTGGCTCCCACATTTGGGGGTTCTAAAGAGGCTCAAAGTGGAAAAAATTGAAAAAGGGTTCTTAATTAAAGTCACTGCATCTCTTGTACAGAAAACCTGAGCTGGGGCATTTCCTGATAAGCACATGACTTCCGATCCAGAGTCTTTCAGTGCCACACCAATACTTAGAACATTTGGAATCCTGAATAAAGATGATTAAATATAATTAAAGCTTCAGGATATAGGAATTTGCTGTCTTAATTCTGTGCAGCCACAAGCAGGAACAACCCTTTGAAATGGACCTTCAAAATACACACCAGTAAAGTAATGCAGTTTGAAGCACAGGTGAGTGAAAAGGATTTGCAGAGTACAGTAATTTGAGATGCTCTTGAATACCTCCAAAACCAGGCTAATAGCAATCAATGCAAAAAACCCTCATTTGTGTTCATTGCACCAACAATCCTATATTCAATCTGCAGTCTGTTACGTCAAGTATGTCCTAATTAAGTTTTTGGTATCTTGTCCAACCTCCAAATTCTGCAATCTCCAATGCCCTCCTGAGGGCAGAGGGCCAGAATGGAAATAATCTCCCCACCTCTTCCTGATAATTGTTTTTTCTTTGCTTCCCAGCCCCCAGCTTTCTGTACAATGGAAAGGAATGTCGTTAACCCAAGGGTAATAGGGTGGTGAACTGCCCTGGTAGCATTTTCTGCTCATCAGCACCACACCTTTGGATAGAGATATTAATCCCATCTTGACCAGAAGATGACAGTTTCTAGGTCTGGGCTTTCTCCTAGAGATGGGAATGCTCTACAATCTGAAGAGAATTCCCAAGTATTTTATGGTTCCCTCCTGAGTAGTGTCCCAGGAGTAATAACCTTACACCCGATCTTTTGTATTCTCCTCTGCTGAGCGTTAAGACTGATTACATGCTGGCTTAGAGGCTCTGACATTAAAATCACTTCTCAGTTTTGGCATCCTTTGGCTAAAATCCATCTGGCTCAACAAGTCTGGAAAACTTTCAAGTTGCTCTCTATTTAGTGATGTCTTGATTAGTCCAATACCAAAACCCCAGGATTTAGGAACTGTTGAAATGACCAATGCTACCACTTTTTGCAAGTTAAAAGTATGTATGTGCATGCATGTTTGTTAGCAAAAGATGGGTTGCCTATGGCATGCATATCCCATGTAAGAAGGTAAAGCTGCCCTCAAGTTGAATTTATTTATTTTTATTTATTTTATTTATTATTTCAATTTATTCCCCGCCCATCTCCCTTGCAAGGGACTCTGGGTTGGGTGGGGATTTGGTGGGGATTGCCCAGATTTAAAAAAAAAATCCGTGCCATCGTGTCCGATTCTCGGAGACGTCCTGGACAAGTCCCTGCAGTTTTCTTGGCAAGGTTTTTCCAGAACTGGTTTGCCATTGCCTCCTTCCTAGGACTAGGAGAAAGTGACTGGCCCAGGGTCACCCAGCTGGCTGTGTGCCTAAGGTGGGACTAAAACTCACGGTCTCCCTGATGCCTTAACCACTTCACCAAACTGGCCTGGCCAATGATTTTGACCGCAGCCCAGATGTGTTTTGCTATTGCCTTTTTCCAGAATGTGTTTTGCTTCTAACCCCAGACCAGGTGCTGTCCCTGCTGAGACGTTTATTGTACAGGCCCACTTAAGCACTCATGCTGTTGCCCAGAAATGAAGATCTCCAGCAGCAACTGTCTATGAAGGTTCTCAGTCATCCAGGTGGAATTGTCTGTAGCTTGAATCATGTCAACTGGATTTCTATTTTCTTAGTGGAAACGTTTCGCTCCTTATCCAAGGAGCTTCTTCAGTCTGAGCAAAGTTGGTAAGGGAATCCTAAATATGTTCCTAGGTAGCTGTGTGACCTTACACCTGGGGCTAGGTCATGGTTATATTGAGATGTAATTTTTAAGTCCTTTTATCATCTAATGGAGGGTCGTTAAAATCACCATGCTGCTGTTGAGCTTCTGAAATGGTCTTAGGTGTCTTCTGTGCCTAGGAAGATTAAGACCATTTCAGAAGCTCAACAGCAGCATGGTGATTTTAACGACCCTCCATTAGATGATAAAAGGACTTAAAAATTACATCTCAATATAACCATGACCTAGCCCCAGGTGTAAGGTCACACAGCTACCTAGGAACATATTTAGGATTCCCTTACCAACTTTGCTCAGACTGAAGAAGCTCCTTGGATAAGGAGCGAAACGTTTCCACTAAGAAAATAGAAATCCAGTTGACATGATTCAAGCTCCAGCAGCAACTGGTTTTCAGCAGCAACAGTTAAGGCCAAAATGCTTTTGTCCACCAGAGGTCAGCAGTTGTTAATTTATGGAAGGTTAATCTGGTATTTATTTTTTAAAGAAAACATAAACCATTTCCTTGCCGCCCTCTTGTAGAGGAGAGAAGGGCCAGGGAAATGAATCCGTTGAATTAAATGAATTAGCTATGGAGGACCTGCATGGCAGAAGGAGTGAAGCAGGCATTATGCAACCTTTCCTTTGTGCCGCCTTCATCCTCAGCGTAAAGCCCGCTAGCTTTGAAAATTAGGAGGCTGAGGAAAAGGCCAAACTAGATTCTCCAGTTACTGGTTGTCTCTGGCAAGATGGATTTATCAGGCAGCCACCCATTTGATCATACGAATGTGCTATTCTGTGTCTCCAGATCAAAATAATGAAATCCAGACATGGGTTCATTACTAGAAATTGCTGCCACATAATGGAAGATTACAAATATGCAATATGCATTCTTTCCCTGCTCGACCATGTCCCCATTTCTCCCCACTTCTCCCCACCCCCTGGAGCTGCTGTTCTTCCTAGGTCTCTAGGTAAGGCCCAGTCACGTCTATTCTGTGTGCAATCCTATGTTTGCAAATAAAAATTAATACAAAAAGCGTTTTATGAGCAAATACAAACCTGAAGTGATTTTATCCCTCTTAAGCAGGAGAAAAATGGTCTGGTGGAATTTACGAATTATAACTACAGGTAGTCCTCGCTTAATGACCACAATTGGGACCGGAATTTTGGTTGCTAAGTGAAGCGGCCGTTAAGCGAATCTGACCCGATTTTGCGACCTTTTTGTGGCTGTCTTTAAGTGAATCACCACTGTCATTAAGTGAACTATGTGGTCATTAAGCAAATCACATAGTTCCCCATTGATTTTGCTTGCCGGAAGCTGGCTGGGAAGGTCAAAAATGGCAATCACATGATTGCAGGATGCTGCGATGGTCATAAATGTGAACCAGTTGCCAAGCGCCCAAATCGTGATCACTGTAGGATTGCTGCGATGGTCATAAGTGCAAGGACCGGACAAAAGTCAGTTTTTCCATCACCGTCATAAGTCCGAACCATCACTAAACAAATGGTTGTTAAGCGAGGACTACCTGAATATGCTACAATAGCTTTCCCCACACTGGTGCACATCTGAGGATGATCGGCATTGGTTCAACACATCCAGAGGCACCAGATTGGGGAGATTCTTTCACAAGACTCAACCAATTATTCTTACCCTCCTTTTCCTTTTCTCTAGTTTGCCTTATCTATCACTGGGTTCGTTACAATCTGACTAAAAGGGAAGGAGGGCAGAAGAAGAAAAGTCTTTGGTTATCGGAGGAGCTGAGAACAGGAACAATCCTTTGACTTCTGGTTGGAAAAATTGCATGGACTTGCTCCCGTTTGCAATGCAGATTTCTTCCATGAAGACACGAGCAGCTGAGCTGTGTTATGACTCTGGAACTGTTTCAGCTCCTTTACTTGTCCAACAACTTTCAGCCATGGGAACTGGGTTAAAAGTGAATGTCGGTTTTCCTTCCTCTTTTGTGCTTCTACAACCGCCTGGGATCAGCTGCCAGAATTCCCCTCCACCCCATTACTCAGCATTACTTTCTTCTCGCCTTCCCACTTATCTTACTCATGTATGGATTAGAGCCATTAATTTTAGATTACAGGCAAAACAGCCTCTCACAACATAGCTCAGTCGAGGACAAAAGGCTGCGAGAAAATTGCATCTTAAATTAGGACTCGACTGTGAAGTAAATAATTCTCCCCGACATTCATCCTTACACGCTACTAGCAAAACCCTTCTCTGACAGATATCCCTACAGTAGCTGGAAAGGGACCATCTATGCACAAGGCAAGAAAGGTTGACAAAACAGGGATGTCTGTAGGTATGGTTAAAAAAAAAATCAGGATGGTGGCCATGGCAGTGTGATTGAGCCTCTGCCTGGTTTTTTTTTTTTTGTGGGTCACAGCATCATGGCTGCCATCTTAGTGTTTGGACCACACTCTGTGGATGCCCCTGTCAGCAAGATTGGAGGACACCCAACGTTTACAGAAATCTCCCTGAAAAATAAAGGAGGAACAAGTGAAAATGTTAGCGTTTTTGCTAGTGTAATGGTCTGTGGGAATGACCCTGGGAGACAGGAGGAAAATAGGTGTGGGAAGCGTTTCAGAAGGGACCCTCCCTAGTTTTCCGGAGAGTAAAAGGAGAAGAGGGGAGGAATACTTTCAGATTTGCAAGATTCTGTTAATGTAACCTTACAATAAAGATAGAGTTAGTACTCATAGATGTGCTTCTTGTCTGGACTACCTCAAGGGCCAACGTCAATCTTGCAAGACTGAACGTATTCCTCCCCTCCTTTCCTTTTACTCTCCGGAAAACTAGGGAGGGTCCCTTTTAAATGCTTCCCATGCCCTCCTTCCTTCTGTGGGATGAGATATCTTTTGCATGACAGTTGTCCAGCCTGCGGCTCTTCCTCCTGTCTCCCAGGGTCATTCCCACAGACCATTACAGCTAGCTACCAAAGTCAACATTTGTTGGAGGTTGGGCAGAAGGAAAAAACAAGTAGAATGGAGTGTCTTAGTGGGCATGTTAATTATTTTAATTAGGGTGGCCAAATCTGGGTTGTAAAAATGCAGTTGACCACTAGAGGGCTGTAAAGAGTTCTAATTTTGACTGTTTGCTGCCCTCTAGTAGTCATTCAGCTTCCTGCAGCCCAGATCTGCTAGTTAAATACTTTCCCCCTTCAATCACATTAAATACTATAAGTCAGTGCTGACTGTTGAAGGCTTTTTGAACTCAAATGTGGTTGCACCTTCCAAAACAAGCAATTTTTAGGAAGGTCTTATTTAATAAAAGTCCATCTAGTACTATTTGTATGGAATAGGAAATAAAGGGTATACATCTGGGATTCAAGATGATAAACTACTTTGCAGTTTGGGTTGGGAAAAACAAAAGTCACAGCATGTAGATTACTGCTTGCTAGATGGATAAAAAATGGAATACAGTATTCCCTTTTTCCTGACTACTTTGCTGATGCATCAGAGTCTGCTGTGAAAGATCTAGTGAATCCAAAACATCTTTTGATTGGAAAAAGCAAAGTTGATAGTTCACAGCCATTCCGATCCAAGGACAACACAAACATTCTCCTGAAGCTTCCATCAACAACTTTAGCAGCATTTACCTACATATGAATATTTCTGTCAATTTGGTTTTTAAAACTGAAGAAATAAAAGATCATTACATCCTATGTTAGAGATGCTGGGAGAAAATACCACCCAGGCATAGATGAAAAGATCTTTAAACTTTAGATGTATATCACTTTTTGATGCAAAAAGCAACAATGGTTTTCCAGGAGCCAAGGAACATTTCTACATCTGTGTTTTACATGTCTTCTTAGTTTGACTTTTCCTTCAGCTTAGATAGCAGCAAAAAGTGGATTTCTAATTTCTACCGCTTAAGTTTGATTTATTAATAAGCAGCCCTTTAATTAGCCAATAAAAGGGGGCCGAGAAGGTGATGGGAAGAAAATAAAAGTAAAAAAACTCTGTGCTTTTTCTGGTCCCCATTTGCTCTTGATTGATTTCCCAACAATAGCTAATTCTATTATTCAAAGTGATTTCCCCACGGGTGGGCAGTTTATTTCTGTCATCAACTATCTGATGAAATCTTTAAACATGAAATATTAAGCTCAGTAGCGACAAATCGCATATCGGGCTAACAAGTCACAAAGCTTCCGGAGTTGGCTGTAGAGTGTAATTTGAAAGCGAGTGAAGTGAGAATGTCACGTGCGTAGCTTTTGTGAGCGTGCATTAATGTCTCTTTGACGCTGGTTGCCCATTGACAGTAAATTGACTTGTGCTAATAGTGTACAGGAGGAGGGAAGTAGCTTGGAAGGAAAAGGGTGGGGGCAGTCAGCCAAAGAAGGATTGATGTAGCAAATAAAGAATATTGACTGGCAAACTGTGGTGTCTTGCTCGCCTTTAATCTACGCTTGCCCTCAATGGGAGTGTTTTAATGCAACTTTAGCATCAATTGCATTTCTAGGCCGAGGACCTGTCGTTGCGGCACGCAGCGCAAACGGCAAAGCATAGGGTGCGCGGCTGCTTTGGAGCTCATGGCTATTGATTGCTGGGGGCTCAGGAGCCTGGTTTATAATTATTTCATTAAGCTGCTTAATGGTTATCAAATATGAGCCCTTTTATTGCTCTGTTGAGAAAATATAATAAGTTGAAGTTGGGTCACTACTCTGGCCTGGAGCTTTCTAATAGACAGCCAGGTGTTTGGGAAGAGACGGTTACGGATCCCTTCCTGCTCTTTTGGAAAAGTTCTGTCCAAAGTTTGTTTGATCCCAGGAAGAGCCATGAGTAGGACCAAGAGGAGCTGGTGCAGATGAACATCAATGCTATCTTTTTCCCCTGCCTCTTTTTGGGCCAGAGAAGTAATGTAATGAAGTCAAGCACAACTTACAGGAGGTTGTATCTTCTTAAACACAATGCAGAAATAATTGAGGTGGGACCTAAGGGTAAGTCCAAAAAGCTTTAAGAAAGCCTTTAAAAATCATGGTTTGTGGCTGCTGAATGAGTAACTTGAAAAGAGCATTGAAAACAGGGGTGTTCTCTGAGTTGACCCAGAAGGTCAGGCAGCTGCGACGGGATGGACAAAGCTCTGTCTGGTTTTTATGTGCGTTGTGGACACCCCTGATTAAAAATACTCCGTCTGTTTTAAAGGAGAGGTTTACAACCTGTGGCCTCACTTACTCCTTCAACGGGTTGGGCCGGGCCCTTGCACCCCCTTCAAAAATGGCCCCCCAATTGTAATTTTGAAAGTGAAGGAGGCAAATTATTAAATAAACAGGGCACGGATCGGACCAATTACACTGAAAGGATTTAATTCCACTGGAATTAAATTTAGCCACCCATCCAAGACAATCAGATTTCATTCTTTTTTCCCCTGTGGCTCTACTCACACAATTCCACATTCCTCTTCTGAAATAGCACAACAAACCAAGCTCCCTGTATTTCTTCGGCAAGATGAAGAGAGGCCGCCCCAATGGGAAATTAAAATATGGGATGAATGAAAAGGATGTTATGGATATTTAAGTCCTAGGTTAAGCAAAGCCTTCTTTTCCTTAAAGATAAAGCTAGACCAGTGTTTCTCAACCTCGGCAACTTTAAGTTGTGTGGACTTCAACTCCCAGAATTCCCCAGCCAGCCATGAAGAGTTGAAGTCCACAAAGCTTAAAGTTGCCAAGGTTGAGAAACACTGAGCTAGACAAATGTCCTTCTCCACCTTCCCACAAAAGAATGGGGAAGGTTTCAAGTTCTCTAGATCTTTTCCTCAGGCTTGGTGGGAGGAAAGGCGGTGGATGTGGGGAGGAAGCAGAGAGAGATCCACAAAGAAGCGTAGCCATGAGGTCCCCACTCTCAAGATGGAGAACACCGATTGCAGACCAAGTCCAAATGGCGACTAGGATCCCAAATTACAGGTGGGAAAGAAGCAACGAATGCCACCCCCAGCTGACCTGGTTCTGCAGAACCCTGTTCTAATCTTTGGACTTCTTCTTGTCCTACCTCTTGTTCTGCAGATCTTCGAGGTGGCATTTTCTTCTTAGCCAAGCTGTTGTCCAACTCTTGGCCTCATGGAGCAACTGGCCTACCTGTTTTTTCCACAGACAAGAGACGGCAAGAAGGCATTTGTATTCAGGTTTGGTTTGAAAGCCAATGGATTCATTTTCACCTTTATGTTTTTAAAACCCCGGGCGCTTTGGAAAGGCACCGCTCTAATTTTAACAAGCTGGTTTCTCTCTCTCGCTCGCTCTTTTTGGGGTCCGTAATGCAGCTGGGTAGACTTCTTTATCAGTATTCTCCGCCGTCTTCCGACAGACGCTCATTTTCTGTTGCCTCAACCCATGCTGACCTCATTTCCCAGCACAGAGCAGCCAAGGAGTTGGTCAAAATTAGCTGTATTAGCAGGTCCCGATATACTCCGTTTATTTGTGAGGCGACAAATATTTCAGCCATTAAGATCATTCCATCTCTTATCACTTAAATGCACTCACTTACATTCCAATTCACTTCCTAATTTAAAAGCCTGTTTGTTGAGATTGTCGGAGGCCGGGAAAGGAGGCGAGGAGGAGGAAAATAGCATAAATAAATAAACAAAACGCCAAACACTTTACTCACAGAGGGGGCTGTACTCTTATGGGCAAAGTCCTCATCATTTAGTCATAGCCGTGGCACATGTTTGCTTGCCATGCTGAATAATGCAACCTGAAGATCCGGGATTTGCAAGGTGGAGGAAAGAAAGGCAATCTTGTGCCTCAGTTTCCTCTCCTGAACAATGAGAGCAAAGGGCAAAGTTGCTTATATTTTTGATTCGATGCTTCAGTGTTAATCCAGAAGGGTGGAAAATGAGAGGAGGGACTGTAGCTCAGAAAGTGTCCCGGCTTCAATCCTTATCGGTAAGTTCCCATTTAAAACATTGGATTTTAGGAGGAAAGGCCCTAGTTTCAGTATTAAACTGTGTTTTGTCTGGAGAGGCACCCAGGTTGAATTCATTTCCAAGAAACCAAGAACAGGGGCCTCTTGGAGTCTTGAATCAAGCTCCTATAGATGGACCAGTCCAGATTTGAAGTTTTCCCTGATGATATTCTCCCATTTGGCCGGAATAGCTGTCATGCACAAAGGACAAAGACTTATAATCTAAAAGAGGACAAAGAAGCAAGGAAAGGTATATGGAAAGAAGGGGGGCAGATGTTAAAGTCAAATGGAAGTCAAATTGCCTTTGATTCAAGCATGATCCCTGACAATTCCATCGGCGCATCCACACAGCTTTCTTGGCATCAGCACGCTCCTGGTCTCTTCCCACATGTCTTTGGATATCCCAGTTTAGTCTGCAGTTCTCGGATTTCTCATCGTGTCATCGTGTTCACATACCTTATATGTGAACATGACACAACTGCAATTTTTAAACAAGGTCTTCCGAAAGGAGAAGGTACAGAGGGGACCCAGCCAAGATGCAGCTGTGGGCCAAGGTCCTTCCAGTTTTAAGACTGGCCCTGGGGTGTTTGCCCCCTTATAGCTTTGGGAGTGAAGCAGTTTGCAAATCTGGCTTTCGCATCAGCAACCTCTTGGTTCAACCCACCACCATTCTAGATGGATTTCTGACATCAGACCCTTGGCCTTTAAAGGTAGGGAGGTCAATGTTGCAGCAGGAGCTACCTTCGCTCTGTTCCAAATTCCCCATTGGCAAATGGCTGGCTGAATCCAGGGATGGGGAAGTTGGGCATCTGACAACCTAGACGTTTTCAACTATAGCCAGGGGTGTCCATGGGTTGTGGTCAAAAAAGTCAAGACGGTGGCTGTGACAGTACATAAACCAGGCAATAAGCTTTGATCACAGCCTCACAGCTGCCTTCTTGACTTTTTGGACTATACCCTGCAGACATTCCGGACTACAGCTCCCATCATTCTCAGCCATTGGTAGATCTGAATATTCACCCATGTTGGCCTACCTACAGATGAGTCTCAATTAAAGAAGGGAACTTTGTTGGGAAGCTCAGCATAAGTTATAAGCTAACCGAGAAGAAGAGCATCATCTGTTTGATCATGAATAGAAAGCCTTTGAGTTCAAACATTGCACTAGGCTAATTGTTTCTAAAATGTGGTTGAAATAGCTGCCTAGCTGGGAGGCAGCATGGGATTGACCTTGGCTGATCCTGAAAAAGCTAAGCAGGGTCTCACCCGTTTACTACAGGGAGGGGACATCTCTCAGGAATCCTCAGGCTGTAGGCTAGACTGGGAAGTCAAAAAAAATATCTTGGAAAAGAGCAGGGGAAAACCACTTCTGTGTTTCTGCTGAGAAAACTACATGGACATATCCATGCAGTCAAGCACAACTTAAAGAAGATTGTACAGGTAGTCATCGACTTACGACACAATAGGGGCTGGAAAATTCATAGTTAAACAGTGGTCATTAAGCAAGGCATCACGTGACCACACCCGATCTTACAACACTTTTGCAGTAGTCGTTAATTGAACCATACGGTCGTTAAGTAAATCACACGGTTCCCCATTGACTTTGCTTGTCGGAAGCCGGCTGGGTAGGTCGCAAATGGCGGTCACATGACCCTCGGATGCTGCAACCGTCATAAATACCTGCCAGTTTCCAAGCGCCCAAATTTTGATCACATGACCGCGGGGACGCTGCGACGGTCATAAGTACAAGAACCAGTCGCAAGTCACTTTTTTCAGCACCATCGTAACTTCGAACGGTAGCTACGCAAATGGTCGTAAGTTGAGGACTGCCTATATCTTCTTAAAATAACTGGTGTATATATATAAATAATAAGATGTTTCTCAACCCTCTTCATCTGTTATTGCAGGCATCCGCTTTAGATATTCAGAATAAATTTCTTTTGAGGTCATTCTATAATCCAGGCCCTAAAGATGCTTTTTCAATAGCATTTTGTATCTGGCAGCAACTAACCACTGCATACTTATATGTCCACATCTGTTTCATTAGTCTGAAAAATAAGTTTCAATAAAGCTAGAGTAGCAATTAGAAGAAACAGCTTTGCAGCAGGAATGGAAAACAATAGCTCCAGAAGTATATGGTTTAAACCGTAACGTTAGTACATTTTTCTTTAGGACTTATATTTTTTTTCTCTATTCTTACTTCTTTTCAAACTGGTTAATGAACATTTCTATCATCTACAGTTCTTGCATGATTTATCTTTACTTTCTCATTCTATCACCAAAATAGGGTAATTCAACACACACACACACCAAACTACATTGTATTTGTTAAGTTTCAGTATTTGGCTTACAAAAACACTGGGAGATCAACCGTTGATGGAAATGTATTGATTTTTGTTCCCCTTCTGAATGCTTCAGAAAGAACAGAGAAAAGAAAGATGCACCTCCTCTGGTTCCAATTAAAATCACCTGTTAACTTTAAAAAGTCCTTTTCAAAAAGGGTTTAAAAGATTTTCATTTAATTGATTCCCATGTAAAATGCTTTTTACAATTACCAATATAAACCAGTGGTTACCTGCTGGGTAAAATCCTATTTGTGATGTTGATCAAGGCCTCTACACTTGCCACTTTTCATACTGAGTTTTTAAATTTCTTATTGATAGCTTGCATCTGTCAGCAATGGATATTTTTAGAGGGCTGGGGGGGGGAAAGCAAAGAAGGAAAAAGGAAAGCTTTTAAAAGATTGGAATGATTCTCTTTTGATTATGGTTACAAGCCTCAACTAAACCATGAGTGCCCTTGGGTATATATAGATCCCTGGACAATCCTTTAAAAAGTGTTTGATTCCTTCCTACTCAGCTCTCAAAAATCCCATATTGTATCACATATCAGCCTAAATGTTTCAATAAAGACTATAGCATGTTCTATAATGTAGGCAAACTAGGATTGCAAAGACCCAGACACCCACTAGATTAGAGCTTTCCAAACTGTGTGTCGGGACACGTTAGTGTGTCTGCTGCAGTGTCTGGGTGTGTCGTGGCTGCTGCTGCCTCCGAGCAGGTCCTAGTGCCTGCCTTGTGCCTTGCTGCCTCCAAACCTGCTGTGATTCCGCGCAGGTCCTAGTCCCTGCCTTGTGCCTTGCTGCCTCCAAACCTGCTTTGATTCCGCGCAGGTCCTTGTGCCTGCCTTGTGCCCTGCTGCCTCCAAACCTGCCAGGATTCCACACAGGCCCTAGTGCCTGCCTTGTGCCTTGCTGCCTCCAAACCTGCCCTGCCAGGATTCTGTGCAGGTCCTTGTGCCTGCCTTGTGCCCTGCTGTAAGAGTGTGTTGTGAAATGATGCATGTCTAAAAAGTGTGTCACCAACATGAAAAGTTTGGAAAGCTCTGCACTAGATGTCAGCAAAGATATACTGTAAACTCCTACTCATTGTTTGCCATCTCATGAATTTCTCCTGGTTCTTGCAGCCCACCGCTGGTAGCATTATCTTATCCTGCATCCATGATTTCAAGGCATTTCATTTTGATCTGGTTCAAACACTGCAGTAAGCCACAGTTTAATTGTGATTGTTGAATCAACCACAGTTGGCTGGGTTTGCACAATCTGAAACTTCCATGATGGCTCAGTCAATGAAGCATGAATCTATTCAGTGTTTGCTTCTCACAACTATATGCTAAATAAAATAAATAAACTATGCTTGGTCAAAAAGAGTTTGTGGTTCTTTCAAAACCTGGAAGCCCTATTTGAACAGCATTAAGCAAGACAAAACAAAACCATGTGTGATCATTGGTCTTCATCAGGATTTGCTTCTTGGGGAGGAAATACATTTGTACACACACACTTATTGATAGATAATAATTTTAATTTTAATTTTTTGGTGCCTTTGTGTCAGTCTTGACTCCTGGCAACTGCCCTGCAGTTTTCTAGGCAAGATTTCAGAAATGGTTTGCCATTGCCTCCTTCCTAGGGCTGAGAGAGAGTGACTGGTTCAAGGTCACCCAGCTGGCTTTGTGCCTAAGGCAGGACTTGAACTCACAGTCTCCTGGTTTCTAGCCTGATGCCTTCACCACTACACCAAACTGGCTCTCAATAATGGCTTATGGAATCCACCAAATATCCTGGGTTTGTATAACGCACTGAGATGTAAACTAGCCACCATGTACTTCATTGGAATCAGATGTGGTTAGAAAAGTTTTTGGCTAGGAGGCATGTTTCTACCACTTGCTATACTAGATTAAAATGGCTTTGGATAATTCTGAGGTTCAGAATGTGGTTCGAAGCCTAGCATTTAGTAACGCTGTCGAATCCGGGATATAAAAATACAGATCACCCCTTGATGGCAGCAGAGAAACATCAACGTGGCAAATTGTTTGCTGCCCTCTGCTTATCATCCAAATGTTTGCAGCCCCTATCCGTAGTCCTAGCCTTTCTCGCAATGTGTTGGGTGAACTGAGCCATTGCATTAAGCCATTGTACATCTTATTTCTTTGAGCATAGCACATTATGTTAACAAAATAATCACCTTATATTCATCCAGATTCGGGGTTACATCTTCCATGTGAACACAGCCAAGTGTATCCAGTGGAGGCACCTCTGGGAGTTTAGTAGCAAATGGTGGTTGGGGTGAATCTGTCACATTCTGTGCAATGGTGTTGGTAACAACTTTTGAGAAAGGAAAATTCACCCTGTGGATTAGACTGCTCACTTACCCAGCCTGAAAAGATTTGGCTCCTGGATATCAATAGACAAATCCCTGCGTTTGCCTTCTTTCTTGTTCACTTAAGGGTGAAAAATTGCCAGCAAGGACTAGATTAGCCTCATAGACAGTCCAGCCTGATTTGAGCTCTGAGCTTCCTAGACTGATATTTTGGTCTATTGTTGTCCAAATCACAGCATCTGCGTCTTTCTTAATGCCTAATTCATTCTAATATTAGCATTTATTAATGTGTAATTCTGGGGTAAATCACACCAAGAGAAAGGGGGAAAATAAGTAAACCTCTCTCCCTCATTGCTAGTATCATTATAGGTCTCTTTTCCCAATTCCCTCCATTCCCACCCATAGAAGTTTGCAGTTACCCATAGAATGCAGTTAGATGTTTAAAATTATTGACATTCTTTCCTTCCTGCTCATATTTAAGCTTAGCCATTAAGAAAAAAAATTACTAAGCTTATCTGCTCCTCTATGCATGACTCTCAGCAGGTTACAGACTTCCAAAGCAGTAATAAGATTAAAAACTAAACACAATATTGTAATATAAAAAAATAAACAAAAAATATAAACATGATATAACTTTGCAAGCATCAAGGAGTGACCTTGTTTTTATAAGACTTCCAAACTCTCTGTATTATTCTATTCTCTGTATTATTCTAAATACAGTTTGGTGCCAAGTTTCTATCATCAGCCAGTTTGGTCTAGTGGTTAAGGCAACAGGGTAGAAACCAGGAGTCTGTGAGTTCTAGTCCTGCCTTAGGCATGAAAGCCGGCTGGGTGACCTTGGGCCAGTCCCTCTCTCTCAGCCCAACTCACCTCACAGGGTGGTTGTTGTGGGGAAAATAGGAGGAGGAAGGAGTATTAGGTATGTTCACCGCCTTGAGTTATTTATAAAAATAATAAAGGGATAGAACAGGGCTTTCCAAAGTTTTCCCGCGGCGACACACCAACCACCGTTGGTGTGTCGCCGTGGGAAAACCCGGAAGTGTCGCCGTTGCGGCAGCGCGCAAAAACCCAGAAGCGCTGCTGCTGCTTTCGGGTTTTTGCACACAGCCGTTGGTGTGTTGCCACGGGAAAACCCGGAAGCGCTGATGATGATCAGCGCTTCTGGGTTGTGTGGTGACACACCAGACTGTGTGTGGCGACACACTTTTGTGTCGCCACACAGAGTTTGGAAAGCTCTGGGATAGAAAATAAATAAAATAAAATAAATAAATAAAATCATCATCATCATCTATCCTCCTAAAGATAGTGAAGTTAAAGCAGCCAACCAAGGCTTCAGAATGCAAAAATCTTTGCTGTCTATTATTAACTGCCTTGCTCTTTTCTAATTTGTAATGTCTTAGCAGCCAAATTCACGGTGTCTTCCATGGACAAAGGAGTTGGAGAAATAATGCCTTTGTGGGTTAGATCAAAAGTCAAACTGGAGGATCATCTAGCTTCTAACAGTGGGGAGGTAGATGTCTCACCAACAGGATGTGAATTTGCTTGTTCTCAACACTTCCTTAGGGAGATCTGGCCTCTGACTTGAAAACCTTTGATTCATCTCCCATGGCTAAAAGCAATGGGATACCTATTTTCTTAATGTATGTTAGTGCAGTGCTTTTCAACCTTGGCCACTTGAAGATGTGTGGAGTTCAACTCCCAGAATTCCCCAGCCAGCCATGCTGGCTGGGGAATTCTGGGAGTTCACATCCACACATCTTCAAGTGGCCAAGGTTGAAAAGCACTAATCTACATTATCTATCTATAATTACTCGGCTACGAGTGATCGCCAATGATGATGATGAATGATATCTAGATATCAAAAGGACAGAACTTTCCAAGGCTACTGAAACACTATGTGGGTGATTAGCATGGATAGTCCCAAAGGGAGTGACCTTTGGTTATTATAGCTTTAACACTTTTATGTACATAATGGCAGCAGAACAGAGATGGAAAGTAGGGCACATGGTGACTCTTCCTCTATTCTGAACCATGTAAGAAACAATCTGGGGGATTGGGATGATGTATCTGTAGAGAGCCACAGAGAGGACCTTGAAAAAAAAGATGCAGAGATGGTTACAAAACCAAAACATGCTATAAGCCTGCAAAAAAAAAAAGAAACTTTAGGAAGATGTGGTTCTACCTTAACTTGCTGGGGTACAAAACGGAGGGAAGGGAAAATACACTCAGGCTTTCAAGGTTCTGTTACTACAGCTTATCTCAACAGAGTTCTAGTAATTTTTAAGGAGTCTGTATCCTGGTCCATGTCAATCCTAAATCCTAAAGGAAATCAACCCTGACTGCTCATTGGAAGGACAGATGCTGAAGCTGAAGCTCAAATACTTTGGCCACCTAATGCGAAGGGAGGATTCACTGGAAAAGACCCTGATGCTGGGAAAGACTGAAGGCAAAAGGAGAAGGGGACGGCAGAGGATGAGATGGTTAGATAGCATCACCGATGTAATGAACATGAATTTGAGCAAACTCCGGGAGACAGTGGAGGACAGGAAGGCCTGGTGTGCTATGGTCCATGAGGTCACAAAGAGTCGGACACGACTAAACGACTGAACAACAACAACAAAATCCTGCCCTGGCCTACCTAGGAGGACAGGCAGTATCCAATGCAAGTAACCACGTGTTACCATGTTATACAAAGATAGCCATTGCCTTAGATCTCCATTTTGTTTTATTATTCAAAAGCCATCCAATTCATCAGGGTAGAAAAACAACATATCCTAAAGTGCCCCAAATTAGATGTAGATAAAAAAATGGAGGTGGGGGGGGCAGGTGAACGGAAGAAGCATCTCAAGGAAGACGCTGTAGAGAATATTAAATGCCATAAAAGAAGCACTTAAACAATATGGTCCATTATGGGCAGGTAGCAAACATTGATGCTCGGTTTTGAATGATTCTGAAGCATTTTGATGTTTTGCCAGGGTAGGTCCTGGGGAAGCCTTATTAGAAAGTTGTTAACCTAATTGGAACAAATATTTAAATACAAAACAAGTAAAAAAAATCAAGGCTTAATGGATAGATTAGGTGGAAGAAAACAGCCCATAAGCCACTGTTTTTTCCGCTGTCTTTTCTGCAGCATTAGATAGTGTAGCCCCCCCCCCCCCCACTTCCCAATCACGGTGGCTGAATTAGACTAGGCGGGCATTCTTAATTCCTCCAAACAATCACTTAATGGGAGCTATATTATTCCACCAAATAGGGGGACGGGAACGGAACCATTTGATGGGCCATCAATAAACGAAAGCTTAGCTGCTTTTAAGATTAAGCCCTAAAGAAACATCCGTGAAGTGGGGAACTTGGGGAGTGGGGAACAAGGTGGAAATGGAAAGAGAGTGGAAAGTGGGGGGGGGGGGCAGGGGCAGAGAAAGAGTGTATTTGTCTTGACACAAAAATTTGTGTGCCACTAAAGTGCAGGCAGTGAGAGGAATTTCAATTATTTAATCAGAACGAAAATGGAAGCACCTTTAAGTGATTGGAAGCACAGAAATCTAATGTGGGCTGACATGGAATATGAGCGAAAGGGGAGGGAAATTAAACCTGTTCCCACTTAAATCATGTGGTTACAAATGATAAATTAGTTTCTCGATGCTTTCATTTAAGTATTTAAGTGGAAGGTTTTATTCTTAATGTAATGTTGTTGCACAAAATAAGGCCCTTCTCCACCTCCAGGGCAAGCTGTATTTTTCCTCCCTTCTCTGTGTGGTTGAAGTAAATGGGGGAAAATGTTGGAGAGCTGCTGTAACATTTAATATTCTTTTGTTAATGCGGTCCAGCGAAATGCTTTCACCAAATGCTCATTATGGTAGGGAATAATGTTTGTTAATGTACCAGGCTAAACAAATGCAATGTGCAGATTGGGAAAGAAAAACAATTATTTGAAAAGATAGGGATAAAGCTTGCTTGGAGAAGACACCGAATGCATATTCACTTCTTTCATTTGTTCCTAATCCAGACAGTGATTTGGGGAGGCATTTATACACCGAAAAGATTATGTAATCATACATAAAGAGTGGCTGTGTTTTGCATGCAGCTAAAAAGGTGTGCCCCCCCCAACCCTAGACTGTGAATAATTCAAAAATGTACTCAAAATGTACTCTAGCTCAGTTGTTTGGCAGAAAAAGCCCACTTTTTACATTAATTTAAACCAGTGTTTTTCAAACCTGGCAACTTTAAGATGTGTGGACTTCAACTCCCAGAATTCCCCAGCCAGCATGCTGGCTGGGGAATTCTGGGAGTTGAAGTCCACACATCTTAAAGTTGCCAGGTTTGAAAAACACTGGTTTAAACTGTTTTGACCTTTGTTGAGGCTTTAGCGATGACTGTCAACCAGGGGCAAATTGTGGCACTCCAGAGATAAACTACAATTCCCAGCATTCCCCATCTATAGCTTGGGGAATTGCAGTCCAGCAGTTTTGGGAGCCACACTCTTTGAATGAGGTGTAAGTCTAGCAACAGATCTCATTTATATGGCATATGAGGAATAAGCAAAAGTGCTTTCATGTTTGTTGGTTGATTTCAAAGATTTTTATGGTATCCTTCCGTGAAACGGATCAGGATCAAAGACTGAGTTTTAAGAAACCAATGTAAAACAATCCAAAAGAATCTAAATTCAAAAACAGAAAACAGAACCAAAAAGCATTGGGAGAAATATACAAAAGGAAATTATGATAGATCTGCCTTGGATAGGCAACATTAAAATCTAATAGGTTGGACCATGAATTGCATTTTCGATCTAAGTATGCTTCCTTGACGTCCAACATAACAGAAAGGTGGATATGACTTTAGAAACAAATGAAATAATGCTTTATTCTTCAATCAACAACTTTTTATGCCAGAAGAATGAGAACTGACCAAGCCTGCCCAGGGTTTGTGATAGATACATTGTTTTTTAATTCTGAGTCCCTGTGACACCATTCCTATTTCAAAACACTTCTTTATTGCAGAACGAAATACAGATATCCCAAACCAGTGTTTTTCAAACTTGGCATCTTTAAGACGTGTGGACTGGGGAAGTCGGAGGGTTGAAGACCACAGACCTTAAAGTTGCCAAGTTTGAAAAACACGGATCCAAACTCCAAACGGCTAGCCGTAACCTACTTTCGATAACATTGACCACTTTAATTCTCCATTCAACTATATGGATGTCAATCCTGGTATAACACTGAAAGATCAATGAGATCTTTGCAGGGTTTCTGATTAGTTTGTTTGCTATGTTGCCATCCAAATGACAGTGTGTTTCTCTGTTTAAGAAAACAAAACAAACACATTGCTATTTGTGGTATATTCAGGCTCCATTCTCCATCTAAAGATTGCCACTGTTCTACAGAGTTTAGAGCTGAGACAGTTGGTGTCCTTTTGTATTTCTTTGCTCTTGCTGCAACCCAGAAGTGTCCACAGGGAGGGGGTCAAAAAAGTCAAGATGGTGGCCACAACCATGCAATCCAAGTTCCGCCCCTTGACCTTTTTGATTCCACCCACATCCCCCTGCAGATGCCCCTGCTTTTTTTGTAACAAGTTGCCTGAGAAAGCACCCATTCTGATGTACCATCTTGGATGGCCCTGAGAAAGTCGTTTCTTTCTTTCTATGGCTGTTGAATATTTTTCTCAGTCAGGAACCTGCATTGTGTTTCATTCCCCAGAATGTCAAAAACAGCAGAATAAGACAGATGTTTTATAAAGCAATGTACCGTTGGTGGATGAAACCAGAAAAACTTTCTAAAATGTATAAAGGTACTTCAAATCTATGTTGGAAATGTAGAAAACATGGTCATTTTATCATGCCTGGTGGACTTGTAAAACAGCTAGAAATTTTTGGGTTCTAATACACACAGTGATACAAAGAATCCTAAAGACTAATATTCAACTGAAACCAGAACTTTTCTTGTTGGGATTAATGGATAGACAACTAGAAAAGAATTATGGATGATTGTTTTTGTAAATGATAACCGCAGTGAGATACATGCACAAAGATGGAAAGACTCTGAAATACCTACAATGGAGGAGTGGTGGGTGAAGATGGCTGAATTTGTAGATATGGCAAATTTGACCGGTTTGATCAGAGAAAAGACAATAACTACTTTTGTCAGTGACTGAAAACCCTTTATGGACTTTTTGCTGAAAATGGAAAAAAAATGAACTTAGCATTTATGGATTTGATGATTAGAAAAGGGTAGAACATGGAAAAGAAGGGAACCATGATATAACCTTAGAGAGCGAGGATAAAATACAAATGCCTTTATAACTGCTGTAAAGATCAGAAGCTGTTTCTTTAGTCTTTTTTTTCTACTCTTTTTTTCTGTTTTTTTTCTTTTTCTTTATTTTTTATTTTCAAGATATAATTAAGATACAAAAAAGACTATAGAGTAGATAGAAAACAGAACTAAAGAAAAAAGAACAAACTATAAAAAGTGTCAATAGAAAGAAAAGAAACGGAAAGCGACTTCCGACTTTCTCCGATACAGATATACTGTAAATAAATTTACAAATCTAATCTCTTACAATTAATTAATCCATCATAGCATTATTTCTATTACAACAAACCATTTAATCTCTAAAACCCAAAATCAAAACCTCATTTTTTTTTCTATTACAAGCAAGTACTCTAAAAGTGGTTGCCAAGTTAATATAAATGCAGAAATAGAATGCTCTCTTATTAGAGCTGTTAATTTAGCCATCTGAGCCAAATGTTTCTTTTTTCTTTTATTTCTTTATTCACTACTTTTCTCTTACTTATCTTTTCTTTCTCTTTTCTTTAAATATGTATTGTTTTTATTTTGTAAAAAAAATTATTTAATAAATATTAATTAAAAAAACAAACAAACAGCAGAATAACCCAGAGTGGGGGGGGGAAAGGTGGGGGGGGGGGAGGAATAATCTGAGCTAACATTCCCAGATTTAATTTGCTGTTGTTCTCTTTTATTCCAGATCTCTGGCGTTCCATTTATCATGTCCATCACCGACAATGCGATTTCAGGAAAAGCCAAAGTTTTTACAGCTTTCCTATTTCAAGGAAGGCTCTGAATAAGACAGCAATCATATTATTTGTTGAGCAAGCAGATCAATTTAACTTCTGGAGTATTTTGAAGCACTATTGGTGAAGATCAGAGGCCGCTGCTTTTCAAATGACAAGGAAAATAAGCCTCTGGCATCATATCATGTGCGCAGCATCTTTTCAGAAATGGACAAAAGCAGCATTTGCCAAATGTAATCTCCAGTTTAAAAGCAGTATCTGAACCTCCATTGTCCTGATGTGGAAATCCGTCTTACTGCCTCTAAAACATATCATCCACTTCTGGAGGCCTTAAAACCGAGTGCTCGCATACGAGCAGGTTGAAACAGTGAAGAAACAATCTAAAACGAACAGCAACAAACATTTTTTAAAAGTAAAAAAATACAGTGTGTAAGTGTGTTACTCAGATCTTTCTAAAACATGCCCCACTTTTCTCGCTGGATCACAGAGGTATAGGAAAGTCCAGATAATAAAAAACGTATTTTCTTTTGATCTTCAAAGAAAGCTTCATTTCATTTTGGAGAATGACATAAAACAGTGACTAATTTTGATGCCTAGGTATACTGTATCAGTGCACGGATCAATTGATTTGCAAAGCAGTTTAATACCGGGGCAGATGGAAAGTAGATTGAGACCATTGGGTGAATCTATGAGTAAATTTGCAAAGAGATTAGCAAACTTTCAGTTTCACAGTTTATGAACAGTGGCAAAATAATGTTTTTACCCTATATTAGGCTGAAAATAAAATAAAATTAAAATAAAATTAAAATAAAATAAAATAAAATAAAATAAAATAAAATAAAATAATAAAATAAAATATAAAATAAAATAAAATAAAATAATAAAGTAAAGTAAAGTAAAATAATAAAATAAAATAAAATAAAATAAAATAAAATAAAATAAAATAAAATAAAATAAAATAAAATAAAATAAAATCACTAGGAGTAGGATATTGTATGAAATGAGTTTGGTCCTAGCATTTTTTTATTTTAAAAATTCCTTCAATTCAGAAAATGCTCAAAGGCAATTCTGTCTTCTAAGTTTACATATATTGCACAAAGCTATAATAAATTTAATAGAATTATAGGCTGTAAGGGTTGGAAGAGACATTGCTGATCAAGAAGTCCAAGCGACAGCCCAATGCTTGTTCAGCGTTACCAGTAGATGTCCTTCTAGCCTATGTTTCATTTGTTTGGTCTAATTTGTCATGAGAATCTAGTTATTGTTTTGGGTTAAATCACATGCAATTCTAGTTTCTTAAACAAACTGTGGCTACAAAATCAGGGCTCACATGATGCTGTAGCTGGCAAATCCTGAGGTTCTAATAAAAAATAATGGAAAAGGACAAGTCTGGACCTCCATTCAGCAACAATTCAATGCACTTAAAATCCATAAAAAGAAAGCAAGTGAACATGACTTGGGCATGACAAGTAGAGTTCTCTCTTTAAAACATGTGCAGTGTTAAATGCTGCTCTGAAAGTCTCCTTCACTGCAAACAGCATTTGCTATTGGAGAATCACAATCCCAGGTTTACTCATTAACTGTTGGGGTTTGATCCCCTCCCATAGGATCCTCTCTTGAGCCTGCAGAAGTACTGTGCAGCTGAAGCCTGCATCTGCCCCAGGGTTAAGATCCAGAGACACGAGAAAGCAGGAGGGATGCTGCTGAATCCAGATCACGTTCCACATGGTTCTGATCCTTCCAGGCATCTGGCAAACAAGACATGACAACCATCACCCCTTTTCAGTGTTGCTTTCCATAATTGTTCTGGATAATAGCAACCAGCAGACCTTTGTTCCTTGATGACTTTGTCCATTCCCACCATTTGTCTAATAATCATATGTTTGCCCTTGTCTGCCCTGAAAACCAGCTGCCAATCAAATGCATAAGAAAGAATAAGTTTCATTTGTTTTCTCTGCAGATGATGCATCTGTACACATCTGTCAAGCTTTTCCCCGCTAGGCTGAGACCACAGAGTCCAAATGGATGGGCCAGGTGAAATGCCATGGGTACCAGGTTTCTCCTGTGTATTACACGGCATGTGAACATTTGACATTTGGATAGGATTCTGGAAAAACCAACATATTGGGCACACATTCCAAATCTGATTTCACCTGGGATATAAGAAGCTGGGCTTGTGTTTAAAAAGAATTGGGGGTCTTTTTGGTAGAGGAAATATTTGCCCATTCTTGGTTCTAACCACACACTAGAAACTTGAGTTGCCCAACAAACACTTGACTGTCAGAGAAGTCGGTCAAACCACTTGAACTCTCACTGTGCCTATATTTCCTTCATCATGCGAGAAAGGAGGATAATTCAATTTCTTCCTCTCGTTTAAAAAGCATTTGGAGATCTTGATTGCATTGATTTATTACATCTCCCTGTTTGCGGATACCATTTGATGTTTCATATACTTAAAGTGCAAACTGCTCAGAAGGAAAATGCAGAAACGAAGTAAGAACTGAATTATTATACAAGCCCTAAAGGTGAGACCACATTTTACAATAGTAAATGTGGGCTGTTCATGGTCAACGTGTGTCATGGCCAAGAACAGATGCCTGAAAAAGCATTCCTGAATAATACTCATGCTTGAAAACATTTTATGTTGGATGTACATTTTTTTAAAAAAGGGTCTTGGGGTAGATGAGAACCTGAACCTCAAAAACAGTGCTTTTTTTCAACATTAGAAAACTTTCAAACTTACAAGAATGGCAAAGGTTCACCTTACAAACCTCAAGAAGAAAGTAGGGCTACACTTGCCGTTTGTACTCTACAGCAAAGCAGATTAAGGGCGATTTGACAATATTCTGATACAGAAAAAGGCTATGAAGAACAACACAGATGACTATATTTACTTTTAACAAGGTAGACCAAGTAGGAATCCATGCGTTTAATAGAAGAAAGGTTTATATGGGCCAAAACAACCTTCCCCAACTTGATGTCCTCTAAATCAGGGGTCCCCAACCTTAGCAATTTGAAGATGTGTAGACTACAACTCCCAGAATTCCCTAGCCAGCATTGCTGGCTGGGGAATTCTGGGAGTTGAAGTCCACACATCTTCAAGTTGCTAAGGTTGGGGAACACTGCTCTAAATGGTTGGAATTGCAACTCTATTATGACACCCCAGCATAAAGAGTCCACATCTTTACGTTTGTATCTTTTTATTTAAAAAAGATATAAAGTTGAAATCTTTATCTTTATAACTTTATCTTAAAAGAGTCCAGATACCATAGGTTATTTGAGGGACCACCTCTCCCCGGTTACATCTACCATCCCATCAGGTCTGGTAGGAGGGGTATATTACGGTCCTGTCTGCTAAATAGTTCCATCTGACGCAGGAGAAGAGCCTTTTCTGCCGTGGCACCCACCCTCTAGAACAGGGGTCCCCAACCTGTGGGCCGCGGCCCACTAGTGGGCCGCAGCCTGTTAGGAAGTTGGCCACGGGGCTCCCTCCTGCAAACCCCACCCCCCAGTGCACGCGATTGGCTCCCGCCTGCAAACCCACCCACCCCCCCGGTCCGTGGAAAAATTTTCTTCCACGACCGGTCCCTGGTGCTAGAAAGGTTGGGGACCCCTGCTCTAGAACATCTTCTCCCTGCAGTGAGGTTAGCCCTGACTCCATTAGCCTTCCAGAAATCACTTGAAACATGGTTTTTCCAGCAGCCTTGGGGATCCCATGGAAACAGGAAGCCTGCGAGATGCTTACATTGTGTGTTCAGTATTGGTCCATTTTCCTGCGGCCTTAGTTATACTTATGTTTAATTGTTTTCAGTGATTGTTTAGAATTGTTTTTAACCGTTTCTTGAATTGTACACTGCCCAGAGTCACGTTTGTGAGATGGGCGGCTATAAATTTGAATAATAATAATAACAACAACAACATAATTTGACCTTGGTGGGGCTTAAAGTCTCAGTACAACTGATGCTAGAAAAGTCTGGGCTAGCAAGCCAATTTATTAGTAGTAGTATTTTTTAATTAAATTATAAATAATCCATGCAGTCCATAATGTCAAACAAAAGTAGCTCAGTCAAATTTAAGCCACATTTCTAGCCTATGAAAGCTGCAGGCCTTCATAGGCCTTCTACACATCATCCAATGGAAGAAGATGAACCAAGGCAGGACAGCCCAACAAGTCAGAAGAAGATGTGAATCAAACTGGGGAATGATTTCAAGAGGACCTGAGTGAAAGAAAAATCAGCCAAGTTAATGGGTTATGGCCACCATAGAAAGGATCTGATAAGAGAAAGATGGATTAACAGGGATGTCAGTGCACAGATGGGGTTAGTATCAGACTTCAGGGAATGAAGAATCTTGTGTGCATTCCTTGCTGCACACGTATAATCAGTATGTGACCAAGTGAAGAAGGAACTTAATTGAACTGCGGATCCAAGGAAACATCTGAGCTTCTGAAGTCAACCTTTCCCAGCAATCTGTCAGACTGAACAAAGGGTGGGCCATTGTGAGTGTGGCTAAGTGGTCTGGCCAAAGGGGACACATTTGGTTCAACAATTGCCTTTTAAGAACTTCCTTAAGGAAGTTCTGCCTTGATGACCATCTGATTCTGTGAAACATTCAATTGCAGCCTTTCTGATAAAGCATCTCTTCCTCTCATTCTTCATCACAGACACTGGCCACTTGCACACCAGACACTAAACTAAAATGTGGCTGGCTGGTTTCTGCTCAGCAGAATGAACTGGGATGAACTCTGCTAATATTTGTGGGTCACTGTCTTCTATGAACCCAAGCTACTGGGTTAATTTAATAAACCATGGTTCTGTGTACCATAAGCTAGTGTGTTGTGTGAATATAGGTATCAGGGTGGACCACAGAAGGGAACCGGCGTTGGTGACAAACTGTCTACAAATAAGGCGGTACCTTTATATCAACTCCTCCTGGTGTGTTCAATTTTTTCTCTCCTTCTTCACCAAACTTAGCTTTTTCCTTCCTCTCTTTCTGCCCTTCCTGCTTTCAGGGCACTAGACTGAGCTTGGAGCGTTCTCCCTTGCTTGTTTAAACATTGGTCCCAATGTTGCTCGCTCTCTCGTGCACTCTCGCTCTTACACATACACTTTCCCTCTTTTCCATTTCCCTCCCCCTCCAACCTCCAGGGTTTCATGAAGTCCCCTTTCTTTAATCTTTGCATCTTCTTTGAAAAAGAAATCTTGCTGATGGCTAAAGAGAAGCTCCATTCCACCTGAAGAAGCAATCACATGAGATGAAATGGTGAAGTGATCCGCTTAGCTCTCTTGCGTGCTCTCGCTCCTTAAACCAGCTGCATTAATAAGCTGGGGTTTAAGCCTGTTTCATCACCATTAATTCATTGGCTTTCCCCATTTGCTCCAAGGAGAAAACTTTTTCGCCCCTCGGCTTTTTGAAGCATCAGGTCCCAAGCCTAAAGGAAGACAAGAACAAGTTTTCCAAGGAAGAGAAGAATGTTAGGATTTTTTTTTCGGACACCTCCTATCTACTGTAAATCCTTTATGCACATCAGCACCAGAAGGAAGAAGTCCAAGGAAGAAGTCTAGGCATTCATTCATTCATTCATTCATTTAAGATTTGTATTTTGAAAAATGATCTCCTCCTCTTCTAATGCTTATGTATCATTTATTAACAACTATTAAACCAGAGGAAGAATTATAGAATAAAAGCAGGGGCAGATAAAGTAACTAAGTAACATAAAAGGTTAGGCGAGTCATGATGCCTAGCCATTAGTGATAATGATGCCCTGTTACAGCTACATTTTCTAAATTGTACGTCTTAGGGCTCATGTATCACTAACTATGGCCTGCTAATTGCAGCCAAAGATTCCCTGCTAACTGGCACCTTGGGAAAGGTGCACATCAAAATTGTGTGCTGTATGTTCTCTTTCAGCATGCATGTTCTCCAAGAACCATCCCTTATCATACAGACTAGGTTAAAGTTGGACACCTTGCTGTTCATTGGCCAGCACATGCATATAAGCTAGAAACATGGCACTTGGAAGCTAAGGAACAAACCAGAAAGTGGTACAAGGAATCAGGATCTAAGCTAGATCAGGAAGACCTTGAAATTTCAATTAAAGCTAGAAATACTATCAAATCAATCCTGAGTTCTTGTGAATGTACCCATACAGTTTTTGGAGCAGCATTACAGAAGTGAATTGACATTGCCTTCTTTTCGGATATTTGTTCAACTTCCCAGTCTAGTCTGCAGCCCTGGATTTTCTGTGCTGGCAAGAGAGCAAGCTGGATGCCCTGCCACAGTCCAGAGATATGCAAACCCAGGCAGAACTTTTAGAAGCAAAGAGTCCTTTTTACCTATAGCTTAAGATGGCAACTGTAACGTAGTCATGGCTTGGGGCAGGTCAAGACCAGGAGTCCAATAAACAATGGCAAATCCAAGGGAGAAGACAAGAGACACAGTGAGGTGGAATCCAGAGTTTAAACCTGGCATGACAAGATGAGCACAGCAGAGGCTTGCAAAGTTGGTCTCCCTGTTTTCTGTCAGGGAGGGAGGCCAAGAAGTCAGCCATGCTGAGCCACCCTCCAACTGCACAGCGGAGGCACATTCTTGTTGGAGTCTGCTCTCCTGCCCGCCTGCTTCACGGCCAGTCTATCTGACCTGTGGAGCTCAGCCCTCTGCTCTTGGTCTGGGGGGTGAACTTCAGAGTCTGAGTGGCAGTCAGTGGGTGCGGGCAGGGAGTCCTGGGGGCTTGCTGGATCTGCCTCAGCCAGAGTGAAGGTATTGGTTTCAACACTGCTGGAATCACCCCCTCCAGGACTATCATCCCTAGAAGCCCCTGGCTCTACTTCCTCCTCTTCCTCCTCCTCCTCCTCCTCCTCCTCCTCTTTAGAAGACAAGTCCAGCAAGGACATATCATTGGGGTTCTTTGGAGGTTTCCCATTCCAGTCCTAGCTAGGCTTAACCCTGCTTAGCTTCTGACACCCGCCAAGGTCCACCAGCTGCTGCCCCCTGGTATGGCTTGTCATTCCAGCTAGGCCCAAGTGCAATAGAAGGCCTTTTTGGCTCTATCCTACCCAACAGAAGCCAAGTCCTGAAGGAGTGGAGTCAGTTCATTGAGAAGTTAGCAACTGCATTTTAATGACTGCACAACTTAATCCATCAGATCAGACTTCCCTGGTTCCTTCTAGTTGTTGGAACTTCCTGTCTTCCCAACCAGGATCTTAGCCTAGAATGCTGCAAATTAAAGCCCAGAAGGTGCCAGCTTGAGGAAAGCCACCATAGCTTATTTCCCTGGGATCCAAAGCACTTCCTTGGATGCATTTCCCATTGCTTGTTGTGTTTTGCTCTTTTGTCCGTGCATCAAACATCAGGCTTACTCCAATGCAATGCCACCGCCATGGAAAGACTACCTCGCCAAGCCAGTGCCACCACCGGAGGGTGCGTTCCCAAGAGATCATTGTACCCATGTCAATTCTACAGAAGGAACGGAAGGCTGCTTCCACAAAGGGACAGAAGGCTGCTTCTCATTTGTAAGATTGCCCAAGCTTATGGTCTTGTTCTATTTTGTTTTAAACAATAGTTTCATTACAAGGAGCAGCTTTAATAATCCAATAAGGCAGAACAATGAAGGGATGCCTGGAACACTGAGGCATGCTGCAGCCTTTTCCATTATCCTACAGACAAGCATAAGGGAGTTAGAGTAACATTAACTCATGCTCTCCAAGTTGCCTGTTCATTAAACTATCATGATTGCGGTTTCTATTATTTCCAGGGTTTTGCCATTTATTTACCATTTACCAGCTCATACATATGGAAGGCATGGTTTACACTTCCTGGAGAACTGCACTTTTTATCCTAATTGATTCTGGTAATTAATTTGTTCTACCTGCTGGATTAGATGGAACTGCTGTCCATGTGCCCAAGGATTACCACTTGTCTTTCTAACATCTCTCCTAATTATCTAATAGCATGGGTTGCGAGAATTCTGGCTCTATTAAAACATTTTGACTATTAACAGACCCTGACTGGAATTGTGATGACAACTCAATTTTGACAAATTAGAGCTTAAAATTGGGAGATGAAGGAGAAGTGCCTTCTTTTAATTTCCCTGAATTTAACATCAATAATTAGAGCAATTTTCCAAGATGCGAGCTGAAATTATCTCGGCTGTGATGTGGAGTATCACCCTAATTTTAGCAAATTGACTCTAGGGAAATGAATATTACAGATTAGAAGGGGATAAAAAAAACAGAGAAACCAGAAAATGAGAGAGAGAGAGAGAGCACGAAGAGAGAAAATAAGAAGGGATAAACCATAAGATTGTTAAGAAGTGAATGTAAATAAAATCCCAGCAGAATCATGGGTTTAGCAATGTTTAATGTTGACCCAGTGAAATCAATTGGGCATCTTCAGATTTCAGTGTCTGTTCTAGCATGACTATGCATTTGTCCAATCCAATATTAGGGAGGGATAAAACAAGTTTGAAAGAAAGTACCATGGTGTTTTGGTGGATCATCTTCATTAGCAAAAAGTTCTGTGACTTGTTTGGGCTAACTTTAAAGTGATGGCTCACAGATCTTGTTGGAATCAGAGTTTTTGGAGTAATAATTAAGGAAGTAGCTTTGAGGTTTAAATAGATTTTTTAAAATGAAAATTGGGATAGCTTCTTGGGTCTAACTTGGTACCCTCCAAGTGTGCTGTATATGTAGCTCTGGAATTCCTGCCCATCAGAGTGAAAGTCAGTCGTAATAAATCTTGGGGGTGCCAAGTTAGAGAAAGCGGGGGTAAAGCACAAACACTTCAGTGTCAAAGCCCCTTTCGGTCATGGTGTTCTCTGCAACAGGATTCACACATAGTAATAATTGTAACCTGCTTGTTTGTGTTTTAGTGCATCCTGTGACATCCCCCCTCCCCGTAGTTTGCAAACCATGATTTATGGCTAAGCCAAAGGAATGCAGCCAAAGGGGTGTTGAATTGTTCCTGGTCAGGTTTTCAGGGTGAGTAGTCCATCATCCTCAATGATAGTTTAGTCCCAATTGCATCTTTTGTGTTCCATGGTTCTTCACACCTGCAGCCATGAATGGCTAAGTTTGCACAACTTGCTTAAGTTGGTTACTGAATGGATCCATTTGCGGGGGCTCACGCAATCCAATGAACGATCAGCTAGCCGGGCTAGCTGGCTTCACCCAATGCAGCGCCCCACTCAAAACACACCTTGCCAAGCTCAACAGATGCAGCCATCGTATGCTGTGTGAACAGAGCCCACGGGAAGCCAACCAAGGGCTGTTTCTCTTCTGGTTTACAGGTAACAAAATTGCAAGGCAGTTTGCCCTGTTTAGTGGCAAGCTTCTTTTCTTCACCAGCGAGCTTACCTGTAAAGGAGAGAAGAAGTGGGGGAGGAGGAAGAGGCGTCAGACCAGTTTGATCCTGCCCCATGTTGCCCCCACCCGCCCACCCTTCGGGGTCCGCCGCTGGTTCTCTCTTTCAGCACCACGGAGAGCAGCTCCGCCACTCGCCATTCAGGTGGGCGACTTCAGGCCCGAAGCCGGCCTTCCCTCCGCCCTGCTAATCCGCGATTGGCTCGCTGGAGATGCCCCTCTTGAGCGGCCCTCAAAGGCACATGTCTCCCCCCCCGCCCCTCGCCTCCAAAAGATCTTCAAGATCGCGGCGCGCTCCTCGCCCGGCTCATCCAGGGCGGCAGAGAAGAAGGTGGATCGCTCCAGCTACGAGGAGAACGGCGCCCCGATCCGTCCCCACAAGCAGAGTTGGGGAAAAGGCACGAGATGAACCTCAACTTCACCTCGCCCGCTGTGGCCCCAAGGCCGACCTCCTTCTTCATCGAAGATATCCTGCTCCATAAGCCCAAACCCATGCGGGAAGGGGCCCCCGAGCCTTTTCACGGGCCCCTGGCCTCACGGGTGCCTCTGCTGGACTATGGGTACCCGCTGATGCCGCCCCCGGCCATTTTGGCGCCTCACCCGCACCACCCGCTCCACAAGCCAGACCACCACCACCCCTATTTCCTGACCACTTCGGGTAAGCGCCTCTTCTCTCCAGCGCCAGGTGGGCAACGGTGGGGCCGTCAGATTAGGGGTTTGGGAGAGGCAGAAGCTGGGGTTCCCTCGCAGCCGGCCAGGGCCAGGCGCCAAGGCAGCCAGGAGGGATAGCTGACCCTTTTGGGGAGCAAGCAAAGGGTGCGTTGCCCTCTGAAAGGAAACAGTGCGGATCTCCGAAATCGCCCAGCTGCACGCAGGACTTGGCAGGGGGGAGGCTACCTGCGGAGATCCGAGTCTGCAGCCCGTCGCGGTTGTGGTCCAGGTAAGCGAGCTGCCATCTCAAGTACAGCTTGTCTCCCGCTCCATCCGCCACGGGTGGAAATTCTTGCTTTGCTTTCCGCGGAGGGGCAGATTCCCGTTTTGGCTTCTCTTTTCGAAAATAACAGCGACTTCATTTAGGCCGCCTTTGGCAGACGGTTCCGTTGCTCCCCCACTCCTTCCTGGTATGTCCACAGCATCCTTATGCGCACTAATTCTTCCTGGAAGTTTTCGAGCAAATTAACTTTCAAAACATTCCTTATTTCCGACATTCTTAAACAAGCAAACTAGCAAACAAACAAGCCCTCTGCTCGGCGGCTGCCTCACCCGTGCTCCCTTTCATGCCACCACGGAGGCTACATTTTTGTTGATTTCCAATTTAGCACCAGAAAGTTTTACAGAGTTCCTCTCGAAGGAAGGAAGGAAGGAAGGAAGGAAGGAAGGAAGGAAGGAAGGAAGGAAGGAAGGAAGGAAGGAGAGACTTCGAGGAATCCATGATAAAAATATTTAATCAAATTTTAATCTTACCTTCCATCCGATAAAATATTGGATTTTCCCAATTCTCCCTGCAGTAGGGGACGGATGCAGTTTGGAGTCTGTTTAGAAAGGATCAGGAAAAGGTCGTTAATTTGGAAGAGGACCAAGCCATTACTTTTATTTGCTTTGACAAAATCCCGATCTTTAAAAAGGTGCGGGTTTATAGGCTCTAACTGTATCCATCTGCCACCTCCACACTTATAAAATAAAAGGAAAGAAAAAGAAGATATTGTAGAACAAACGGGGATAAACGCGCGCTTAGCAGCACGGACTCGTGTTTCAGGAAGTAATGCGCTCGCTGAGGTCACTGGGGCTAATTCTGAAGTAAGCGCAGGATTATAACTCAAGACAGTCAGCATATGCTTCTTTACTTGGGAGTAAAATTCATTTAACCCAATGAAATTATTTCTCAGCGGCTTTGGTAAAAGAATCACTTATCGGTAATTCAAGGGGGGGGGGGGGGAGAATGAATAGAGAAAGAACATCCAAAATTATCCTGGCACACTGACTAAGGAGGGCCATGACCATTTCAGAATGAAAAATCCGTTTGCATGGGTTTCTTCCCCAGCTCTTTAAGTTATTTTCATTCCAAAATAGAGGAGGAATCACCCAAACATAAGGAATGCAAACTCATCCCGAGAAATGGCGAAGTTATGGCGCAGGTTATTTACCGAGTTCAAAGAAGATGTGCGCAGCGCTGAGAAGAGCCATCCTGAGCACATTTTCCTGGAATTAGTCCAGGGCAAGGACCAAGGAATTGCTTCCGCGCCGCCTCCCCTGCGCTCCTCTGCAAGACACGCGAATTACTGGTCGGGAAGAATCGAGGACCAAAAGGAAAGCATCGGGGAAAGATTCCCCTAGTAAGCCGGTGGCTGCGATCCTATATATAATTTATCTAGACGTAAGCTCCACTGAAAAATAAAGTTTGCCCTATAAGCGTGGAAAGGGCAGGATTGCCCGGACAGTTATCAGAGGGGTACAGCCAAGCCGCGGGCAGTGGCTTCTCCACGTATCCCGGGACACGCATTTAGATGTACTGACAGTTCTTTTCTCAAGGGGGTCCTTTAGCAAAGCCCCAGGCCCCTTATTCGGACTGGGCGCCAAGCCACGCTTTGTAGAAGGTCCAGGGCATCACTCTTCACCCCCATCCCGCCGGGAACCCGTCTCAAGAAGAGATCGGGGAGCAAGGAACCGCTTCTACGGTGTACACACGCGCGCGCGCGCGCGCGCACAGCTTTACTGAAGCCGGAACGGGCAGGTGCGCTTTCCTTTCGGGAAGGCAGAGAAATTCGGCCCGAGAGAAGTTTGCGCCGCGGCGCGCTTTCGGGCCCGAAAACGAAAAGAATCCGTCTCCTGGCGAGGGACCAAACACTCGGCCGTTAGAAGCCTTGGTCGGATCATCCAAGAAGCTCCTTCTGGAGACTTTTCTGGGGACCGAGATGCCCTGGATTCCGCCCGTCTGCTCTCGGGCTGCACCGCGCTCGAATCCAGGCGTCCGGCGGAGCCCGTGGAACCTGCAGCGCGCTACTTCAGCGCCCGGGCTGCGAGGAGGAGAGGAAGGCGTCCGGAGTCGCCTCTGCAGGGTTGTTGTAAGGAAGGTAGCTGAAAAGTCAGGACGCCAATCACACGGCCGGGTGGGTACAACAGACCCGGCTAAGGGAGGGTCGGGGCCAGCCGGTAAATCAGGGGTCACAAACAAGCGAAATCCCTCTTAGCTTGGCTTGTTGTACTACAGTACCAACTCCGCCGGGGGGTTAGGTTGTAGCTCAGGGTCTCAGGCAGAAACAGACGCCAAGAAGGTGGGGAAAGGTTACCCCATTTTTCGGAGAAAAATACATTCGGACTATTTTACAGGAACAACTAAAACAACAAGAACAATCCAGCAGCAGCAATTGCAGAATCTCAATCTGCTGGAGGGAAAAACGAGCAAGGAGCGAGGACTTAGAGTCCCATTCCATCTGGCGCTCTCCAGTGTGGCGGGAGTAGGAGCCCCATCATCCCCAGCAAATGGGGCCGTGCCGGAGGGACCTGGAAGGCTGCAGCAGCAGCCCTGGAGAGGACCAGAGGGCTGGAAACGCGCGTCCCCCTCGGCAGCGCTTAGAGAAACGCTTCGGAGGGCTGGCGCGCGGCCTCGCCAGGCAGGAATTCTCTGGCAGCTGTTTGGCTGCGCCTAAATTTCAGCTGGCCGAAGAGGTTTCTAAGAGAGTCGCGGCGGGGGGCTACCAGAATCATTGCACGGTCGTGTTTATGTAAAGCTGCGTGTGTTTTATGCGTGTCGGTGAGAGACAGCGTTGTCTTTGCACCATCATCGTCGCCCTTGGTGTGTTTGCACGGCAGGCGCATCCGCGCTTAACTTTACTCCAGGTTCCTTAGTTAACCCAACTTTTTTTCCTTCCTCGACACGCTGAATGCACTCAAGGGCGGCCCTGGTTGGCTTTGCACAACACACGAAGGCAAAATGTTGTGGCCAGTTTGTAGTTCGGCCTGTCGAGAGAACACAGCCGTGGCCCCGCCGTCTTTTACCGAGGTGTCGGGGAACTCCCGCATTTCGGATCAGTTACCCCAGAAGGCTTTGGGCCACTTTTTTATGAGCTCAGCATCCGGCCTCCGGAATGCAGAGAGAGAGAGAGAAAAAATCCCCAACCCGACCAAACAGCATAAAACCTGGGCCGCGAGAAAGCGGGGAGGAAAAAGGAAGGGGCGCTTCGGGAGGCGTGATGGAGCCGCCAAAGCCAGAGGTAGTCTACCCCCGCTGGGGGGCCCTGGCTGACGCGGGGAAGCCGATGCGAGACCGCAGACCTTGGATTCCCCCCTTAAAAAATCTGGGCTGTAGGCTGCGGGAGAAGGACACTCGGCGGCCTGCAGCGGCCCCCGCTCAGACCACGGTCCCCATCTTGTTCCCCGCAGGGGTCCCCATGCCGGCGCTCTTCCAGCCTCACCCGCACGCGGAGCTCCCGGGCAAGCACTGCCGCCGCCGGAAGGCCCGCACCGTCTTCTCCGACTCGCAGCTCTCGGGCCTGGAGAAGCGCTTCGAGATCCAGCGCTACTTGTCCACGCCGGAGCGCGTCGAGTTGGCTACGGCCCTCAGCCTCTCCGAGACCCAGGTAGGGCCGGGCTGCAGGAGGAACCCCCCTTCCTGCCAGGTCAGGGGGCGAAACAGCCTTTCTTCCCCGGGAGGCGGCCTGAGCCCCCGGCCCCTCCGTCCCCGGAGCCCAGAACCAGGCTGCGCTCCCGTTGAGCCCCTGTCTGAGGCTCCGTTCGTACTGAATACTACTGATCCCCTCTCTGCGAAGCGGTCTGTCATTAAGATCCAAAATGGAAGCGCGCAAGCCTTGAAGCAACCATTTCCCCCGTCGGGGGAGATGGGCGGTGATAGAAATTTGAACAATCAATCAATCAATAAAAAATTTCGAAGCAAATATGTGAAATAATAATAATAATAATAATAATAATAATAATAATAATAATAATATAATACTTTTGGCAAAATCAGAAAAGGTCCAGTCTCCCGTCCAAAATCCTTCTATATATCTCTAGTAAGTCTCTAGTAATGAGGAAGGATCCTGCTAGGGCAGGTACCTAATGGGACCGGGCAAAGCATCTCAGGTTGCACGCGTTTGCTCAGAAGTAAATCGATGAATTTCAGTGGGACTAACTGAAGTTTGGAAAGGGGTGCACCCTTACTTTTTCTTTCCACGTTCCCGGGGGAAGGAGAAGGGGGCAGGCTGCAGTTGAAGGCATCCGGTACCCACCAGCAAAGCCCCGCTGGATTTACTTCCGAGAAAAACGGCCCGGGGATCTGAGGAATTAAACGCCGATGGAAAAGTCCAGAGCGCCCCTGAACAGGTGAAAAGGGCTTTCTGCCGCTCCTTCCTCCCCAGTCAGTCTGAGGTGAAGGGTAGCAGAGCTAACCTGGCGTGGACTTGAGTGAGGGAGTCTCTCTCTCTCAGCCTCAGTTTCCCGAGCGTAAAATTTCATAAGGCCTCTGCTGAGTTCAGGAGAAAAGATTGGGCAAAGCTCCATTCTTCTCGAGATGGGCCCCTGCTGCGAGCTGAATGGTAGGCCTGTCCTTTCCACGCTCCCGCCCCACAAATCGAAGTTCGCGGCAATCCTCGGGCTACGCGCTTGCACGAACACGTGTAAACGCGGCCACGCCGGGGGAGGCCAGCCGGCCCGTTCTGTCCCCGAGCGCTCGGGCAGAGAGGGGCAGCGCTGCGGCCTCTAGAGATTGCCGAACTCCAATGCCAGGACCGGAGGGCTGGCCGGCGGGGGACGATGGGAACTACAGTCCAATAACGTCTGGACTATCCCACTTCGTATGGACCGGAAAATAAGACGATCTTAAATAAGGCTCCCCCCGCCCTCCCGCCTCGAAGGAAGGTTAGAAAAAACGGCCTGCTCATTATTCCGGTATGCTTTGCGAATCTACAAGTGGGTTCACACAACACGTCTAACCTAGAGCCTGAACTGGATCATAAACTAAGCCAACCGAGTTGACTTGGCCGCAGACACCCTAACCAAAGTTTCACGAACCCGGCTTAGCGTCCAGCTCGGCCACCGGGCGAGCCCGTTGCGGGAGTCGGCGGCCAAGGCTGGCCCCCCGTTCTCCGACTGGCCCCTCGTTCTCCGCTCTCCCCGCAGGTGAAGACCTGGTTCCAGAACCGGCGGATGAAGCACAAAAAGCAGCTGCGGAAGAGCCAGGACGACGCCAAAGCGGCCGGGCCCGAGGGGGCGGACCTGGCGCCCGGCGACCCGGAGCTGGACCCGCCGGGCCAAGCGAGCGCCGCCTCGGCCTCCTCGACCTCCGAGGCCCGCCCGAGCGGCCCCGCGCCGGCCTTCCTGCTGGACGAGCCGGAAGACGAGGTGGACATCATCGAGGGCGGGGAGCTGTGCGGGCCTCAGCACCTCATTTAGGGCGCTGGGGGCGCGGAACGTCGGAACTGGAGCTGGTGGTGGCCCGAGGCCGGGAGGGAAGGCGGGCGGGCGGGCGGCCGCTGCGAAAGAGACTTCTGGGTCCCAGTGGGATCGGGGGCCCTCCCTCCTCTTCCTCTTCCCCTCTCAGGACGGGGGGCTGCTTTGCCAGCATGTCCCGCCCAACCCCTCCTCGAGGCCGGGAAAAGGTGGTGTGAACCGAGTGGGAGGAAGCGGGCTGAGGTTCAGAAAGACACGGGTTAGAAAACACAATCCCGTCAGTAAGAACTGCCCTTCGTGCTATCTCACTCTCGCCCCCCCCCCCCAGTAAGAAAATTCTAAGATTGGAAAACAACCCGCATCATCTCTTTGGGTTGGGCTGGGTTGTGTGAATAGGGCTGAAGGTTTGCTGGAAGCTAAGCGGCTCTTCTCCAATCACCCACATCCTGTAGGAAAAGCCTAGGACACGTGGAACCCCTGGACAGGTGAGAAGCGTCCACAAACCGGCCGTTTTTCCAACACACGTGAAAGTGTGAAATCGTTTCGGGTCAGAGGGTCGTCGGAACCGTGCGGGCTCTCTTGCGGTTGGCCCGATTCTGCGCGTTTTTATTCCCAAATAAGGTTTAACCAGATTTACTTCTCCTGCAAGCCTCCTTAAGATACGAGTCGAAAAAACCAGAAGGGGGGCGATCCGGGGCCCCGTTGCTTTGAGCAGGCATTAAAGGGGGTTTAACGCGGGCCGAAATTTATTCCCGGTTGTTGTTTTCAGGCCTTTCTTTTACCAATCAGTTTCTTTGGAAAAGCGGCGGCTCGTTCTCCCGAGCCGTGCTAGCGGACTCTGACGTCCTTCGGTCGGTGACAATCACCTTTTAAAGCCGAAAGAGAGTTTTGCCTACCAAACGTAATCCGCGAAGGTCGTGGGAATGGGAGGGAAAAACGCAGCACAAAAACGGAGCGGACGGAAGGCAGGCGAGTGTTGTATTTTACAAAGGCGAAATAAAATAAACTCCTGCGGAAGAATTCACGAGGAGGACTGATAATTTGAAAGCCACAGCTAAACGCGCCTCGGAGGGAGGGAAGCTAAGATCAATCGGCGGGGCTTTCCAAATTAAACGTGCCAAACGCCTTCTTTGGAGGCGACAGCGAAAACAGGAACAAATTGGATTTGGTGCCGGGAAAGAAAGAAAAGCGAAGTCTCCTGGCGCTTAAAAACTGGACGGTGGTTGTGGTTGTGGGGAGTGTTTTTTTTTTTTTTTGGCCATCTACGTGCATTTACTTGAGAGGAAGCCCCATTGACCTGTTGGCCAGAAGACATTCAAGGAAAGAGTGAGTGGGCTGCAGATCGATTGCTACCTCGCTGGGTATGAATTCCGTGCGCTAAAGGGGGGAGGGGGGCCTTTCTGTTCCAAATCCTGCAATCCTTTAAGGTCAGTCCTGCTGATTCCAGCGGGGCCTTCTCCTTGTGAAGTCTGGGAAAAAATGGAGATCTATCATCTATCTATCTATCTATCTATCTCCTATCTATCTACCTACCTACCTACCTACCTACCTATCTATCTATCTATCTATCATCTATCTATCATCTCTCTCTTATCTATCTATCTATCATCTCTCTCTTATCTATCTATCTATCTATCTATCTATCTATCTATCTATCTCCTATCTATCTATCTATCTATCTATCTATCTATCTATATCTTATCTATCTATCTATCTATCTATCTATCTATCTATCTCCTATCTATCTATCTATCTATCTATCTATCTATATCTTATCTATCTATCTATCTATCTATCTATCTATCTATCTATCTATCTATCTATCTATCATCTCTCTCTTATCTATCTATCATCTCTCTCCTATCTATCTATCTATCTATCTATCTATCTATCTATCTATCTATCTATCTATCTATCTATCTATCATCTATCTGGACACAGGTCCTCTATTCAATCTCATCTTCCTTAAAAACGGATCCTAAGTTTCCAAGGTGCTAAGAGGCAGGATATATGATTTTGTTTGGGGGGGGGGGCGCTTTGTGATCCCAGCCACTCTAGCATGTAAACCCAGCTGCTATGGTTTGATGGTGGTGTGGTGTGACATCTGAAGCCAGCCAAGGGTGGGGCTTGCAGTCCTAGGGTGAAGCAACCTGTGCCTTGGTGCACTCTGGAGATTAGGTCACTGTGTGTACTGATATGGTCTCTCCCAAAATCTTTTATCTTGCCCATGCTTTTAAACATATTTACTTTTTCAACTATTCAGCTTGTGTTCCTCAAAATATCTAGAGTACATGGTAAACTCAATGTCATAATTTTCTTTGTCCCTCCCCTCCCCTCCCCTCCCCTCTCCTCTCCTTTCCTTTCCTCCTTTCCTTTCCTTTCCTTTCCTTTCCTTTCCTTTCCTTTCCTTTCCTTTCCTTTCCTTTCCTTTCCTTTCCTTTCCTTTCCTTTTGCACGGCCAAGTAAGTGAGAAAACTGAATGTTTTTTCTGCAGTTCTTGCAGTTGTGCCCGAACTTGGTCCAAATATCTTGCTCTTACGTTCCAGGGTGTTTTCTCCAACACAGTACAAATTCTGAAAGACCCGAGAGACCCAGGAAGGAGCCTGGGGTTTCTAAGGGAGCGCTTTTCAAGCATTAATTAAACTGTCGGGTTTCCCTTTATCTTATATACATTCCTCGTTAAGACTCTGGAGGATATTTTTCTTTAAAATCTAGGATATATGGAAAGAATGTTGTATATCTGCAGTGGAGGGATAATCCTAAAGTCTGGGGTGATGACTGTTTCTACTTTTATTTCCTCTCTTGGAAACATTTGCAAAACAATGATTAGAAAGTAGGTTTTTGTTCTTATTCTTTTGGATTCCAGTGCCTTCATCTTTCACCTCTAAATCCCCATCCATACACTAGATTGTGCCCAATCATCTGCAGCAAAGATAAATGACTGTGTTCTGCTTGGTTCTCCCCCCCACCCAAACAATGTTGTGGTATTAGGGCCTCCTAATGAAATAAAACAAACCAACCAACAAATAAGGGATGGTGAAAACAGCCAGAAGTTGGCTGATTTGTCTCCTTGAAGAACTTTTCTTCATTGCTGTTTCAGAATCATGTATGGATGCATTGTAATCCGAAGCAAATCCCATCTGAATTTACGTAAATTAAGCAATTCTAGACTGCAGTCTGAGTTTTGATTTGAAATTTGGTGACTTATGAGCTCTTGCATTTCCAGCCTTGAAGGTATACAGCAAATGTAATTTTTCCTGAAGCTTTTTTCCTTCAAGGCACAGTTTTTCTGGCCCTTTAATAAAGGGCTGTGAAGTTTAACCCATTAATCAGTTAGCTTAATCAATTCAAGATATTTACATGGCTAAACATGTGTCCTGATTTCTTAGGCAGCAGATCTCTAAACAGTAGAAGCAGTTATTTATTTTTTAAAAGCCAAGAGGACAAACACTGACTTAAAAATGGATGCCTCTTCATTTCATTCACTCTGAAGCAAATGGCTTTTCTGTGAGGGTGCCTGTAGCAAGATTGGGCATGAAGTACATCAAGAAAATACCTTATTCTTTAAATGTTTTAAAGTAAATTATAGATAAATTTATAAAAGGAAGGAAGGAAGGAAGGAAGGAAGGAAGGAAGGAAGGGTGGGTGGGTGGGTTAATGCTGAGGAACTGTGTTTTTACCACAGTGCAGATACAAATATCCAGATACCACTAGATGGCAGCAAAGATTTAGAGTTTTCTGTATCTCCATTGCCCTCTACTGGTTATGCAGATTTCTGCAGCCCAGATGTGGTAGCCCTAATTTAACTCATCTGCAAATGTAAGCAGATTGGTGAGCTTGCCAACTGATTGGTTACTACCTACATGATTAGTCAACTTGCAGCCCATTTCTGGGGAGAAAAAACTACTGAATTAAACTATAATAAATCTTCAGTTGAGATCCCTATTCTTGTAACCTAAGGGCGGTGCATGCTTCAGAAATTAATTGGAAGAAGTGCTTTGGACTCTGGGCAAACAATGTGCGGCTGCGTTAAGGCATCAATTCACTGAAATTAATGTAAACCCGAGAGCCAGTTTGGTGTAGTGATCAGGGCACCAGGCTAGAAACCAGGAGACCGTGAGTTCTAGTCCCACCATAGGCATGAAACCAGCACGTCACTCCCTCTCAGCCCTAGGAAGGAGGCAATGGCAAACCACTTCTGAAAAACCTTGCCAAGAAAACTGCAGGGACTTGTCCAGGCAGTTGCCAGGAGTCAACATTGACTTGAAGGCACACATGCACAAAAAAGTAAACTCAGTGCCTCTGGTCATCCTTTGGCTTAATGTGTCATGCTGGACTCAGAAAGTTGGTTCAACTGAGATAAACAGATAATGTCTGTACTGAGTTGTGAAACACTTAACATCCTTTACCACTGTCTATGTTGTACTTGAGCAACCTTTTTCTTACTATAGAACAGTGTTTCTCAATCTCATCAACCTTAAGATGTGTGGACTTCAACTCCCAGAATTCCCCAGCCAGCAGAATTCTGGGAGTTGAAGTCCACAGTTCTTAAAGTTACTGAGATTGAGAAGCACTGCTATAGAAGTTCTCATAGGAAGTAGAAACCATTTTCCTTACACCCACTTCATATTCACATGAACTCATTCCTGTTAGACCTCATCTCTTCATTCCATACTTTACTATTCTTCCACCAAACTTTTTCAACCTGGTCCCCTCCACAGATGTCAGCCTGCATGTTTCCACTGTCTCCCATCACATTTTAGAAAGAAGGAAACTCTAGAGGCCTCCATGGTTTGTTTAATTGTGTATTAAATGTATATCCCACCTTTGGATCAGTACTTCAAGAGCAAGTTGAGCCATCCTCCCATCTTTTCCACAACAGCAATGCTGTGAGGTAGGTTGGGCTGAAAGAGTTCCTGGCTCAAAGTATCTCAGGGATCTTCCATAGCTGACAGCGGATTAGAACATGGGTCACCTCAGTCACAGTCCAAGACCTTCACCACTGCATCGTACTGGAGCTCTCTGCTTCATCCCTCTGAACAAATAAAGTTAGGCTTAGCTGGTGCCCTTGTCCTCAAGTGAAAAACATGGCTGCCTTCTGTGGAATCAGAGTGGTACAAAGCAAGGAAATATGGAAGAAGATGTTGATTGTCATAATATTGTAAAGTCCTCTTTGTGTTTTCTGAAGTTCTGCGAATGATGACAACGTCAATACAAAGTTCAGGCATGAAGAGACATTCAAAAGAGGATTCAGTTCCTCTTGATTTGTCTGGAGAGAAAAATACAGATGGGGCTTAATTAATTATGCAAATAGGAGTGCCTGATTTTAGATCAAGCCATTGTTATCCATTGAATTAATATTTCTAATGGAACTTTTGTTCTGGGTCTGCTCCATTGTGGAATTCAGCTGTTGGTCCATTACTCACAAGTCAGTGTAAACAAACTTGGCTAAACAAAATTGCACACCTCTGAGTTATATTGCAATATTTTCAGACCATACCTTCTTCACAATCCATCCTGGCAGGAAAATCATCCAAATGTATAGGATTTAAGTTCCCTTATAGATTTGGGTGTGGGTGTGTGTAAGATCTTTTACTCTCAAAGTTTAGTGGTCTGGATCCGAAGGTTTACAATATAAATCCCTCTTCAAGTAAGGATGGATCCACAATTTTTTTGTCCTGTACTCCAGGTGATATGAAAAGCATATCTGGTACTGAAGGTGAGCAATTAAGACATTAAGCATTGTCAAACACATAGCTATATTTGCATTTTATCCTAATAATAAGCCCATCAGCTCATTTTCAGGAGACTGAGGCTACTTCAACTAAATCCTCTGATCAAAGCAAAAATGGCACTTGCATTTTTTTTTAAAAAAAAATCAGAAATGGAAATGCTAATTTAGACCCCTTAATGTGTGGTGGTAAGAGACTCCTTCAATTAACTTAATTCTATGGCTCAGGAAAATAATAATAATAAAAATAGATACAAAGAGTCAGATTGGAAAGGTAGAAATGCTCATTAAATTAAAAAGGTCCAGCATTCATTATTTCCAGCATCTGGGGCTAAACACACATATGTTGCTCATCAAAGGGGTGTGCGTGTGTGTAATGGGTTAAATTGAGAATATAATCTAATTAAAATATTAAGCGTGAGTAAACAGTTCTTTGATATCCCACTAAAGGTTTTATTAAAAATAGGTTCTCCAGCTTTGTATTAAAGGAATTATCACTTTTAATCAGGAAAACAAGAAGTTTAGGGAGCTCCTCAGAAATACTTCAAAGTCCTGCCATTTCTGTAGCTTTGTTGCTATTATCAAGAGAGAAACCGCTTTGAATGGCAGCAATCCAGACGTGCTTCTGTGTTGCAGATTTTCAGGCTGCATTTTGGAAGCACTAAGTGAGAATAACCGGGAAACAGGGAGAGGACAATGCTGCTTGTTGCGCAATCTCAGTGAAAACTGTCTAAGCTAGTGGCCAAACCAAGCACACGTGGCAAAGAATTTTATAAATGTCTACCTGGTTGTAAAACTGGGGAGGGCAATGTATCTAAACGTCTCCTAACTTAATATTAGGGACACTTGGTTTGTACCAAAAGTTGGCTTGTACCCAAAGTTTTCTCTGGTTGCCTGACACATTCTCCCCTGTAATCACAAACACAACAGAACAAAAACAGGTTCATACACATGTGGCCGTCTCCCCAAAATGCCCAAGGCTTAATTTTAACTATAGCCTTATGAAGGACATACCCCAGAATCTTTTCTTCCCCAAACCATTGTGCATAAAAACTGTGGGACCACAGATCTCATTGTTGGGTTCTCCTGAAAAGAAGATGGTGGTCGTAATCATATGATCAATGTCCTGCCAATTTTTTGCATGCTTGGTAAAAAAAAGGGGGGTGTTCTTTGCTCACGTGGTTGTGGCTGTCATCTTGACTTTTTTGACCCACCCCACTGGGTGAAAAAGAACTCTAATTCAACTTGGGTGAGGTGAATGAGGAAGGGGCTTTACACCAGGAAGGGGCAACTGCCTGGGGTCCCCCTACCTCTTTTTTGTAGTAGAATCTCCCAGGATCGTGCTGTGGAAATTTGGTGCAAGGGTTTGTTTTCTGGTAGAAAAGAAAACAAATTAATTGTGCAAACCTTGGGATAGGCTTCATACATCTGAAACAGCCCCCCTACTAACCCCAGAAAATATGGAAGGAGAAAGAAACCCTAAAAAATTGTCCCACTCCCTTGCTGATGTCATACGATCCTGGGCACCATGCCTGGTTGACAAACCACAAGCCAAAACTGAGCAAAACATGGCTTAGCATAATGTGTAAACCCATCCATTGTATTTCCAGAAGTAGGCACATGGCATCTGAAGTGTGCATCTAAAATGCATAATGGGAATGGGACAAACATTCAGAAGATTTTCATCAGAGATCCAGAATTGCCTGCTGAGGAGCCAGAGCAAAATCCCCCCCCCCCTAATGTGTAAAATGACACAGCTGGGATCATCACCTAGCCAGCCTTGGCTGATCTTGGCAAAGTGAAGCGGAGTCAGGCCTGGTTAGTTCTTGGATCAGAAATCTCTGGACTGTAGAGCAGATTGTGAAACTGAAAGCGTGTCTCTCTCAAAAGAAGGTATTGGCAAACCATTTCCCTCCTGTTGCCAAAGAAAACATGGACGTGTCCATGAAGTCATCAGGAGTTGAGCTGAACTCAAGGGAGAGTTGACTTAATGCGTGAAACAACTGTTGAAAGGAATGAAAAACAAAATGGGTCACCTGCGCTTCAGCAACTGACATCATACATTGGACCTCAGAACTTGTCTTCTGCTGAGGGAAACATGCCTGAGGGCAAGATCACTTGCGTGCCACCTGATGAACGCTTGATAAGGAGGGACTTGGAAGTCCTAACGGAGCCCATTTTCAGCTGGTGCAACAGCCAAGCTGAGGTGACATGGTCCAAGCAGTCTGATACTTTCTCCAAACACCTCATCCTAATTAGGCCTGCTGCGCTGTTCCCTCCTGAGCACCACCATTTATTTTTTTGACAGCAATGCAAAGATGCGGCTCTGGAGGGAGGGAGAAGGGCAGGTCCTCCCACCACAACCTGTGGCACCCCCTCACAATGCATGACTCCGAGTACCCCCCGTGATGCACATAGGATGCCACATGGTGACCAGCTGCCCTTCAAAGCGCACACCTGAGGTGCAATGAAATACCATCTCTGAGGCATCAACGGGAAGGGAAATTGGGCAACTGGCCTCGTTCACCACCTGTCCTAGTCCACCGCTCAAAGCAGGTGCTTCATTTAGGCTGGCCCTTGAGCCATCAAATGGTTTTAGAAGGGAAGCCATGGAAAAGAGGGAAAAGAAAGATCACTTCTAGATCATCATATACTCAATGCTTTAATTATCAACAATAAAATCCAACAAAAATAAGTAAAGCTGAATGCAACTCATGGAAAACATCCCAGATCTTACAGAAGTTCATTAAACTCATAATTGTCCGCTAGTCCTTTAGGACCCTGAGTGAACGTGGCAAGAAGAGGGCGGATGAGTGGAGGAGCTCAGTAGCCCGGCTACTGCGAAGGTCGATGGTCCCTCTGGTGATGGGCTCATCAGACAATATGGAGTGTTTTGAATGCAGCGACCACCTGCTTCTCCTTTTCATGCCTGTTTTGCAGCGATTCTAGAGAGGAGATGGGAGGAAGATTCTCTCCGTTTAAAGTGCGCGCCAGGTTTTTCTCCTCTTTGGTCTCTTGTTCGGACGGTCTTGAGACAAAGAGTCTGGGCTTGGGAATTGTCTTGGCGTACTCAAGGGCCTGCAGAAGCAAGGAAACAAGGCCATCAAAATTGGTTACTAAAAAACCTCTAACCCAAGATTAGAAAGAGACCGTTTCCAAGGAAGAAGCAGAGGGAGGGTTCCCCTACATCAGCACCCCCACAAATTCTTACCCCATCTAAAAACAAAAACAAAAACAAACCTCCCCCCAAAACCTCTCCATTTAATTTTTTTTCCACCAAGCTGAAATTCCAGATTTCAATTTATAATAGAACCATGGCAGAAAAAAAGGGCTGGAAGGGAAATTTTTAAGAAGAACATAGAACCAGCAAGTAAATAGAGACATCTGTTTTACTGGCCACACAGTGCATGTAAGGAATGAATAACAAAATTGTCTGGTTCACTGTACTGGTAGAAAGGGAAAGTTTACAGCTTCCCTTCATGGTTGGGATCAGAACGGCTTCTCTGCAGATGCCAACGTTCTGCTACTCCACCCACCAAATTTGGTAGGACTCGATCTCAGCTAATTGGAGTCTCATTGGCAACTTTTTGAGGTGGTAGGCATGGTATACTATCTTGTTTGAGGGCACATATATGCTCCCCCCCCCAATAAGTGGAAATCTTGCAAGATTTCTGCAATTTCCCCCCTTTAGGATTTCAAGCCAGAATGTTGAAACTAGAGGAATTGCAATAAACTGTCATGAAAATGCTAGTGAGAAAAAAACTATGTTTGGATCACCACACCCCTTTGATGAAAATGCTAAAAATCCAGATGATTCATTGTCAAGACAGAGAACTAGTGGCATTTTGATCACTCAAGAGAAAGCTCTGTCTTGATCCTTCCAGACAGTCTCCTGCTGGCCATGTTGCTTTGCTGGTTCCTACCTTCTGCCTTGATACCGCTGATTTGTTCTCCGATCTCGGCTGAGGTTTCCGTGCACTTGAGATATTCTTCAGATTGTGTTCATTTACTTGCTTGGCATAAACTTTTTGGTGCTTCATCTTTTCTGACTGTCAAAGGACAAACAGGAGGAGTTCAAGGGCAGGCTTATGATGAGTACTGAAAAGTTCGAGTAGGATCTTTAGAAGGCAGCATGGCACACGGAGAGCTGGACTTGGAACAGAGGGGGATCCTGGGTTTTAGAGACTCTTGCTCAGCAAGACAGAGCTTTGTGGATAATATTTAGCCAGTCATGATTTTATGAGCTATGAATTTCTTATGGAAAATAAGCATGTGAGTATGATGAATGACTTCACTTATTGTTCCCCCAACCTGCTCTTCAGCAGGGTTAAAGGTAAAGGCTCCCCCCGCACATTTGTGCAGTCATGTCCGACTCTAGGGCCGGTGCTCATCTCCGTTTGTTAGCCGAAGAGCCAGCATTGTCCGAAGACGCTTCCACGGTCATGTGGCCAGCATGACACACGCGGAACGCTGTTACCTTCCCACCGAAGTGGTACCTATTCATCTACTTGCATTTGCATGCTTTTGAATTGCTAGGTTGGCAAGAGCTGGGGCGAGTGCGGGAGATCACTCCGTCACGCAGGGCTAGGGATTCGAACCTCCGAACTTGCGATCTTCCGATCGACAAGCCTGGCGTCTTACCCGCTGAGCCACCACGCCCCTTTTTCAGCAGGGTTGGGTGGTACCAAAATCACCACGAGAACCATTGGTGTGGGCCCAACCTGGTGGAACGTTGTTCTTTTTGATAGAAGACTTGTCCTAGTTGTTGTTAAAGGTTGTTCCAAGACGAGCTAAAATGTTGGGCAGATTGTTTTATTTGTTGCTGGTGTTATGTAATCTTGTTTACTTACTTTGTCGAGTGAGGCATTAATTATATCTGAGCTTTTGGGTTTCTTTTTTTATCGTTCGAAATACCCAAGGGATTATGTTGAAATAGGCAAAGTATACGCATGAAATCATCGCAAGGATGGGGGAGGACAAAATGTCTTGGCTTTACAGAGGACGTTTCACTGCAGTACAGCCTATTTTTAAAATTCTGATCGGAATGGCCCAAGGTATTTGATTGATTATTTGATTGATTAGATTTACTTCCCAACTTTCGTTCAGGAGCAAAAGATGGAATACACAGCACTTCTTATTCCCATTTCCCCAAACAAAAAATAGGTTGAGCTGAAAGGGAGGGACTGACCCAAAGTCCCCCAGGGAGTTTCTGAAGCTGGGGGGGGGGGGGACTAGAACTTGGGTCATCCAAGTGCCAGTGCAGCATCTTCCCCACTGCACCACGCTGGTCCTTTAAACATCTTGTTCCACAAGCAATCCCAGCAGTTCTTAAATTGCTGCACACTGACAAACTGTTGCATTACTTGTGACAACAACTTTCTCTGATGCTGTTGCTAACCTGCAACAGCTGTACCGGCCCTGGTGTGTCAGTAACACGGAAGATACCCAGCATGCTTTCCTTCAGAGCAACTTGTGAAATAATTCAAAGTCAACAAATCAAAATGAAAATGAGGGGACGGGGAGAGAGGCTTTTCTCAGAATCTTTCTTGGCTAATCGGCTTCATCTTCTCCTTTGGTCTAGTAATTTATTTATTTTATTTTATTCATTTTATTTATTTTCTATCCCGCCTTTATTATTTTTTATAAATAACTCAAGGCGAGGAACATACCTAATACGCCTTCCTCCTCCTATTTTCCCCACAACAGCAACCCTGTGAGGTGAGTTGGGCTGTGAGACAGGGACTGGCCCAAGGTCACCCAGCCGGCTTTCATGCCTAAGGCGGGACTAGAACTCTCAGTCTCCTGGTTTGCCATTGGCTCCTTCCTAGGGCTGAGAGAGAGGGACTGGCCCAAGGTCACCCAGCCGGCTTTCCTGCCTAAGGCGGGACTAGAACCCTCAGTCTCCCGGTTTGCCATTGGCTCCTTCCTAGGGCTGAGAGTGTGTGACTGGCCCAAGGTCACCCAGCTGGCTTTCACGCCTAAGGCGGGACTAGAACCCTCAGTCTCCCGGTTTGCCATTGGCTCCTTCCTAGGGCTGAGAGAGAGGGACTGGCCCAAGGTCACCCAGCCAGCTTTCCTGCCTAAGGCGGGACTAGAACTCAGTGTCTCCTGGTTTCTAGCCCGTTGCCTTAACCACTAGACCGGCATAATGTGCATTCAGCTCTTTGACGATTAGATTTGCTTAGTTGTGTTGACTTCCATTTTTCCCTTTTGCGATAAAGCCAGGTCCATCTAAATTCAGCAGAGCAGCTCAATCGCATCAAAGTAATGCACTCTTGAACCCACCAGAAGAGAATGAACTTGGGCGTACTTATCTGCAATTGGAATTCTCTGCAGGTGAACACTGACTAATGGATACGTTCTGTCAAGGCCAAAAAAAAGCTACAGCTTGGAAGCATGATCCACTCTGAATGCTGCCAGAAGTTTTCTGGACATTGATTTATTTATTTCGGTCGTGAAGAACAGAACCCAAGGGAGATAGCAAGGAAAGGAAGGGGGTCAAGTCCCGTTAAGACCTTCCAGTGACCTTTTCCCTTCTCTCCCTCAATTTCTGAGGTTAGAAAGGGCCAAGTGGTTAGAATACCAATAACGATCCAGCTCTCCCCACTAGCAGAGATAAAACTTCTTTTCTAGCAGTGGGGATCTCTCATATCCCCAAAATAGAGAACCACATCCAAAGATTTCTGTTGAGTCACATGAATGCCCCGTCTGCCTCAGCATTCAGGGTTCAACAAAGACCGGCCAGTTTTGCTTAGAATAGGCTTCCCCAGATGCATTAAATAAACATCAACTCCTAACATTCCCAGCCAATGTTACCACCACAGCTGAAAGATCCTCAGGAGCAAGTTCTGAAACAATGGGTCTCCTCTGCTAATTGTCTCCTGAGTCAGAGGTGTTGTTGCTGAGTAAGATAGCCCAAGTGACCTTCAGGAGTAGAACTCTCTACTGTGAATGGATCCAGTCCTTCAACCAGGAATGTGCAATTCCAGATGTTTTGGACTACGTCTCTGACGATCTCTTGTCTCTGGCTGTGCTAACAGGACTAATGAGATTTGAAGCCTAAAATACCTCAGGAATACCAGATTGCCTTAGATCTAAGTTAGTAGCTGAGTGAACTCTGAAGGTGCCATCTCTTTTTTATCATTCTGGAATCTCTTGCCAATTAGCTACATTGGTTGCACCAACATTCTACTATTATCCACTAGTACTATTAGAGATTTATTTATTTATAATTCAAATTTATCACCGCCCATCTCCCCCAATGGGGGACTCTGGTTCTTTGTCTATTCGCTTCATCCTGATTTTAATTTTGTAACTTATCAGCCTCCACAACCTCCATTTGTAAAATTCTGCAGGACAAATGCAACCCGAAAAGGAGATATTCATAAATGCCATTCTTCTTACTTTCTCTTTGATGGTTTCATAGTCGGGTCCAAGGCCTCCAAGCCTCACATCCATCTTCGTGTAACCTTTTGCCCTAGAGCCCTGAACAAAGAGGTAAAATGAAGTTTTGCAAGGAACAATGTGGGCCCAGCAAGTATCAGCTACAGGAAGAGCACAAAAAACAGACAGAGCCTTTGGGAGAGGAGTATCACAAGCAGGAAGTTTATAGGTCTGTATACCACAAAGGAGGAACCAAGATCAAGAGCCACCTTAGACATAAAGGGAAAGTATAGTTATCTACTATGTGAATAAACTGGAGACTCACACATTTACCCTCCCATCTCCTTTGCTGCAAAAAGGAGACTATTACTATTAAGAATTTGCTTTGTTTTAAAGTAATCAAAGTTCTCTGTGACTGCCAAACTCGGGGAACCGTGATTTGTTTAAATACTAGCTAAAAAGAGGAGGAAATGGGTGATGTGTGAGTGTAATCATGCAAGTCCAGGGTTCATTGAGGAATGTTCTTGTAAATAGAAGCCATGGTTTCTTATGTCAAAAGTAAGAAATGCTCCCAATTCCTTCCAGGAACTAGGAACATTGCTGAAGTATAATGATAATCTAGAAAGAGAAATCATATTTTAAAGACTTTCAGCATAATGCTCTCATTTTCCATTGTAAGTCTCAGCATTAACTGTAGAATCACAATTTCCCAACTACTTGAGGAAAGCCAGCAGTGCCAAAGAGATTTGGGAATGCATTTGGGAAAGGCAGACCTGAAACTAACAAGTTGGGAAAGAATGAAAACCTTTAGCTCACAGCTTTCCAAACTGTGTGTCGCGACACTTTAGTGTGTCGCAACACACAGTCTGGTGTGTTGCCACACAACCCGGAAGCGGTAGCGGGGGCGTGCATGGTGGCAGCGGCAGCAGCGCACCATCAGCGCTTCCGCGTTTTAGCGGAGGTTGCCGTCGCCGTGCACGCCCCCGCACGCTCCCCCGCTGCCGCCGTTGGTGTGTCGCCAACAGCGGCACTTTAGAAAGCACTGCTTTAGCTCCATTCCCTTTTGCATTTATGGAGTTCTGTGGAATAGCTTCTCCAACTTTGCCGTATCTCAGCTTGGTCTGAGAAAGGCTTACCCATCAACATGGGAAACACTGAGCAGAAAACTTCTCAAAAGTGTGGACTTCAAAGGAACAGCCAAGGTATATTTTGGAATTCTGACCACTGCTGTCCAAAAAATTCTTCAGAAATTTCAGAATAAGAATGTTATTCCCTCCCTTCCCGAAGAGGGTGATAAATAGTCTGAGTACAAGAGAGGGAGGGAGACTGAAAGAGAAGACATCTACCCTGTAGCTACAATTTTAATCCATCTTTCTTCTTCTCAATGCCGGTCAAGCAGTAAGTCTCAAAACAGGCCCCAAGTCTGTGCAAAAATGCATTTAGTCTGTCCTAAAAAAAGGGCCTAACTCTGTGCAAAAATGCATTCAGTTTGTCTTCTTTGAGGTCAGAAGCCACTTTGGGAATTTCTGGTGATATTTTTAACGTACAAACAACTGTAGGAAACCTGAACCATTTTTTTTAAAGGAACTCAAAGAGAAATTTCAGAGAAAGTGTCCCAGAGTTGGGTTTGGTAGCAGAATGGCAAGAACATTTCTGTCTTAATCTCCAGAAACCCATACTGTGGCCTTTGTTTCCTTGTGAAACTGTGGACGGAGGCCGAACCGAAAAGGAAATGGATACATGGAGGAAAATGATCTGACTGGACTTGCAGCCTATCTCCTGCTGCTTTGGACAAGTGGCCGTGTTTGAAACCATTTTACAAGGACAACAGCTTAACAGAGAAATGGTGCCCACCATGCTCCTCAAGAGGATAGATTGTGGGTAGTAGGAAGGAGAGGAAGAAGTGGCAAAGAAGTTAGATGGCAATTCCCCTCTTTCCTTAATGTTGGATTCTGTCATTAACTGTTGGGCTTTAATCCTGTCACATATGGCGTTTTCTGAAGTGACATTGTTTTCCTTCCTGGGACGACGCAAGGCTGCTTGGAAAGTTATGGGAGGTCCCCCCACAACACCTGGAGGGCACCAGTTAGAGAAATAGGGGTTTGGTTGCAGTAATCAATTAATTTATTAGTTGGTTACGTTAACTGGTCACATTGATCATAATTCATGTGACCAGCGAGAATGGAAAGTTGGATTTTCAAAGAGGCATTCCCTCTTCGCTCAGACACACTGGAATGCCTCTTGCAAGATGAGACAGCCGTGCATCATCTCAATGGAAAGATTAATGCTTTGGAACAATTGCTTTCCCCAAAGGAACAATGTCATTAATAACACAACTGACCAACCCCTTCCCACCCCTTCTGGAGGCTATAGCATCTTTTTTGCTTTCCTGCTATTCCTAACAGATGCCTCCAAGTAAACCACTGGATCTTCTCTTTACCCCCCAGTGGTCATGGAGAACTGGAAGGTGGATGCTCTTTTCAGGCACAGCCATGTTTGGGGACCCAGGATGCTGCAGAATGGCAGTTCAGATAGATACCAATGAACGTATAACCTCTAGGCAAGACCTCCATACAAGAACTTCAAATTTACATCTGATTTACTATAGACCAGTGTTTCTCAACCTTGGTAACTTTAAGATGTGTGGACTTCAACTCCCAAAATTCCCCAGCCATCCTTCTGGCAGTTGAAGTCCACACATCTTCAAGTTGCCAAGGTTGAGAAACACTGCCATAGATGGAGGAGTCTACCGGCCTAGTTTATGAATGGAGAGAAATATATTTATTTTTTACTGTTACTTCTGCGAAACCACGGGGAATCAGAGCCCCTTGCTAATCTACTAAACCATGACAGTGATGTACCGCCCAGAGTCGTCCTAATACGAGATGGGCGGTAAAGAAATAGGACAAATCAATAAATAACTCGGCAGGAGAGGAAGATCGACACCCCTGCCTGCTCCGTTTGCTACCCTCTTGGCTTACCTTCCGGTTCTCTTTTTCTTTCCTTCCCTTTTGCTTTTCCACCTGAAGCAAGTAGCCTTCGGAATTGCTGCGGCCGAGGACGGGCTGAGTCTCTTCGCAGCTCTCCAGGTGGAGCTGCGAGTCGCTCTCCCCTCTCTGGATTATGGGCGGAAACATGCTGGCCAGCTGATTCCTAGCAAGGTGGTCATCTGCCAGATGAGAGATTTCCTGATGGTGCCGCTCTGCTGCCTGGATGAGCCGCGCCGCTGGAGAGAGGGCTCTTTTTATCGGGTGAGGAGCAAGTGGCTGAGATGGCCTCAAGAAACAAGGGCAAATAAAGAGGTGTGCCGAGAAAAAGGACAGAAAAGCAATGAAAAGGGACTGACTTTCATAAGCAGCTTGTTATGCCGCCCCCCTTGTCAATCTGCATCCCTTTAGCACCCTGCAACCAAAATAATCCAATGTTGATGATGCTCTCATCATGCAGGTCCTCTCCTCAAATCCCTTCTCTAGTTTCCGGTCCATCTTTGGATCCTGCCTACATTTCTTACGCTCCCTTTCAAAATCCTTCCTGTCCTTGCTTCTCTGCCTTCGTATCCCCATGCATCCCTTCCCAGGATCATCACTCATTCAGCACCGCTTCCATCGTCAGCCACCTGAGGCTGCCTGAGATGTCTCCAGTCATTTCCTCTTCCTGCCTTTATACCTACAACTGTTGCCCAAACACCTGCACGGCCGCTTCCCACCAGTCCTTTGTCCCAAACTCTACTTTTCCAGAAAGCCTTGGCTACACTGACATTTGTTCAATGGGTGGAAAAATAAAACAAGTAGGGGTCAATATACTGTACTATCTCATTGAGCACTTCCTAAAACAGTATTCATAAAACATCATCTTTACCCTGAGTAATCAAAAGCATAGTTGTTAGGGATCTCTTCTGTATAAATGTGCTGGAGTTTGCAAGATGAAACCGCTCCGTTTACCGGCTCTTGCTGGGCACTGTTGTAAGCATATGAAACACACTTGTGCCCTAATGGATTCCAGCATTTGCCATGATGGGTGGAAGGCCAAGGCTCTGAAACGGTACACCTGTAGAAGGATGGGTGAGGGGGCCCAGAGATGTTTTCAAGGCTCTGTTGACACTTCTTTTCACCGGGACATGGCGAAAGAAGCCCTGGAAAACTGTGGTATGAACTCCGCTGAAGAGGCTTCCCAGCAAAGATTAAATTCATGGAATTTTTCTTGGCATGGTGCTGAAGAAGGTACGGTGCTTGGGCGGAGAACGGGCTGTCTTCACTGGAGTTATCTGCAACGGAAAGGCAGGCAGATGGATATAACTCACAATGCAAAGCACATCTGCTCTCCTGCTCCAAATCAGATGTTTCTCTGTAAGCACTGGAATCTGTGCAAGCGTTCTCAAATTCTAACAGATTGTTACCACCACTCAGCCGGCTTCTTAGTTCCACTTGGGTTCCTAAGGGAGGTTGGATGGAACTCTTGCTTAAGGGGGTTTCTTTCAGGGATGCAGCTTGGCTTGACGTCATTCCATCCACCGGAGACCTTGCAGACTGGTGAGCCTAAAATGAGCAATCATATGGGAAGCTTAGGTTTTGTTCTATATTGGTTGCCTAAGAAAAAGGTTCTAAGAAGTTGGACAGACACGAATATGCCATAAGTGACAGGTGCTTCAAAGCTATAGTGGTCAAAGTCTGGCATATGTTCCTTCTCCCCCCTTGCATCTACATGTATTTATTTAAATTCAGTCTCCCTTCTCTCCCATTGTTCCTTCAGTGGTTTCCGGAGGGTTTACAAGTTATCTTATTTTATTCTCACAATCAGCCATGGAGACAAATTAAACCGACTTGGCTAGAGAGGGAAGGTTGGGTTCTCCAAAAGGCATTATGTATTTCATGGAGGAGAAATATAAGTTAACGGAATCAAAAAGCCCACATTCACCCTGTGTTTAGCACAATCAACGCATTCAATTTAAAAGCTCTGCTTCTGATGTATATGCATGTGTTTATGCGGGTGAAAGTAGTCCTTTTGTAAACTAGTTGGTATCATGTATTTCACTTAATTAGGAGGTCCTGGGTTCAGGGGATTTGGATACCAACCCTCAGAACATCTCTCCGGCTGTAATAGGATTTTACTTTCGAGGTTATTAAGAAATGTTTGCTTGCTTTAGCTATCTAAGCTAAGAAGCCTGGTCCCCAAAGAAGAACATTACCAGCAGAAGAGCCTGTTTGTACTAGGAATAAAATCAGGTGTTTGTATTTGAAACAATGGGGGCTCTCTAAACGGTGCTTTGGAAATCTGTTCACAAGAGATATTCTGCTACGTTGCCGTGGCCTCAATTGTTCACTGGATTGGGGCCTCCATGCCTGCTTACAGGAACATTTTGACTTCTGCTAAATGCATCTGGTCCTTCTTTCTTTTAGGATAAATAATGCTTGTGGAATTAAGTTGTGGCTTTCATGCTTGTTGTTTCATTTTACGACCTTTAGGGCTTCTTGGATTATTAGTACAAGCTTTAGAATAAATGAAGCTTGCGCTTCGCTACCTGTGGTTTCTCTTTCCAGATTCAGAATCGCATCCTGTAACTTTGAAGGCTCTTTGCCTGCTAGATTTTGCTTGGGGATCTGTGCAAGAGCATGCTTCACTAGTGGGAACGCTAGTGTCCCAGTCCAATACTTGGACTGCTTTACCAACAGTGGCTCTCACGTTCTATTTACTTTTAAAAAAATGTTGTCCTGTTTTTTTACCCCAAACTACTCTTGTGTACTTTAGAGAACAGCAGCCCTTTGTAGTATCTATCGCAGAAGACATGAAATTGGGGAGCATGGCCATCAACGGGGAAGGGGGAAAGGATGGAGAAATACATTATGACAGCATCACACAAACGATGCACTTTACACACTTGCATCAGATGTTAGAACACAACTACATAATGGCAGCACTTACATGACAACATTATTGCATAGAAGTCGGTTTCATATTATTGTGGCTTGCTTCTGTTGGGGAATTAATTCATGTGGGGTTTCGGACTAAGAACAGGGAGACGTGACAAGATGCTTGTTGGGGGCCTTTAACAAACCAGCCTCTCCTTGGGTAGGATAAAAATGGAGAAATTTGAAGGGATAACGAAAATGACATTAAATTTTAAAAATGCTAAATATGACAGAGGACATTTTAGGCCATCTTTGTGAGTTGGGAGGTGGCCAATGTGAAGGTGAATCCAAGCAGAACCGAAGAAATGATTCAAAGACTTTGGAAACACACAGGAAGTCCAACTAACTTTAAACTGAAACTTTATAAACAGGCTGTTCAAGAACCCATCACTCTGAACCATTAGGATGAAGCAGTAGTTCAAACACAAAGGAAAACTTTAGCACTGTTTTACTGAAATCTGGTATGTATGTATGTATTTAATTTCTATCCCGCCTTTATTATTTTTATAAATAACTCAAGGTGGCGAACATACCTAATACTCCTTCCTCCTCCTGTTTTCCCCACAACAACCACCCTGTGAGGTGACTTGGGCTGAGAGAGAGTGACTGGCCCATATCATGATTATACAATGGTCTGACATTGTAGCTTGATTCACCCAACCTGCTAAGCTATCATTCAATTTGTTTGGGTTTTGTTTAGTGTGTGAAGTGAACCCAACTGGTATGATGTGGAAACCAGGATGTAAATCCAGCTCATTATGATTTTCTCAAAAGCCATGGTTAAATACATCATGTCTTAGTACAGAGGTACAAAATGTACTGCCTGCCAACCCCACTTCTGTGGTCCACAGTGCCCTTCCCATAATCAGAATGATTATGGTCAATTTTTTCAGCCCTTTTATTGCATTTTTGAGAGCCAGTTTGGTCTAGTGGTTAAGGTGCTGGGCTAGAACCCAGGAGTCTGAGTTCTAGTCCTGCCTTAGGCATGAAAGCCGGCTGGGTGACCTTGGGCCAGTCCCTGTCTCTCAGCCTAGGAAGGAGCCAATGGCAAACCAGGAGACTGAGAGTTCTAGTCCCGCCTTAGGCAAGAAAGCCGGCTGGGTGACCCTGGGCCAATCCCTGTCTCTCATCCTAGGAAGGAGCCAATGGCAAACCAGGAGACTGAGAGTTCTAGTCCCGCCTTAGGCATGAAAGCCGGCTGGGTGACCTTGGGCCAGTCCCTGTCTTTCAGTCCTAGGAAGGAGCCAATGGCAAACCAGGAGCCTGAGAGTTCTAGTCCTGCCTTAGGCATGAAAGCCGGCTGGGTGACCCTGGGCCAATCCCTGTCTCTCAGCCCTAGGAAGGAGCCAATAGGAAACCAGGGGACTGAGAGTTCTAGTCCCGCCTTAGGCATGAAAGCCGGCTGGGTGACCTTGGGCCAGTCACTCTCTCTCAGCCCAACTCACCTCACAGGGTGGTTGTTGTGGGGAAAATAGGAGGAGGAAGGAGTATTTGGTATGTTCGCCGCCTTGAGTTATTTATAAAAATAATAAAGGTGGGATAAAAATAAAATAAATAAATTTTTGGGAGGTGTCAAAGAGCAAAATGGGTGTCTTAAAACTTGCAGGGATTTCAGGTACCTATTTCAATCCTTAACATGCCAAAATCTACCCCAAAAAAGCAGGGTTTGCTCCTACCTACTTTTGGAATGTAGTCCTCGACACACCACACAAAGGTTGGTGCAGACCTCGAACCAACAGCAGGCAACAATTTTCTCTGTGAAAAGCAAACCCACCCTGAAATTTGAGGTACCTGTATCTTAGAATATGCATGGAAGGTAGACAAGGGTGTTAATTCTGGTCCTGATTTTGGTAGCATCTGACCTAGGGATAAAGCTCTGTTCTAGTCCCATATCCGGCTATGACCACTGTCTAGTTAGTAATCAATGCCTCATATTTGTGCATCTCATGGTATAATAGATTTTCTGAAGAGAAACATTTGTGAGATTATCAACTCATCTTCATTACAGACATCAGAAGTGAAAAACGTTTGCTTCATGAAAAGAAAGAAATTAGATTTTATCTGAGCGGAACAAATTAAGGGCATGCTTGGTAAGTGGGCCATCTTTTTAAGTCCAAGGACTGTTCACTGGCTGCCTTCCTCTCAGCACAATGCTTCAGAACATCTGCTAGGGAAAAAAAAATCAGTCTCAGAAGGCCTTCCCTTAATTGCAACTTCTTGCATGAATAGAACTGTACTGGGTCTTAAAAAGAGAAACAGGATAGGGGACGCATGCAGAGCATGCCTCCTGGAATTCTTTCTGATCCCTTTACCAGCAGTCGCCATACGGCCGGGTCTATCTGCACTGAGAAGCGTGGGGAGGGCTACGAATGCACCACACAATCTGGAGACAGGGGGCTTAGAAAGGAACCGCTGCCAACTTTCTGAGCCACTGACCAATGTCTTCTTCTGTAGGAATGCCTTGGGAGGATGCTTTCTCCACAATCCCTGGCTGAATCTGGCGTATTCACTTTTGGTCCTGTTCTGTTCATTTTTTGGAGTGTTATTACACTCATGGGCAGCCAGCCAGAGTCTTGAGCTTTGTACATCACTTCTTTCCAACATTCTGTTGGGTGGGAAAAAATAAAAACCAGGCTAAAGAAATAACTTGGGACACAGGGAATAAGTGTTGATGAGGTGTTAGTGTGCAAAACTGCTCCTCACAAAGAGCAGAAGGTCGGGGGCTGGGCTAGGCATGCTTAGAGTAGACTCAGTGAAATCAGTGAGGGAATTCCATCATTGGATTTAATGCTTTTTTTTTGGGGGGGGGGCAGGTTGGTTTTTGGTAAAAAGCCCTAGGGGGTGGGTGGTGGTAGAAGGAAATCAGAGCACTGGATTTCAGGACTGACAGAGGTTGTCCACTTCTGTTGTAGAAAAAGAACCTGACTTGACAGGGGTTGTCGGTAGAAAGCTCACACGTAGCTCTAGATTTGTGGAAGAGAACCTCCTGCATTGTGTCCCCCCCCCCCCCCCCGCTCCAGCAGCTGGTCTGCTGGAATAGGTCCCTGTCCAGAGGTTAAGAATCCTCTTGGCCCTTGGAAAGGACTATCAAAGCTGAAAGAGGTTTTTTTTGTGTTTTTTTTTAAGTTAAAGCTTCATCAACTTCCAGTTAAGGCCTCAGGTGCTACTCCTCATGAGGTGAGATGGGGACCTCCCAGGGGTAGCACACAAAGCCGTCCACAGTCCATTTAATCTTTGCCTGCACTGACCTCCTCTATTTCATCCTGCCTTCGCCCCAGGCCTCCTTTGTTAACAACACCGGCGTTCTGGGTAGAGTATATGCACTCAGAGTAACTGCTTAATGGTAGTTATTAAGTCACATATAGAGCAGAATGTTTTACTGAAAGGTTTAGCCCTGGGGAATCTCGATTCCAGGTGGCAAGACGATAACTTGTTAGCCGGACCTTTTCTCTAGTGATTAATGTTTGTATGTAGCGACTCTTATTCCACAGTCCTGTGTTTCCAGCAGCCGCTGGAGTTAAGCCATTACTGCACTGCTTGGATGGATCGAGCAGCCTTGTAAAATAAATAAATAAATACAGACATGGACATGCGCGCACAGACATACACGTTTGGGTCTGTATATGCGTGTCCCTGTGGGTTGTATATTTATTCGTTCTATTCCTATTCCTTATTTCTATTTTTCTTTATTTATTTTGCGGGTGTGTGTATGCATGTGTTACAGATACACACACACTCTTCTCTTGCCAGGAGATTCTGGCCTGCTCTAACCACAAAATCCAACTTAAAAAAGAAAGAATGACCAGCTTTAAAGCCAGTTTCAAAGCTCAGTTTATGATTGCTAATTATCCTCCATGGCAGATCTTCTTCTTCTCTTCAGATGTTATGGATTTACAGTTCTGTCTCTAATGGATGAGTCTTCTTTTCCTGTAAGCTAGTGGACAGCCCAGTAATTAAAATAAAGAAAAGTCAGCAAGCTAACTTTAGAGATTGGGTCCTAGTTATTGACTCTGACAAACAAATGTTTCTTAGTCTTGGTCTCACTCCATCAGTTGCATCATAACTAGGGTTAACTAGCCAACGAACCATAAAATCAAAATAAAATTTGTGTCAAAGCGCTAACATTTGATAAGGAAAGCAGAGCAGTCACGCAATTTCTGTTAGAATGAAATCAAATACCGACTCACAAAGCATCCTCGCAGAGCTAAAACGACAGCTTAAAAGCAGAGAAATGACGCAACCAAGATGCTAAAATAAAAGTGAATTTGAAGACCCTGGGAGAATTCTAAAATCTTTGCTTGGCACTGAGAAGCCGCGGAAAATGGCACCAGGCAGACCAATTTGGGGAGAATGTTGCAGAACCTGGAAACCATTACTAAAACATTTTCTGTTTTACCCCTAAACTCTGTGGATTGTGTATTCAAGGAAGAGCCTCAAGTGAAGATGTCAAGGCTCATAACAAGACAACCTGAGATTCTAGGCCAAGAATTCAGAGGTTTAAAGCATCATCTGAACTGTAAGTAGACTAGGAAACATTGTGGATGATAAATACCAATGAAATAAATACCAATGGAATATATTTGAGAACTTATATATTGTTAGTAACCTAACTTGAGAACTTCTGATGCCATATCTTCCATAGTAACAGAAATTTATGGATGGGGAGTTCTAGTTGGGGAAGGCTCCCCTTGCAAGAAAATAGCAAAACAGACCTTTCTTCTCCTCAAAGGATGCCCCCATATAACATTTGGTGATTTCACACACATGCCAGAGCAAAGCTTGTTTAATCAGGGTTTATTAAGTAAGTCACAATTGGCTGCCTTTGCACAAGGCCCCAAGTTTATTATCCATAATGGGGGGATGCAACCAGCATGCTGGGCCAGTAGCAAACACATTTTGATTAAGTATGATGTAATGTGTCTCTCCAGCTAGGAAGGTTGTGTTGTGTGCCAAGATCTGGGGCTTAGAGTAGCTGAAAAGAACAATGGTGTGCCCAGTGGCACTCCTTCCAAATATGAAACCAAGCAAAATTCATCGTTGTAACTTTTAGTGGTCGTAAGTGCATATAAATAACCCTCCTGTGGAGTTGCATTGATCCAAACACTAATTAACGACTGAGCCAATCAGTTGCAACACAGGAGAGGGCAAAAACATTAAGAAGCCAGCCCAGATTTGAACTCTTCTGGGAGAGGTTTTCAGCTGGGGGAAAAGTGTATGTGCTTGTGTGCAACTCAGCCTTCTCGTGCCCGGCAGGTAGAGGATACTTCTGCATTAGCTCTTTGAAGGAAGACCAGGACACAACTTCGACCCGCAATTTCTTTTCCCCCCCGAACTGTTCTATTAATGCCAATCAAATTGAGAAAATGATCAAATGAAATTGCATTTTGAGCATCATAAGCTGTGTAATGTCTATTCTATTAAATTGAGGCCCGTAATTGCTTCTCTGCTGAAAAGAGACAACAAAGGCGAGCAATCACGACATGTCATTATCCAGGACTAGCAAACCGGCCTTTGCAGGGAGACTTCAAAGCCTTCTGGTTCTTGAATTGCATTTGGCTGCTATTGTCGAAGCGCAGGCAATCTTGATTAGGTGTTTACACGGAGGTAAGGCGCAGTGCCACAGAAAGCCTGAGTGCCTTAGTCTAGAGCCATTAAAAAATTGTACATTATGTTTCTCGCTTTGAAGTAAGGGGATAGGGGGTTTTAGGAGGAAAGCAACTCGGTCGGAGCGCAGCTGAGTGAGATGGGCCCAGCTCCTCCTCGCCCTCGCTCAAAGAAACTCATCATCGGATTCTTAGAGAATCAGGCAGTGCTGCAACAGGAAGTTGATGCTTTAGAAAATGCGCAGGGAATTAAGCGGACATCCACTTCTTCCACCCAGGTTTGTACCACCTAGCGCAGGGGTGCACCCATTTAAGAACGGGGCCGCCGCCGCCGTAATAATGGAGAGCATTGATATAAGGCTTTTCCCCAAATGCTGAAAGATCCTTTATCCGGGGGCTGCTCTGTGCAGGGTACACTTGTATTTTCAGGGGCACACTTCTTAAGTCCAGAGGCACACTTAAGCCCAGGGGCACACTTCTTAAGTCCTTCTGAGGCAACGCGGTGACCGCGGGCACCAAGGTGCTCATCATCATCTCCCTTGGTGCTCAGCCAATCCCTACCGCACCCCACCCCACCCCACCCGACTGTATTCCCCCCTCCGGTTCTTTTCAATAAATCAATGCAAAGCCGGAAGCCTACAAGACACCAGCTTCTATCATGATCCTTCTTTCCCAAAAATGCCACTGGCCCCACAGAGGTTCCCAAACCGTTCTTGGAAATTAAAAATAGAGAGTAACTGCAGTCCCGGTACTTTGTATGGAAGGACAACTCCTAGCTAAGGAAAACGAACTAAAATAAAAGAAAATGGGGTTTCCCCCGCACAGCCGTGTCCTACTCTAGGGGGCGGTGCTCATCTCTGTTTGTTAGACGAAGAGCCAGCGTTGTCCGAAGACGCTTCCGCGGTCATGTGGCCGGCATGACGCGCGCGGAACGCTGTTACCTACCCACCAAAGTGGTACCTATTAATCTACTTGCATTTGCATGCTTTCGAATTGCTAGGTTGGCAAGAGCTGGAGCTAGTGCGGGAGCTCACTCCGCACGCAGGGCTAGGGATTCGAACCTCCGAACTTGCAATCTTCTGATCAACAAGCCCGGCGTCTTACCCGCTGAGCCACCACACCCCAATTGCCAAGAAAACTACAAGGACAGAAATTTCACTCTCGAAATGAACAAGATTTTTGGAATTTTAAGTTGTGGGAAGAAATAGTCAGCTTCCCATGAACCACACATACCAGCCTGCTCAGTCCTTACTGTTATTTCACTAGCATCAAAAAAAACCAAAAAAAACCCACCACCCTATGGATATTCAACAGCACAACACCACTGGCTTCATCTCAGAGTTTAAGCTGCCTGCAGCTCAGAGCTTTCCAAACTTTTCATGTTGGTGACACACTTTTTAGACATGCATCATTTTGAAACACACTCTTACAGCAGGGCATCATTTCACGACAGACTCTTACTGCAGGGCACAAGGCAGGCACTAGGACCTGCGCGGAATCACAGCAGGTTTGGAGGCAGCCGGGCACAAGGCAGGCACTAGGACCTGCGCGGAATCCTGGCAGGGCAGGTTTGGAGGCAGCCAGGCACAAGGCAGGCACTAGGACCTGTGCAGAGTCCTGGCAGGGCAGGTGTGGAGGCAGCAGGGCACAAGGCAGGCACTAGGACCTGCGTGGAATCCTGGCAGGGCAGGTGTGGAGGCAGCCAGGCACAAGGCAGGCACTAGGACCTGCGTGGAATCCTGGCAGGGCAGGTTTGGAGGCAGCAGGGCACAAGGCAGGCACTAGGACCTGCGTGGAATCCTGGCAGGGCAGGTGTGGAGGCAGCAGGCACAAGGCAGGCACTAGGACCTGTGTAGAATCCTGGCAGGTTTGGAGGCAGCAGGGCACAAGGCAGGCACTAGGACCTGCACAGAATCCTGGCAGGGCAGGTTTGGAGGCAGCCAGGCACAAGGCAGGCACTAGGACCTGTGCAGAGTCCTTGCAGGGCAGGTGTGGAGGCAGCAGGGCACAAGGCAGGCACTAGGACCTGCACAGAATCCTGGCAGGGCAGGTTTGGAGGCAGCAGGGCACAAGGCAGGCACTAGGACCTGCGTGGAATCCTGGCAGGGCAGGTGTGGAGGCAGCAGGGCACAAGGCAGGCACTAGGACCTGCGTGGAATCCTGGCAGGGCAGGTGTGGAGGCAGCAGGGCACAAGGCAGGCACTAGGACCTGCGTGGAATCCTGGCAGGGCAGGTTTGGAGGCAGCAGGGCACAAGGCAGGCACTAGGACCTGCACAGAATCCTGGCAGGGCAGGTTTGGAGGCAGCAGGGCACAAGGCAGGCACTAGGACCTGCGTGGAATCCTGGCAGGGTAGGTGTGGAGGCAGCAGGGCACAAGGCAGGCACTAGGACCTGCGTGGAATCCTGGCAGGGCAGGTGTGGAGGCAGCAGGGCACAAGGCAGGCACTAGGACCTGCGTGGAATCCTGGCAGGGCAGGTTTGGAGGCAGCCAGGCACAAGGCAGGCACTAGGACCTGCGCAGAATCCTGGCAGGGCTCGGAGGCAGCAGCAGCCACGACACACCCAGACACTGCAGCCAACACACTAACGTGTCCCGACACACAGTTTGGAAAGCTATGCTGTAGCTCCTTGGGTTAAGGGTGCAGGCAATAAACCACACAGTAGGACTGGCTGATATTACAAATGTTGTTTTAGAGGTGGGCTGAGAAGTGAACAGAAATCAAATAAATAAATAAATAGGGTTGAAAGAGTGAAGGAAACTTATCTACGCTCCATTCAAATATAACGCTAAACCTTGGCTTAGCATAAGAGGAACTCTTCTTGATATGCCATATCAAGGTTTGGTTTGCATGTGGACGCAGCCGTTGATATAAACTTTATGTTCTGCTTCAATTATTTAATTCTAGATAGCTTTGTTAAAAAATAAAAAAAATGCTGCTAAAGAAAAAAAACACAGGATATAAATGGAACAAATTAAAATTAGGAAAATGAATATATCTGAATGGGGAAAGGGCTCCTTTGTGGATTGCAACTGCAGGCATCGTAGGAGGATAATGGACAGGTGCTCATGTGGATTTGTGTTGGGCTTCCAGATCATGATAAGCCATGGCTTCAAATGATGATTTCTTGGTTCATACTTAACTCTAACTCATGACCAATGATTTACAAGCCACCACAGCTGGGTTCAGGCATCACATTATTCCAGAACTAAACAACCTATTAACAGCCTACTGCAATGTAGCTACCCAACCATTGTTATAAAAATGCTCTGAAGCTGGTTAGCATTCCCAGGTGAAAGGGAATGCACAAATCATCCTTCGCCATCTTCTGTTAAGATTTTCAAATACACTCAAAGTATTAAGAAAGTACTTTGCGTATTTGAGCATTTTCTCCTAGGGTTCTTGCACATGCCTTCAATGATCTTCATGGGACAGAAAAAGTCTGGGTGGGTCACATAAAAGAGAGAAGCACTAAAAAAAACCACCCCAAAGGGTTTGTTCTAGAGAAGTGAACTGGGGCGGCAGAAGCCACAATGGGGACGAAGGAGCTTCAAATCCCAAATATGTCATCACACTCCCCGTTGCACAGCACTTGGACTCAATCAGATGCTTTCATAACCCCCTCATTCCCTTTATTTTGAAAATGAAAGTCTTTGCCACAAACCCGGCTGCAATGGAAGAAGGGGCAACGTTTTGAAGAAGATTGCTTGAGGAAGAAGCATAGCTGAATTGGGAATACACCAAATTCCTCAGCAGTGGAAAATAAAGAAAATCACAGCAACTCATTCGCTCTCCGTCTTCAACCAGGGCGAGACAGGCTTCATTTCAGTCCTCTGATTTAAAAGCCAGATTGCAACCAGAGAAGGAAAGAGTCCAGAACAGTTAAGATGTTCAACCAGTGCCCTCTAGGATGCGCTGTGGTTTAGACCAAGTTCTCTTAAACTGGTCAAAGGCTTAGCATCCATTTCTTTTTCTTTTCTAAGAAATGAGCTTTTAAAAGTAGAGATGATTAAAGCTTAAAGTTGCCACGGTTGAGAAGCACTGAGCTAGCTGAAATGAAATATGATCAATTAGTAAGGAAGAAAACACTGTTCTTTACACATGAAGACATTGTTCCAGGTGTTATTATTCCAGAAAGCTTTCCTAAATGATTATCTTCCACATGGAACCTGGAGATCCCATTAAACTTGATTCTTGCTTTACAGTCTGCTCATCCCTTGCCCGTCTAGTTCTGTCTCATTAACTGGTCCACCCTTCCTTCCCTATGATGGCCAGCCCTTGTCCCCACATAAAGCCTACCAGACATGCTACTTTTGAAGCATTTTTTTAAAAGTGCATTGGTTGGGTTTCTGCAACACATTCAAGGTGGTTAAAAATGCATTGTTTGTGATTTAGCCTATTTTGAGATCATGGCCATTATTTTAGCATGTTGGGTGAACCAGACCACCATGTTTAGCCATCATCTACTGCAGGGCTTTCCAAAGTTTTCCCGCGGCGACACACCAACCGCCCTTGGTGTGTCGCCGCGGAAAAATCTGGAAGTCCCGCTGCCGTGGCAGCGCGCCAAAACCCGGAAGCGCTGCTGCCGCTTTCTGTCTTTGCGCGCCGCTGCGGCTGCGGCACCTTTGGATTTTCATGTGTCGCCGCGGAAAAACCCGGTGCGGGCGGGGGCGTGCATGGTGGCGGCAGCAGCAGCAGCCTCCGCTAAAACACGGAAGCACCGATGGCGCGCCGGTGCCGCCACTGCCGTGCACGCCCCCGCTGCCACTTCCGGGTTGTGTGGCGACACAGCCGACTGTGTGTGGCGACACACTTTTGTGTCGCCACACACAGTTTGGAAAGCTCTGATCTACTGTATTTTTCTGGTTTGGACACAACAGGTAGGTTGAGAGTTGGGTTTGGTTAACTTGAATGTCATGTGCTGAGTGAATCCAACGATAAAAAAGCATTCTTCTTCTGCTGTAGGTGTAAAATTGTCCTATTGCTGCCTCTTGAAAAAGATGCAGCTCATTTCAGGAGACAGGTGTCATATTTGCGCTCTTGCATGTTCCAAAGGACCTTTTTGGAATCATATCCAAAATTATCTATCTATCTATCTATCTATCTATCTATCTATCTATCTATCTATCAAATTTGTATAGGCGTCCATCTCACAGAAAAGGGACTCTGGGCGGCGTACAACTCTTAATTAAAAAACCAATAAATATATAAAAAACATTCATTATTAAAAAATATAAAAAACACAAAAACAGAAGAGGATGAAGTTAGCCGCAGTAACCCCGGTCCCCTGGGTTCCAAATAGAAGGCCAAGCCAGGTTTTGAGGGGCCTGCGGAATGTTAAGAGGGATGGGGCTAACCTCACTTCCGGGGGGAGGAGGTTACGTAAGGCGGGCATCACAGCAGAGAAGGCCCCCCTCCTGGGACCCACCAAGTGTAGTTCCCCGACAGACGGCACCCGCAGTGTGCCCTCTCTGCCAGATCTGGTGGGACGGGCAGATATAATTAGAATGGATGATATTGCGAAGCCGGCTACCTCTTCTACCTGGAAAGTATGTTTGAAATTTGGAAAGCCTGCTGTGGACACTCACAAAGAGATCACTTACAAAACACCCCTTTACCATAAAGCAAACAGGTAAAATCTTTCTCACTTTTGACTCCCAAGATCCTTCCTCCCCCCCGGCCCCCCAATTTGTTTTTTGTCTTTGAAGACACCTCTAAAAAAGCCCTGGACAATAGCCACCCCCCATTTTTATTTTCTAGTCTACAGGACCCAGAAGCATTCTTGTAAATAAAATGGAGTTAATGCTCTGCTTTACAGTGTGCCCGTTTCCCATTTAATTTTTTAATTAAAAGAATCTTACAACAATACCTTCTCTTGAGACCCTTCTCTCTGCTTTTTACCATGGAGCCGAAGGTAAGAATTGTTCTGCTGGGCTGCTAATCCCAAAGTGAGTTTGTTCTTTTCGATAAAGTCTTTTTCAACTCTTGGCTTTGGTTCTTTCAACTGAACCCTAGAGTCACTGCTGCTCAAACTGTCGTGGCTGTTATAATGGTAGACAATGCCTGGTCCTCTTCCTTTCTTATCCAGCCTGAAAGATCTGTCCCTGCTATCTGCAGGTTCATCACAAGGGTTCCAGAATTCTCCAGCAATTCCTGATGATACCTTTTGGGGTCTTTCCTGTAACTGGCTGTTTCTGGATATGAACCTGCCCTGGGAAGGACAGCAGGCCAAATCTTCAGAAATGAAGCTTGAGTTTTTTAACTCCTCCTGATGCGATTCGTCTAACTCAAGAAAGCTTCTTCCTTTTTTACTATCCTTCCACTTTGGATTATAGCGCAGCTCAGAATAGTCGTCTGTAATTTCCTCATTAGTGCTAAAAGCAAACAGAACGGTGAACAAAAAAATTAAACAGTTGGCCAGGAGAATCACTGTTTTTAAAGACTTTTAAAATATTATCTTCTTTCTCCCAGATTAACTCATGCAAGATGGAAGAGACTTAAGGGTGCTTTCTCAAGGGAGGTGAAATGGCGATGTTTCATTTGTCCTGATTAGAATGCACTTTACTGTGATTTAAACAATCACACTCTCACATGCTATAAGCCATTGAGGTCTGAATTTGAATCAAATCATGCTTCTGAACACCCCTTTCTTCATGCTCTGGATCCACTGGAGATCAGAGGACTAGAATTCTTTCCTGAATGATGTTGGATAATCAAAAGTACATACCGGTAGTCCTTGCTTAATGACCATTCGTTTAGTGACAGTTCGGACTTACAACTGTGCTGAAAAAACCGACTTACGACCAGTCTTCACACTTATGACCGTCGCAGCATCCCCATGGTCATGTGATCACGATTTGGGCGCTTGGCAACCAGTTCGCATTTATGACCGCTGCAGCGTCCCACAGTTATGTGATTGCCATTTTCAACCTTCCCGGCCAGCTTCTAGCAAGCAAAATCAATGGGGAACCGCGTGATTCGCTTAACGCTCATGTGGTTCGCTTAACACCCATGGTGATTCACTTAACAACCGCCACAAAAAAGGTCGTAAAATCGGGTTGGATTCGCTTAATGACCGCTTCTCTTAGCAACCGAAATTCTGGTCCCAATTGTGGTCGTTAAGCAAGGACTACCTGTACATACCACCAGTTTGACCCCAGAGCAACCTTCCCTACTCACACACTCCCTTTACATGCTAAGACTCCCAGTTGGAAAACTGCCATCCAATGCATCAGATCTTGGAAGCTTACTCTGGTGTAAGTTGAATACCATGGTTTACAATTTATACTACAGAAAAATTCAGTAACTTCTTGTAATAAGTTACGCAGAAGGTTGACTGTGATCCTTAGTCATATTTCTGCATGTTTCAGCAATGCTCTCACAACTAGCAATAATTATTCCTAAATGTAAATGGGTAACATATTGATGGTTGGGGGCAGCACATGGCTTGCTTAATTTTACTTTTTAATGGGGACTTCAGGATAGCATGGGTGGCACACAGAATTACAGCCAGCATCTTCAGGGTTGTTGAGAAACTTAAAGGACCCAGTTGGGGACAGATCATCCTGGAAAGTCTGTCTAGGTGGCCACTAAGAGACAACCATGACTTGATGGTACTCAGTCGATCACTCATCAATCAATCTCATTAGGTGTCTGCGAGGCATTTCCTTTTCTTTTGTTTTTTAAGACCCACAGGAGGCCTTTTTCAGGATTTAAGCTACAGTTTGACATAGTGCCCCAAAATGGCCAGAAACCATGGCATTGATGTGGGCGAGTGGTGGTTGAAGAGCATTCTGGGGGCTGCAAGAAAGACATTCCGGAGAGGGATTCATCTCTGGGTCTGCAAGGCACCCACCCTAATGAAAACAACATGCAGGCAGAAAGTGATTCTGTGGCATTAGAAACCCAGACACATGTCATACTCGGCAACAACCCACAGCATTTCAAACAGCAAAAATATGGTCCTGTATTTTTTTTTAATCCGATCAATCATGTCCGATTCTCGGAGACTGCCTGGACAAGTCCCTGCAGTTTTCTTGGCAAGGTTTTTCAGAAGTGGTTTGCCATTGCCTCCTTCCTAGGGCTGAGAGAAAGTGACTGGCCCAAGGTCACCCAGCTGGCTTGGTGCCCAAGGCGGGACTAGAACTCACAGTCTCCTGGTTTGCCATTGGCTCCTTCCTAGGGCTGAGAGACAGGGACTGGCCCAAGGTCACCTAGCTGGCTTTCAGGCCTAAGGCGGGACTAGAACTCTCAGTTTCCTGGTTTGCCATTGCCTCCTTCCTAGGGCTGAGAGAAAGTGACTGGCCCAGGGTCACCCAGCTGCCTTTGTGCCTAAGGCGGGACTAGAACTCTCAGTCTCCCGGTTTCTAGCCTGATAACTATAACTGTAAAAGCCAAGGCTCAGCTAATTATTGTTTTGCAAGAGGAATCTAAATAAAAGCAAACCATTTCTTCTCCAAAGCACTTTCAGTTAAAATGATTCCCCCCCCCCGTGTTCCTGTGTCTACCCATCTTCCACTAAATATGAGCTGCGCCGTGAGTTGTTGCTTTGAAGGCTGCACAGAACAGACACAACGGTCCACGTTCCGAAGCCCCGGATATCATAAGCGTGTGTTATACTTGTCAACATTAATGGACTCCATCTGAGTCGGCAGTGCACTAATTTGGAAACACATCAAATCCAATTTCATCTGAATGGCAAGTTCTATGCTAGGTCAGGATCCTGCCTGCTCTACCCAATTCAGGCCTTGCTCCCCACACAATTAGCATCCTTTCCTGCTTGCGATAAATACATTCAATAACTATCCACTCTGCCCGTCAAAGAGGCATATGGGAAGCGTGCTGTTCATAATGAGTCCCCCTTTTTCTCTTTGCCATGTTTCTCTCTAAGCAGGGCAGTAAATGGAACATGTTTACCATTTTTCAATTCGGGCTTAATTTAATCCTTTGAAAACCACCATTATTTTGCATTTACGTGGCATTAACGCTCCAATGAGCATAACAAATCCAATTTTCTATTTGCACAGAAGGGGAAAGTTAATGCAGCTCTCAGAACAAGTGAGGAATGTTTTAATTTTGCACTTACGCAGTTATTGAATAAAAAGGGACAACTGTTCCACTGGTGCTTTCCCCCAAAATCCTTCAAAATAATAATGTTTTCCAGAATGATAGTCTAAGATCTCTTGAACATGGCAGTCCTGTGTATATCATTTGAAATCAATGAAATTTTTAGCCATTAACTCGCCACTTATTCAGCTAACTACTTATAAAATGATTATCTGCATTTTCCAGCCAAAGGATGAAGAAAATGCTCGCTATGAAATTGGCAAATGATAAAAAAGAGAATGAAGTCGCTACAAAGGGAGGATTAAATATAAGGCAAACGTACAGATCAGTGAATTAAAACACAGCTCGTTAAAATCATATGCCTTGTATTACAAATATCCAGAAGTAGCCAAATGGGTTTCATGTTCCCAGGATAAGATAGACAACTGGCTTATGAATAACCACAAGGATACCATGGTCAATAGCTGTCTGTAGTAACCCATTCCTCTAAGCATTTATAATTACAGGTAGCCCTCGTTTAGCGACCACAATTGAGACTGGCAACTCAGTCATTAAGTGAAGCAGTCGCTAAGTGAAACTGACTGTGCTTATGATCTTACTTCAGCTTTCCTTTGCTTTACACACCTGTGAAGGTCATAAATGCAAGGATTGATGGTAAAGGTACTTTTTCATCACCTTTGTAACTGCAAACAGTCGCTAAGCAAGGCAGTCACTAAATGAGGACTACCTGTATTTATTACAAAACAAAAAAATGTTAAGCCTCCAAGGGTTGGTCCCAAACGCTGGCAGTACGACAGTCCTTGCATCCAACTTTTTCACTGAAAAGCAAAGGAAAAAGAAAGAATGGGAAGAGGAGGAAGGAAAGAAAGCAGCTCAGGTCAGTTCTTAAAGTCTAAAGCGAATCATGATCCCTTGGAATAAAAACCAGGCTGTTCATTCTGTCTGTAATAGAAGAATCAGCCTATGGAGAATAAACCTCATTCTTTTTTACTTAGGCTTTACCTACATGGTACTCCTGGGAATGGGGTAATCACCCCAAAGAGAGAAAAATCACAAGAGGAACACTGCTTTGTCTGAACCCAGCAGAGCTTCCCTCAGATGGTAGGCTCAGAGTTTTAAATCCATTGAGGTAGAAAAACCAACTTCGCCGGATGTTAGAAAGGGCCCTATTTATTTACCTTGCATTTTCTGGACTCCCTTTTCCACCCTGGCCTCCACCTGGCCGCCTCTGTGTTACTTCCCCATCGGACCCTTCTTCGCTCGAGTGCGTCTCTTCCAGACTGTCCTCCTCCATGCTCTCATCTGCCTGTCCTCCGTAGGACTGATCGGCCTGTTCTCGATTTTTATGGATCCGTTTCTGCAGTTCCTGCTGGTACTGGGCCTCCTGAGCAAGGCTTTCCGAATCCGATTCATTCTGAGACAGCCCTTCCGATGCTATTTTCAAGAAAGAGTAACGTCGGTGTGCGTTCATGTTGCCCCAAAAAGTTGAAACGAGACTTGAAGGATGTCCCCCCGTTTTCTGTAAAACCAATCGTATCTTAAGAATCGTTTCCAATTACTTCTTGCCTTTAATCCTTTGGCCGCTTTCAATGCACGTGCCCTGGGAGCAAACATCAAAATATTAGAGACATGAAAAATTCACAACCCTTCAGAATGCAGCAGCTCCGGTTTTCAAAGGGTTGTGGATTTCAAAATGTATTCTTCATTTCTTCCGAAAGTGTAAAACCTGAATATTGATGGAAATAGATCCGTGAGAAATCTAATAGAGTCACGAATGTGAGATGAGCAGCTATATAAATTGAATGAATGAATGAATGAATCAAATAATAATTAAATAAGTGTTATGGGTCAATTCCTACGGTTACCCTTCCTGAAATAGTTTATCAGCATGCCTTGCACGGCACATATGCAGTTTGCGTGTGTCTCTCTGTGTGTGAATGTGCATCTTTGTGCGCAATCCTCTTTCTCGGTCCCAATAAAGTTCATCCCAAAGACACGGGATGTGGCGTGTGGCAACTGGCTTGCTTTGCGCTTAGTGCAATAGAGAAATGCAGACCGTTTTTTTTTCGGCCATTGCAAGAAATCTCTCTCCACCTCGGTGAATCCAGAGGCAGCTACCACCAGACAGTTAAATGTCCACCCCGCTGTTGCACCGAAAGGCTTCCAAGCACGGTGGAAAAGTGCCAGTCTTGACCTGAAAATCCTACCCAAAGGCATTCCTTTTTAGTTCTTTTTGGAAAAGGTGCACAGCAGGGTATCTTCGCATTTATCAACCCCCTCCGCTCTTGTGGCTTTTTGGACGCTGCACCACAGGCAGAAATTCAACAGGGGAAGCATAGTCCACAATGCCCGTTGAACCACGCCATTCATCGCCCCGCCAGGGGAAGCGGCTTGCAGCCCTCCCTTCCCTCCCCGCCCCCCGACGCAGCCATGGCCATCTCAGGGGCGCCCCTTCCCTTCGCCCCAGTTAGACCTGCTCAGTACCTTCCACCACGCAGCGTTGCGGGCTATTCACAGAGCGAGTCTCCGCAGCCCTCGCTAAGCCACCAGCGTGGCGCCCTCCTAGCAACGGTAGACAGATGCACAAACCGCGCCGCCCCGCGCCGCCCCTACAGGGCGCGTGCCAACTCTTCGCGAGGGAGGGGGGAGCGGCGTCCTTGAGCTTCCGCCTTGGGCTCCAGGAGAATGGTACCTTCCGAGTCTGTTTTTGGTTTTTTTAAATCCAAAGGTTCTTGCGGTGTAGCAGCAGCCGCAGAACAAAACGGGGATATTGGCGCCTTTCTTATTTTATGGGAAGGGAGGGGGGGAGGGAGGAAAGAAGGAAGGGGAAAGGAAGGGAGGGAGGGAGGGAGGGAGGAAGGAAGGAAGGAAGGAAGGAAAGAAAGAAAGAAAGAGAGAGAGAGAGGGAGAGAGGGAGGGAGGGAGGGAGGGAGGGAGGAGAGAGGAAGGAAGGAAGGAAGGAAGGAAGGAAGGAAGGAAGGAAGGAAGGAAGGAAGGAAGGAAGGAAGGAGAGGGAGGGAGGGAGGTGAAAAAGGAAAGAAAGAAAGAAAGAAAGAAAGAAAGAAAGAAAGAAAGAAAGAAAGAAAGAAAGAAAGAAAGGAAGGAAGGAAGGAAGGAAGGAAGGAAGGAAGGAGGGAGGGAGGGAGGGAGGGAGGGAGGGAGGGAGGGAGGGAAGAAAAAGAAAGAAAGAAAGAAAGAAAGAAAGAAAGGGAGGGAGGGAGGGAGGGAGGGAGGGAGAACAGAGAAAGAAAAGAAAGGAGGAAGGAAGGAGGGAAGGCGTTCTCTACTGGTTAGAGCAGGTGGCAGTGCCTGGTAATCTTGTGTAGCCCCGGAATCTAAGCACAGCCTGACCGAAACACTTCCTTAGACGGCTCCGAAATCCCAGGGCCAAAAGACCGGAAGGTCTACTGCTGCTAAGAGCACTCTGGTCCACGCAGTCACCCGAAGTTGAGCGGGGCTTTTACTTCTCCAATTTATATTGGCTAAGATCATATTGAAATGGCGATAAAAGCTAATAAATTATTTTACTGGGCTATTTGACTAACAGTACTATGTCCCATAAAGTATTATTGATCAAATCTACAAATAGCCTTTCTTTGGTGCATTTGAAGGGAATGCTTTTTCCAAAAAGGAACTGCAGCTGATGAAAATTAAGCTCTAATTCAGAGCTTTCCAAACTTTTCATGTTGGTGACACACTTTTTAGACATGCATCATTTCGCGACACACTCCTACAGCAGGGCACAAGGCAGGCACTAGGACCTGTGCGGAATCACAGCAGGTTTGGAGGCAGCAAGGCACAAGGCAGGCACTAGGACCTGCGCGGAATCCTGGCAGGGCTCGGAGGCAGCAGCAGCCGCAACACACCCAGACACTGCAGCCGACACACTAACGTGTCCTGACACACAGTTTGGAAAGCTATGCTCTAATTAATGTAAGATAGGCTGCAAAACTCCAGGTGACCACTAGGGGGCAGTTTCACCCCAAAACCTGCTGCCCTCTAATGGTCATCTTGATTTCTGCAGCTTGGATGTACTACTGTAGTCTGCATGAGTCTTTAGGATGTTAAAGATGAGGGAGCTTCCAAGTGTGTTGGACTTAATCTTCCATATTCCCAACCAGCATATCCAATTATTGGAGCTGAAGTCCAATGTAGCTGGAAGGTGGTGGGTTAGGGAAGGTTGGTGCAGCAGGAGTGGGAAACTAAGTCAAATGTCATGTTCCTCCGGGATGAACTATTTGGAAAATGAATACTTGTAATGAGTGGGCTAGTGTTGGGCAGGATCAAAGAGACTTGCAATATGGGGACTATCGTTCGGACCTTCCTTTTAGAGAAGTTGAAAGGATTTCTTGAAGTAATATAAGAAAATAACTTTCTACATCCTGAAATGCTTAAGTCAACACTAGGTGTTTAACTGCTAGATGACAACGGACACAACTTGCCAGTTCTCAAGGGCATTTATAGCTTGGTTATCACTTTATTTGCAATATTATTGTTCTGAGATGCATCTTCATCTGAAATCCTCTCAAAAATCTGGATTTTTGAAGAGATTGTTGCAGAACGGTGCAGCGCAGGAAAAAAAAATGAAAGAGAAGATTGTTTTTGCCCTTAAATCTAACACAATATTGTCCATAGTGTTATATATCCGTTTCTTTAATGTGGGAAAATTCTTTTTCAAAGACTGAGGACTCTTGACTTTCTTCCGAAGGTTTTGGCGTCCTGGTATATGATTCTTGAATTATATACTTCTTACTGTTCCTCCAAGGGATTGCTGCATGAAATAAAGGCATAGGTCACTGCTACTTCATTTCAGCCAAGGAACAGCTGGTAAAAACAGCAATGGAGTCGCACACACATTCACACTTGCTATTCTTAATTCCAGTCTCTGCCCTGCCTGCAAATGTGAAGACGTCACATTTATACTTACCGCATGCATTCTTCTGTGGTCTCCAAGGGGCTTCCTTGGCCTTGGGCCTGTTACTCTCGATGGTTTGATCAGAAGCATCATTCTCTACATTATGGAAGGAGGACAATGGGGCGCAGAGGATTAGTCCAGATATCCGTGTGACGAGGCAGATTTGGGCCGCATACCTATATGCTTACTTGGAAGGAAGCCTCGTTAAATTCAATGCGGCCTACGCTCAAGTAAGAGGGTATAATGACTGTCCTACCTCCAACACATTCTTGAGCCAGGCATCCTAATTCTCAGCTGAAATATTTTTTCTAATGCTATTATATTACCCCTATGTTTAATACAGGTAGTCCTAGACTTATGACCATAATTGGGACTGGAACTTCTGTCACTAAGCGAGGCAGTCGTTAAATGAGTCACACCTGATTTTACGACCTTTTTTGCCATGGCTGTTAAGCAAATCAGTGTGGTTGTTAAGTGAATCACATGGTCATTAAGTGAATCCAGCTTCCCCCGTTGACTTTGCTTGTTGGAAGCTGGCTGGGAAGGTTGCAAATGCCGGTCATGTGACCCTGGGACACTGCAATCATCGTAAATACATGCCGGTTGCCAAGTGCCTGAATTTTAATCATGTGACCGCAGGGACACTGTGACATTCGTAAGTGTGAGGACTGGTTGTAAGTCACTTTCTCAGCACCACTGTAACTTCGAATGGTTGCTAAATGAATGGTCGTAAGTTGAGGACTACCTGTACAGGTTTAAATCTATGTGGAACTTCTGAACAAGCTTATTGGACTTTTAAAAATCTGCCAAATGAATTCAGGAAAGTGCAATCAATCATTGTGGAAGATAAGGTCAACTGTACTCCAATGATTTTGAGGATCAGCTTGCTCTAAGAGTGCTTTTCAAGGTCTTGAAGCACCACAAGAAAATTTGTGGGTGCTGAAAACAGGTTTTTAGAAAGTTTTGGGTAGGTGGGTGGGAGAAGAAACTATCCCAAATATGCATTAAATTATTCTTTTTCCCTGTTACCTTTTTTCCAGTCCCTATGTGCTTTGCATAGCTTCACAACGAAGAGAAGGACCATGATAAAGAGGGCAAGAAGGAGTAAAGACACAAGGCCTGGAAACAAAATTTTGGCTTTTCTCTCCACAAAGCCTTTGGAGGTCATATTTGTTTCTGTTTTGGAAAAAAAGGAAAAGAAAAACATTTGAGCTTTGATGTCTTTAGGTTCTGTTTCCTCGCAGCAAAATATTGGGTTTTGGAGAGATGGGAAATCATATTTCACAAATCATAATCATAATCACATGGGGCTACCCTTGAGGAGTATCCGGAAGCTTCAACTGGTGCAGAATGCAGCTGCACGGACAGTTACTGGGGCCAGAAGATCGGCCCATGTGACACCGCTGTTGCGCGAGCTGCATTGGGTACCGGTTTTCTTCCGGGTCCAATTCAAGGTGTTGGTTATCACCTTTAAAGCCCTACATGGCATCGGGCCAGGCTACCCGGGGAACCGTCTCATCCCCAGAACATCGACCCGTCCCACCCGATCAGCCAGAGAGGGCAGCTTGCTATCTCCCAGAAAGTTCTGGACTATATTACCCATCATTTGACACCTGCATGGCCAATTAATAAGAACAATATGAACCCATCTGGAATGTGATTTCTTTTGTTTTGGCTTGGTGTCTGAACCCAAATTATGATTTATAGCTTAGTGTGCTGAGCAAACCTAGCCAAGAAAGGGTATTTATAAACCTATTTATTGCAATATATTAAGGACCCCATGCACACATAAACTTTTATAAGTTTAATGCACTTAATTCCAGGAAGTTGAATAGAGAAATACAAAAAGGCTGTATCTTTCAAGTGAAAGAAGAGAAAAATAGTCAGTCTGTGGACCCTGGAGAATTATAATTCATTGGGAAAGGGAAAGCTAGGTGTGTTTTAAGATAACTTTTGGACTCTGTCACTAACTACAGTATATTCCTTTATCATCTTCCTTAATCTAAGCCCTTCCTGCTGGTTGGAAATTCTGTGTCAGCATGCCTGGGGAATGAGATCAGGAAGGAGAATAGAATATTGAAAGTATATCAGTTGGACATTAGGAGTAATGTGGGGGGCAACTTACGATTTATTGCCCAAACTGCTGTATCCGTACTTGGGAATGGTGTTTGTGTGGTTGAGTTTCCTTCTGTTACATGGAATATTGGATTGGATTCTGTTGAAGTGATGAAAAACAGGGTTATTGAAATGCCAAGAGAAATGCAACTGATGTTATGGAGAATAGCTTGAAGCAAGTTGTAGGTGATGCACAGAAATATCAGAGAGAATCAATGTCATGGTCTTACCATTGGTGGCATCAGAACTGTGAGTTGCTGCGTCCGTGTTTGGGGACAGCGTTGGAACGCTAAAAGTTTCTTCTGTTATATTTTGTTTTTGTTCTGAATTTGTGGAAAAGGAAACAATGCTATTAATGTCCAAGCATATCGTGTACAAAGGTCAGAACATAAGACTCCTACTAGATTAGAAGAAGACCCATCTAGACCAGATGTGGCCTTCTAGATAATGTTGGATTACAACTACAGCACCCTTTATCATTATCTGTACTCGGTAGGGCTGATGGAATATGCAGATGCCTATGTACAGAATCACAGAGTTGGAAGTTTTTTTTTTAGGCCATCTAGTCCAACCCTCTGCTCAGGGCACGATCTACAGGAACATCTCTGACCAACAACCACCCAGCCTTTCTTTGAAGACCTCTAGTGAGGGGAAACTCAGCTCTTCAGGTGGCAGCCTGCTCCGTTGGGCTGACAGCTAGTATAGTCAGGAAGTTTCTCAATGGATGCATGTGTATTGTTTCTAATGATGTTTTTAAATGATGTTTTTATCTTGTTTTTATTCTCTATTAGCCATCCAGCGTCGTGTGTTCGAGATGGGCAGCCATATAAATTAAATTAAAAATATAAATATAAATATAGATTCCATTTATTCAGCTGCCCATATGTACACACACACACACACATGCCCAGATAAATGCAGAAATAAATCTAGAATCATCAAGTCATAATTCAGTAGCTCAGGCAGTGAATTTCATGAAATAAATAATAACAACATACATACATACATATCTGGATTTTTCTCTGAGAATTCAAGGTGGCTTTCATAAAATCTCCCCTCATTTTATCCCCACAATAACAACCTTATAAGATAGCTGGTCCACCTTCCAGTGACCACCATTATCAAAACAGGACCTGAACCTCTTGAACTTCCATCTCTTTCTTTCCTCTGTCCTTTATAAAAGGTCTGATTGATATCGTGTTACCTTAGCAATAGAAAATTAGTTAAAAATCGGCTATGGATGCCCTGTTAAATTATTTTTAACATGCCTTTGGTGGAATTAGTCTGCAGAGTTGCTACCTCCGGAGTCAAGCTGGCTGTCAGTGTACTAAAACTTCCTTCTGTTGTATTGAATATTTCCTCTGAATCTGTGGAAGTAAAGAGAGAAAGATTATTCCCTTCACGTTCCAGGAAAATGTATATTCCAGTATTGATATACTATCAACCAACAGCTTCGTTGTGGTACATGTGGGACTTTGAGGAGAAATCTCAGCTGAGAACTGAAATATTGTCAGAGAGGAAGAAAATTAAAGCTATATTTTTCTCTGTGTTATGCCTACTTTATAAAATTTCATTCTACATCTTTTGTTGACACTCAACAGCCCTAACGTTTCAGCCTTTCCTTGTAGCTTTTTCTATTTTTCTACAGGCTACTTAAACTGAGATGAAGCAAGGCAAGAAAAAACTCTGTATTACTGAAAGCTTTTCAATTCTGTTCAAGGAGGGGTCAGAAAAGTCAAAATGGCAACCACAACCATGGGATTGTAAGCCCTGCCCTTTTTACCTACCCCCTCTTGACTTTTTTGACCCCCTCCCTGCTTCTATTTCATCTTAGCGCAGCTTCCGATTAAAAATAAATAAATAAAAGAACTGGAAACGTCGGATACTGGATTCGCGCTTGAATTTACTGTGTGCAAAGTTGCTTTAAACATCTGCCTCACAGCATGATTAATTAGAGGTATATATTGTACTTGTGTAATGATGAGAGTTTTCTGGAGTTCCCCTGCTGAAGTCAAGTGTAGTTGGAACGAAAGCTGGAATAAATCCCCATGGGAATAAAAGAATACATGAATTCAAAATGTCTGGTTTCTTTTCACGTGTAACAATCATGCTTTGAGAACCTTGGAGAAGGACCATTTCAAGATCTGGGTCATCTAGTGAAATGGACCAGGAGGTAGCTCAAGTTTTCAGCTATTAAGGTAAGTAATTTGCTCTAAGACATTTGCTTGATTCTGATTGATTGGGGTTAGCATGTCAGCAAATTTATCACTGTGGTTTGCAAAAGCTGGTTTACAGCAAGGAATGGGCTGGTATTTGGGGGCACTCTCATCTCTCAATTCAGCAGTGCAAAAGTTGTAACGGCTGGTAATGTTTCCCATAAGGCATACTGTGCATGAAAACAGTTGGGTAATTCCTAAGAAGGTCGTCTTCATCCTGTTTATCTTTGGAAGAAAAGTTCCACCCTGCCCTCAAGCTTTCCACTTACTGGCATGTTCCAGGTGCAAAGTTGTAGTTAAATTTCTTCTTCCTAGGGCTTTGTGGTGTATCACACAAGAAATGACAGAGCCCTGGGGGAATGCATAGATGGTCAAGTTGCTTACTGAATGGAACTTCTTGGCTTCTAGTTGGTGTTGGGTGTCCCCTAAAATGCGTTGAGGAATGCAAGAAGGAATAATAATAATCATAACAAAATAATAATAATCATAATAAAATGATGATGATGATGATGATGATGATGATGATAATAATAATAATAATAATAATACAGTCTAAACATCTGGTTGACTGTGCAACCAACCATAATAATTTCTTAAAAGTTTCTTAAAATGCTTTTGGAGGAGGAAGAACAAAAGCAGCTAATAGGTCTGAATCAGTAAATACCACTGTTAAAATCCAATTTATTATCAAATCACATCTGTTAGTTGGAGATGAATGTTTTGATTACATTTTATCAATATGCATGACTCTAATAATAATGATAAACAATTACCACATTTGAGATCTAGGATCCAAAGGCAAAAACTTGTACAGCCTGAATGTATTCCTTTATGCTATCTTAACAGGTTAATGTAATATTTTTTCTCTCCCACTTTAGTTATTCAACTATTTTTATTTTTTATTTTACTCACTTTTAATGTTTAATGTTCTATGTTGTTTTTGTTGTATGCTGATCATAAATCAACTTCATTGCTAATACAGTGGAACCAACTAGTAATTAAATAAACTAGCAATTTGATTTTAGAGCAGGTAATTGCTTGGCATTTTCCAGTGTTATTTAAGAAGGGTTATTCAAAGGCAAAGGATATTCCAGAAAGAAAAATAAGTTATTTGAAACATACCAAAGATTTCCATCCCATTCTGTAGCAGCCAGGTAATCTGAGGGGCAGGCCAGCTGCCCTCAGTGGAACACCTTAAGACAATATTTTCTTCTGGGTGGTCTACTGTAGTCCTCAAAGCTTTCAACAAAGGCTTGGAAGGAAGGGCTGTAAAAAGAAGATAGTTCCTTAGATTTTTTTTCCTTTGTTGTACTTTTTCACTTTTTTGCAATAGCACTTTTTAATGTTTTTTTTCTTCTTGATAGTGTATGTATGTATCTTTATTATTATTTTTGTGTTTTCTTTTTCTTTTTTGCTATTAATTAAAAAGAAATGATAGATAGATGATGATAGATAGATAGATAGATAGATAGATAGATAGATAGATAGATAAGAGAGAGATGATAGATAGATAAGAGAGAGATGATAGATAGATAGATAGATAGATAGATAGATAGATAGATAGATAGATAGATAGATAGATAAGATAGAGATGATAGATAGATAAGAGAGAGATGATAGATAGATAGATAGATAGATAGATAGATAGATAGATAGATAGATCATTAGGTTGTAGTCCTCCTATTGGAATTTTATCTGAGTTGAACAAGATTGGGATTTTTGACCCCTAAGAAAAAAGAGCTACAGATTTCTACTTAACCCATCCATATAGTTGGAGGTCAGATGTCAGATGAACTCCAGTCATGCAAATTAGCTGTAGGGCTATCAGCTCCCCTATTTCCCTTAATCTTCTGATCTGGTCCGGAGAAGTTTCAAAATTTTTGCTTCAGTTTATGTCAACCACAACAGCTGTCCAATCCTGGACAAACTGTTTAGTCTTAGCTGTATCTTAGGAAAACCAGTCAATTTCAGACTATGGTTTGTAATCTTGGTTTATTTCCCTAAAGCATTGTTCAGATTATGCAGAGTTCCAGAACTGGATTTGGGAACCAATGATGCTTAATCGAAAACAAGACCAAAGTTCCCAATATCCTCTGCACCAGATCAGATTTAGCTACTAAACAGAAAGGCTAAAGACCCACCAGAAGAAAACTAGTAAGCTTTTAACAGTTGAGGACAGAAAAGTGTACAGTACAAAAATACCATTTTGATTGTTTCTAAATTCTATGCCAGTGCTTTATTTGTGACTGTATCTTAGTTGGTTTTCATTGTTTTATCTGCTTGGACCACCACTGCCTGTTTTCTGCACATTACCTGGTAATCCTCAATATTTGAAAGCTGGAGGCTATCCTTACCTGGACCTACTAGGGGTGGAACAGAGAACCTTCTCTCTCTATTGTTGCCTATGAGGAGAATGACCAGATCTACGACCAGTACATCTCCTTGGGCAATGGAGACTTCACACATATTAAAGTAGCTTCAGCCACCCACATCCTGGTATCAGGAAGAAGTCTCCCACCAAAGGGGGGCTACATCTGGGTCCTGAACATAGGAAACTGCCATGTCCAAGTTTGATTCAGACAGCACACTAAGCCATAATACGATTTACTTGGTTTGGTGGTGTGTAAACTCAGTGTATTATGGTTTAATCGATAGGCCCATTTTTTATTAGATTATGGATTAGAGCAACATGTGAGCCCATATTGCCCATGCAGACCAGCAGCAGCTCTGCAGAGTTTACACAATGTGTTCCAACCTTACTGCAGATGCTGGGGACTGAAGAAAGACCTTCTGCAGGCAGAGGTGAATTATGCCCCCTGTCCTGCTCAACAACTGCCTATGGTTCAGCTCAAAACTACCCTTTCCATCTCCACAGGCCATCCTCCACTGAAAGGGATGAGTTTCAGATCTTACCAAAAACTGTAACGTTCACTAGTTTGCTTCCAACAGTCTTGCTGTAGTAGAGACATGTGTACAGCCCTTCATCATGTATCGTTACATTGGAAAGGCGAACGGATAATGCATCCTTTGAGTAATGCAGGAGTTTATACCTTCCACCTCTTACGCCTGCTTAAAAGAGAGAAAATGCACACACACACACACACACACAAACAAATTAATTAATTAATTAATTGGGAGACAGCTTTGTCCCCCAGGCTATTGGATTCTTGAATGCTTAAATAAGTTCTTTTAGGTGAAATGTTGGATGTGTAAAGAATGTATATTTTATAGCAACTATGGATTTTTTTATTAGTATTTTAGTGTTTGACTGAAATTGTGAGCTAAAGAATGTATATTTTATAGTAACTATGGATTTTTTTTTATTAGTATTTTAGTGTTTGATTGAAATTGTGAGCCAACTGCAATGAAATTTCATTCTATTGTGCACTTGGTGTATAGTGTATAGTGGGATGACAATAAAGTTATTCTATTCTATTCTATTCTATTCTATTCTATTCTATTCTATTCTATTCTATTCTATTCTATTCCATTCCATTCCATTCCATTCCATTCCATTCCATTCCATTCCATTCCATTCCATTCCATTCCATTCCATTCCATTCATGGATAAGAATGCTCTGAAAACTTATTCTTCCAAGCACCTAACTGTTTCTGTCTCAAAATGAAGGGGTAAACCTTAACATGGATATGTTAGTGAGGCGAGGCAAGGTCATAGAAGTCACTTGTACTGAAAATGAGAGGCTGTCAAAGCAAGATGATTGTGGATGACCTCAACCTCCAAAGCTCTCCAATTAAGAGACTGTTGCCATCTTGGTTGAGAGAGGCTCGACTAAAATCCACTTTATCTATCCTCTCAGCAGCTGGTGTGTCTCAGCTGGTGTGTCCTTCTTCCTTTTGCTCTTTGCCAAGATGGTTAAGCAGTCTCATAGGATCTGTGGGACTGTCCACTGCTCCTGAGAAATTGAATTAATCTGGGAGGCACGCACCAGGTAAAAGTTGTCTCCCTCCAGTTGGATCCAATTCCTGGTGACTTCATGTCCGCCTTGTTTCCTTGGCAACAGTACCAAAGTGATTTGCCATGGCCTTCTTCTCTGATATTTTACTTTACACTGATTCTATTTTTCCTGGGCTTGGAGTAAAGAGAGGGAGAGACAGTCACTCTGATATGTTCCAGGAGCCACAGAAAGTGAACATGGCTTCATTGGGGCTTAAATCCTAGTAGAGGGCTTCCAGGCCAAGGATCTGTCAGCTCTGAGGTAAAAAAGCAAGAATCTTGTTTGGAACTTCCCATGACTTATCCATGTACCTGAGGACAGACACCCTAAGGCCCATCGAAATCCTTGGCAGTGATGTGGGTACATACATACGGACAGAGACTTGCTTATTGAAACTCTACAGCAGAGCTTTCCAAACTGTGTGTGGCGACACAAAAGTGTGTCGCCACACACAGTCTGGTGTGTCACCACACAACCCGGAAGCGCTGATCATCATCAGCGCTTCCGGGTTTTCCCGCGGCGACACACCAACGGCGGCGCGCAAAAACCCGAAAGCGGCAGCAGCGCTTCCGGGTTTTTGCACGCTGCCGCAACGGCGGCACTTCCGGGTTTTCCCGCAGCGACACACCAACGGCGGTTGGTGTGTCGCCGCGGAAAAACTTTGGAAAGCCCTGCTCTACAGTCTGTAAGAGAAGCATCTCTCACGGCCCCAGATCCCATTGTAGTGACTGTTTTTTCCCATACAAACATATTCTGATAACTAGAAAAGATTGTTCTCAGGATAGCTCTATTTTTGGTGATCGCAGGGTGAAGATAGATAATAGGATTTCCTTAGCTGTAGTATCCAAATTGTAGACTTTCCTGTACAGGACATGGATCTCTCTCTTCCTCCTGTCTCCCAGGACTTTTGATGCCTTGGAGTAAGTTTGTCTGGAAATCTGATTTTATTTCATATTTTCTGGCATCCCCACTGTGCTGCTTTTATCCTTTTTTAATGCTTTAATTATTGCTTATATTATGAGTTGTTGACTTTGAAAATCTCTTGCATGAGATCAAAAGGCTAAGCTCAACAATTTCAATAGCTCAATCTATTAGCTATTGAAAGAGAAATAATTTTAATTCCAAAGGGGGGGGGAACCCAACACGGTGTTTGAAGTATCAAAAACGTACTCTCTACATATAGCATATTGGTACAATGAGATAGATAGATAGATAGATAGATAGATAGATAGATAGATAGATGATAGATAGATGATAGATAGATAGATAGATAGATAGATAGATAGATGATAGATAGATAAGAGATAAATATAGAGATAGAGATAGAGATATAGAGATCTCCATATCTATAAATATATACCTCCATAAAAACCAAAAAATGCTTGCCCAGGGTAGAGCTGGACATCAACACAACTGAACAACATGCAGAGTATTCTCTTGTAGAAGAGAGTGGAGTGGTAACCTTTTAAATAATAATAATAATAATAAAAAAGAACTGTAGACACAGTGATAAAACTATTGGAATTGCTCTATTCACACATCCTAACCACAGCATGGAGATCTTCGTGGCTTCAACTTCCTGCACGAGAAGAGGCAGGTCATGGTGTGAAAATGAATTTGTGTCAGCGCGTTACACTTCAAAGCCCAATAGGAAAATCCGCTTCTTGTCTCCTTCCAGTGGAAAAGATTGTTTGTGCCACCAGTTCCATCCCATGCTTACCTACCTTGCCAGGCATTCAAAAATATCGCAAAACCAAGGGGATCCTTCCATTCCAGAGCTGAGCTGTTGCCTTGATTGTTAACACAGTGGAGATCCAGATTCTGTCCTTCCTCTAAGCTTAGACGTTCAATTGGAACCTCGGAAAAAGTCCCTAGCAAAGAAAATGATGTGTAAAGTGTCACTGTGGGGAGACCCAGAATTTGGATCCTTTTGAGTAAAATAGAATACCGCCCTCCTATCTACCTCCTACAGAATTACTATGTTCCTCCAATCTCTTGGGAAAACATGCCTTTGACACAGTACGTATTTTACTCTCTCTTTCTCTCTCTCTCATAAACACACACAAACACAAACACACACACAGAGTATTGTGGCTGAACTCTCATTTTTCACTAAGACATAATATACATTGACTGGACGTAGTGGCTTGTGTGAACCCAGCCAATTTTTGGTTTCCTTAAAAAGGTTACCGTATTTACCCAAAAGCACTTAAACATCATGGTTTAGTCCAAAAGCTGATGCCAAGCAGCATTTCCAATTTCATTTATTGTAAAAATGTGTAACCCCCACCCCACTCATGAGATTCCAAGCAGTTTACAATAAAAGAGCATTAAAAATACCCCGTTTATCCCTCAACCCCCTCCCAATTAAACCCATATTTCCTATAATAATTTAGATAAGTATCTTGATTCTTCGGATGGATAGCAGGAAGTCTTTTTAAATCTATCAAAACTTTGTTTTTTCTTACTCTCTTCTTTTTCTATTTATATGTATAAATGTAATTGTATGTCAGTTTGTAGTATATGTTTTGTATGTTAATTAAAAAAAAATTAAATAATAAAATATATTGGCTGTTGTGGGTTTTCCGGGCTGTGTGGCTGTGTTCTGGAAGTTGTGGTTCCACAACTTCCAGAACACGGCCACACAGCCCGGAAGACCCACAACAGCCATCGAACTCTGGCCGTGAAAGCCTTCGACAATACAATAAAATATATTATTATACCAATTAAACCCATATTTCCAATTAAGCTAAAACATAACCCCAAGCCAAGATCTAACGAAACAAAAAGGTAAGAGAGAGTGAACCAGCCCAGTATGGCTGAATATACCCGTCCCAGGGCTGTTTTCATTGTATCTTTGTGCTTCATTTCCCCCACCTAAAATAATGTTGTACTTCTACAAACGTTGGAGTTTCCCTAAGCTTGTTGATACCTCCTTCTTATCCGTGAATAATGTCACTGCGGCTACCTCAGGAAAGTGAGTTATTATTGTCCATGTAGGATGGAATAAAAATGTTCCAAAGTGCTCATACTAAAGTGAAACTTTGTCAAGTTTTCTCTTGGGGGCTAAAAGGCAGCCTTTGTGGTCTTCCTGTGGACTTTTCTTCAGCTTCACTGTTTCCTGCCACATCTTGAGCAGGCCCCCAAGAGGTCTGTTCACAAACGATGAAACAAGGTAGAAAGGAAACAGACACATGCTCACACAAACAGAGATCAGGCGCCAGAATCAATTCTGCATTTTCTTTCCATTTGAGGTAATAGAAAATCGAGGGTGAAGAAATGCAGTAGGTGTGGTTGAAATACATTTAAATACGTATCTTAAATGGAACCAAGTATATTGGAGAACAGTAAATGGGAAATAACTCACTTCCACCACATTTGGCTTAGCCTGCTCCCACCCACCCAGAATTCCCAGGTTGGGTACAGGCATTGCCCTAAGCCAGGGTTCTCCAAAGTGGTCAGTATCGACGCCCCAGGGTTGATGGGACTATCCACTATTGTTGTTATTATTATTCATAGTACTATTAGTTACAGTAGTATTTATGAAATTATTTTCATATAATAAATGTTTGGCGCTCAATGAACAATCTGAAATGAAACTTCATGAAGGGGTTGATGATCTGAAGAGTTTGGGGATCCCTGCCCTAAGCCATAATGTAGCTTGATTGATTTTCTCTCTTAGATGAATCCAGCCAATGTAGTCAACTGGGGCTCCTGGTTTAGCATGTTTAGGGAGCGCAGCAAATGGTGACTTAATAAACAAGAAGTTCAACATCTTCAGAAGTCTACAGTTAATGTTCATCCCAAACAGTTTGTCTCCAAGATAATATAAAATAAAATAAGAACCTGATCCTCCATTTTTCTGTGACACAGGACTGAGGCTTTGGTCCGTGCACTTAATTTTCTTCCACGTGGAAGTAGCAGCAATTGTTAGATGAGCTGCCTAAACTTGTAGGAGTTAGGGCTCGGAAGCATCGTGCTTCTATTCATGACTGTAGTGAGGCTCTATTCTTTCCTACCCCCATTGTTCAATTACACCTGTGCATTTAATGTTCCCCACTTTCCAAAAGCTAGATATTCAGATCCAAGGAATGCTTTTACTTTTATATCCTGCTATTGTGTTAGAACTAGAATTTGGTGGGCTGTAATTTGTTGATGGCCAGTCGGCAACCCCTGAGCCTGCTTCTGACTGGATCACGTTCCAACAAATTATATTCTGGATTTGACCATTCTGGTTTCCTGGAAGAAGCATTGCTTAAGAAGGACTTACACTGGGCACACAAGTTGGGGATAACCATGGTAATGCTGCAGTGGTGGAGACTCCCAAGGAATGTTACAAGGCAGTGTCCAGTGAAGTCATCCCAGCTAAAGAAATACAGTGAGCATAACTTAGTGTTATGACCCTTGCTTTGTATATGGAAGAGCCTGTATTTCTTGGTACATCAGACTAAATAGACCAAAGATCTGACTTAGCAACTGGGTTCCTGCATCATGCTAAGCCATGAACTGTTTGAACCATGACTCATTGAACATACTGTTTTTGCTAGGTTTACACTCTGCACTCAGCCATAACTCATGGCTTACAGTCCACCAGAATGGGATTCATGCAACATATTAAGTGAAAGCACAACAGACAATTCTTGTGAGAACCTAGTTGGTGTGAGACATCTGATCAGATTGAAGATGACTCCCTTCTGAGAACACCCATGGCAGATCATCATCAATCATCATCATCATCATCATCATCATCATCATCATCATCATCATCGTCATCCCAAGAACTCCTAGCAAAGGGAAAATGAAAAGGGCAACCAAATGACCCTAATGACCTCATTCTTCCAAAGAATCTTCATACCTGAGAACAGTCCTTGCAAAGAAGCTACCACCAGCTGGCCCTACTCCATGCAGACCACGGAGACAGTCGGCTTGGTCTCAGCACACAGCCACGGGAGGTGAAGCAGAGCTGAGACTGTTCCTAAAGAAGCTGCAGAAGCTGCTACCAAACACCGGTTATCTTGAAGCCACAAAGGTATCCTGGAACTGAAAAAATTGGCATTGAACCCGAAGCAGCCGCTCTGCTGTTACGTACCTCGCAGTGACAGGAAAGCCAGCACCCAAACCTGGGGAAGGGAAGGCATCTTGAGGTGATGCCTGATCAGCTTCCTCTCCACTTCCGATCTCAGGGGCTTGCCGCTGGCTTCTCCTTTTCAACAGAGCAGCAAATGTCACGTACCATGACTTCATCCGTGACAGGTCGGCCCTCTTCCCTTTGATTCCCTCCCCCAGATCTTCACACCCAGCAAAGGGGCAACTGTCCTCCAAGCTTGTAGGTGGGGAAATTTGCACCTCTCTTTTTAGGGGGTGTTCTAGAATTAACTTTGTCTGTGGTCAACGCCGAAGCGCAGCTCAGCTACCAGCTCTTGAAGGGTTCCTGGTGCGTGTTTCCCATGGCTTCCCTGCGGGTACAGCCCCAAATTGCCTCTCATCTCATACAACTCAGACAAGCCACATTGCACTTCTGCAGGACAGGCCAGCTGCTAGTACCTTAAGGGATTTTTGTCTGTATGAATCACAATGCTCCACCTACATCCCCATATTTATATATATATATATATATTTTCCTGAACACTGATGCTAATCAAACGATTACATTTTGCAGCTGCAGGATGGCTGCTTCAAAAGCTGTTCCTGGTTGCCTCCACATGCAGATGCATAGCCAGGTTGATTCACAGGCAGACAGTCCCAGGACTTGTCTGTGAATGGACACCCGCCTGCACCCCCCCCCCCAAATTAGGGGCAGCCTTCAAAGCAGCCATGCCAACCTTGCCCTAACACTTTGGTTTAGTTTGCACAAATGCGTGTTGCAAAACACTTCTTTCATTGTTTTGCCCATCTACTCGGTTGGCATTTCATAGGAACAGGTGAAGATTTTCCAAGATCTAACCCTAACCCGGACCTAATTTTTACCCTAAGATGCACCTACTGATTGATTCTGCTGCCAGCACCATCCATCCGAGTAGTGCTCCTGTTGTTCAGTTTTTATTCCATGTATTAGTACAAACATTGCATTACATTAGCTTTCTATTGCTATTTATGGACTTTAATGTTTACAGGAAGTGAGCTGATGAAAATGTGACCGTCCTTGCAAATAGGAGATATAAATGCTCCTGCACCTTGCAAAGCAATGCATTCTTGTCAGCCCCCAAAAAACTGAAAACCAAACTTATTGGATGATTCAGCACAAATTCTAACCATGTCATTTTAAATCCCTTTGAGTCCCTGTGGGACTCACTCCCTAATAAACTTCATGGAATTTGTAATTTCTGTTCCTTAGTATGATGGGAAAGGGAGAAAAATGTCCCTATCCATTTTTTTGTGCAAAGGTCCTACGTTTAGAAAGGGGGAATGTCTACCACATCCTGTTTTAGTTGTCCTTTCTGCCAAATTGGAAACCAACATAGAAACAAAATTGTTCCCATACCTTGGGCCCAAATAATATTTTGGAGAGACACTTAAGAGCAACTTTTGTGGAAGGAAAAAAAAAGTGAACACTTTGAGTGGTGTGGTCATGAGAAATTGAGACGGCTTTCTTTTATTGAGATCAATGTTTTTTTTAAGTGACAAAATGTGGAAGTTGAGCAGTAACAGAAATAAAATATGAGCAGCAATTATCCCCTTAAACACACACACACACACACAATATCGACATCCAAATGAAAAACCTGCAAAAGGGGGCATAGGATTTTCCTTTCATACCATAAAACACTCCAAAACACTTAAAGCAACCTTACAAAGGATGTTGCCTTATTAGCACCAATCCCTTTAACAGAAAATCTTAGTCCACTCCAAACTCCCTGGAAACTCTTCGTTTGAAAAAATGAAAACAAAAAACTACATCTGGTTGGGGAAAGGGGACTAGGTAAACCTTTCCCAAATATTCCCAAAATATATTTTTTGCATGACCTTACTTAAGGATCCTTTCCTTCTCATTTCCCTGAATGGAGCAGTTTCTTTTTCATAGAGGCATGCATTCTTAGAAGCGAGCCCCACCACATTTGAGAAGTCTTCCTCCCAAATCAGTGCACGATAGCTAACATGCTAAAATAGCTGCTTGGTGGGAAAACGGACATTCATCCCATTATCTGTACGTAAGAGTCAATCATAACAACTGAATAAGAACCTGGGACGTCTACGCTTACTTAGCGAACAAGTTTTGATACATTAAAATTGACCTATCCTGGGGACGCTACTCCAACATATTTTGTACAGTACATCATTAAGTATTAACAACTTGCAAGCTGTCAGTGCAAAAACAATCCCCACCCCAATTAAATACATATCAGTCACCAATATTTTGGCTTTGATTGTCAAACACTGTTCAAATATCACTAAGACTCTTCCAGAGAAACGGGCCTGAAGAAGCCAGACTCTCAGTCATTTTTAGAATATCTGTACATAGCCAAAAATATTTTAAATTACATATGTATATTTATATGTATGTGCGCATGTGTGTGTGTATATACATATGTATACATTTCCAAAAATACTAGCAGCAACCAACTGCATAATACAAGGCCTGCAATTGCTTTCCTGCTATCAGTTTCAACTCCTCAACATTTCACTATACACCCCTGGTTAAAAATAATGCTTTTTCAGAATGTCTTGCTTTCTTTTACACGTAGAATGTACACAATTTAAGTAAATATACATATTGCACACAAGGAGCTTTCCATCCGTTCAGGTTCAGTTTAACGCCCTATACTACCCTTGGTGGAAACTCCTTTTTAGAGCAAAGCTCATCCTATATGTAAGATGCAAATTGCATTAACATTTATGCAAGCTGGCCACGTGGCAGCTCTGTTCAGGGCTGGCCAGCCCAGCCCTACCCTTTGGCAGAATGCAGGGAGGTGCCAAACAAGGTTTGGAGGCATAAGCTATGTGCCCAGTGAGCCTACTTTGCGCCACCTAAACTAGTCTTGAGCCTTGAGGTGCAGTAGTGAATGTTGTCACAGTGTGACCATATCACCACTGTTGAAGAAAGATTCAACTGGCAGTTGGGTTGACTTTGGTACATGGAATAAAAGGGAGCACCATCTTGATCTTTACGTTGGGTAGCACAAGATTTGGGGTTGTATTGAAGCTGTTGACTGATTGTTCTGCCATTCAAGCCACTCATTGCACTAAGGAATACTGTATAAGCCATGGTTACCAAGTTAGTGTTGGCTTAACTTATTTGCGAGAGAGGATATATCTCCTGGGGTCAATTTCATGGCTGGTGAAAGTATCTTAAGATGCTTATTGCCCCAACTAGAGACCAAAAAGATGCCTCCTTGAGCTTGCCGTACTGGCCTTGAAAGTAGTTAAAGGTAAAAGCTGTATTTTAAAGCTATCTAAATGCATGAAAAGTAACCATTGCCCTTACATTTCTCAAACAATTTGATAAACAAATCATGACACCACTTTCCTCAATTTAACATAGCATTTAAACATATCTTAAAATGGCACAGAGAAACAAAGAGCTCTGCTTATTTGAATCTTAGGGACCCACATTTCTATATATTCTGAACTCACATCTTCTGGGTACGCCCTTAACAATACCAACTCACTTATACCAAATTCTTATTTAATAGATTTTTCTAGTTCTGTCAACATACCTCCCCTCTTTAATTCCCATAATTCCTAGCCACCATGTTCACACCAGGAAGCCAACAGGTGCCATAATATTTTGAATACTCAAGATTACTATAGAGCTTAATCCATTACTAGGTGTAACCAGGGCCAGATCCTGGATGTTTGGGTGGGTTTACCTAAGAGCGGATCCATATTTGGATCAGTCCCCCAGGTTAGGACTGTTAGAGTCCTGTTTCTCATAATTGTATATTGTACAATATTGTATATTGCATTTTTATATTTTATAATAGAATTTTAATCTTTATGTTTGTAAACCGCCCAGAGTCCCCTTTGGGGGAGATGGTGCGGTGATAGAAGTTTAATAATAAATAATAATAATAATAATAATAATAATAATAATAATGTCTCAGAGCAATAGACAGAAGATCTGCCATCTAAGGCAGTTGCCTCCCTCTGCCTCATGATAGGACCGGCTCTGTAGAAGATGAGGACACTTCCATCTGTTGGCTTGCACAAGCAACCCTGAATGTTCATTGCCCCAAAACAAGCTAGGCAAATGTGCAAAAGGAACGAAACGCGACCATCCGTTCTTTGCGGATACCGATCATTAGTCAGAAGGGACTTGCTAAGTTTGAAAAGTTGATACTCCGATGGGATAGGTGGTGAACCTTTCCACCAAAGGAGGAGAAAAAAAATGGGGGAGGATAATAAATCATGATAGAAAGGAATCATTGTCCTGCGAGCAAAATCCGAATTGATTAAAAGCGTACCTTAACAGTCACTTTTCTGAGAAATATTCATGATAGGGGAAGGAAAAAGAAAAATACATGGAAAGATCTGGCACATGTGGCTGGAGACAAGGTCTTTGGGGGCCTCATAACTGCACGTTCTGAGGAGTGCCCACCCAACCCGGTCATCTTGACTTGCATGGTCGACACTGTTGACTGTAACATCAAGAGGTGCTCATCATGGTTGACATACACCATTACAGATCAAGTAGCACAGAGCGAGTTTCTCCACAGTCTTTAACTAGAGAATTGTTTCTCTGGAGTTTTTCCAGTGTGGTGAGATAATACATTAGTGTGCAAAGAAGATTTCCCTGTTCAAAATCTTTTTTTTTTGCATTCTGATCCCTTTTGCTCATTTCAAATATAGATTAGATAACCCTGTCTCAACAGTGCTAGAAAAACTAGATACTAGGTAGACAACACTTCTCTAGAAGAGTAATTTTCTTCCACAGTACTTCCACAGAAAAATAATTTTCTTTCCACACGCATCCCCCTGGGGAATGAGATCTTGCAGAATATATGTAGACATAATAATTGACTAAAATATGGTTGGAGCGTACTTGATCCAAAATGGCTCAGAACAAAATTCTAACAGTCAACTCCAAGAAAAATAAATGACTAACAAATGAAGTCCACAGTTTAGGACTTTGTTACTAACAATTATGCAGAAGGCAGTGAAAACTAGTTTCCCTTCCTAGACCTTAATTCCAGATTTAAAAAATTCTGGAGATATATATATATATATATATTCATATTCATATTCATATTCATATTCACACATACATACATAGAGATATACATTAAAACTCAACGGCTTACATTAGAAAGCCGTATATGCTGGACAGAAGGCTGAAGAGACAAAGAATGAAAACAAATTTGAATACATGTTATATTTTTCCACAGTCCAAGCAGTTGCCTATATTCGCTATTTTTTTCCTACAATTAGAAACGCCATTCTGTGGCAGATATGCTTGAGTGTTAGTTTTTAAATCCATTCCAAGAGTTGTGAGTGATTTTCTCCACCATCAGTATTTTCTAATTTTTGTTTGTTTAAAAAAACTCCAGTAGGTGAAACGTTCTCCAGTTTTTAAGAAAGCCCTCTCTTCTGTTATTCTGACCTCCCTTTTGGCCTTATTCTTGTAGCAAAGTTTCTCTCCAGTTAAAACCACCCGTTGGTCCATGAGTGAGTGGAAGGATGGGTGGATCAGTCAACTGCCATAGCCCCGTGTCTCCAAGCTCTTCACAACAGCAAAAGCCCAAGTACGGAATCTGGAATGAAAACCCAAAGGAGAGGAAACATCAGCGAGAGATTTGATGCCTTAGCTTAGAACAGTGGCTATCTCTTACTTTAAGCATTCCAAGTTTTCTCTCTCAAACCCTCTTGGGAACATATATTCAGAACTTCAGAAGCAAAGTCTTGCCACTTAGGAGACCAAGCATAATTTTGGGGACCCAGGATGAGCTTGTAAAACGAGCTGTCTCTTGTGCGTATGACATGAGCCTTTCATTTGTACAGAATTGGTGCAGAACTTAAGACTTAGTTCCCACACTGTGCTAGGATGTGATCTGCTTGTATTTAACGTTTGCCTTCTTGTACTCATTAGCCAATTTTCTCTAAACTTTCAATCTTGCTTCTTATACTCTTCCAAAACCTTGCCAAGAAGTGGCACGTCAATAACTTGATTTCAGTACTATTCATCAAATTACGTTATTTGGCTTAGTCCAAATGCTCGTGTTTGGAAAGGGGAGAGAAGAACTTTCAGCCATGCACTTTCTCCACATTGTCGTTTCAGGAGCACAGAAGCAATATATAGGCCTGTGTTGAAAATGCAAGTGCAAAGGAGAATGGAGGCTGAAACAACCTTTTCAAAATGCTAATTCTATAATGCACAGTCAGGATTAACTGCTCTGCAAATGTGCGTATGTGCAAAACTTCACGGGCACGGTCAACCGGTGATCAAAACGATGTATCAGATAATCACTTGCATGCAATCTTCCCTGCTCATGTGATTCTTGAGCCTTCTGATGTTCAAACAATAAGCTTAGTGATCACGCACGACTGAATAAAGCATGTTTGGACTTGTAAGGAGATTTTCATCTCGGGACAAACAAAACAAAATCTAAAGAGCTTTGTCTTGTTAGCATGTCAATCACCTTTCTGACCATCTGGACAAAGTCCTTTGAATTCTGCGGCGAGAGTCCTTGTAGCTGGCAAGTACAGGCCTCAAGGGAGGATGCGTGTGCAACTATCAAAATGTTGTTACCTGCAGTAAAAAAACAGATAAACACAGAATCACATGGATTAAATTTTCCAGGGATAAGCTCTCTGCTGTACAGAAACAAAGTCTTGACATGGGTTTAGTGGTGGCCATGGTTTTTCCAGTCCAAAACAGCCCCAGGATGCTGTGTTTTTGAGTTGAAGAATAGTGAGAAGCAGAGAAAATACAAGGTTTCTTTCTCCCACTGGTTCTTTGCCTACTTATAATCATTTTCTTCCTATCCTGCTTTCCCACAAACTCTGGTGGAATTTGCTTTCTCTCCTTCCTTTATTCAGCATGGCTGTTTCCACAAAGTGCTTTTCCAATCCAACCCAAGGTAGAGGTGAGGTTGGAGACATTTGTAACAGGGGAAGAAAACAGGTATCTAGTACTGAGTTGGGTTAATTCTTTGGACCAAAGAAGATGAGTTTAAGTCAAGATCAACATAGTCATTGGGAGGAGATTAAGCAATAGTAAATTGTGGAGTCCTTGGTGCTCTCTGAGCCTTGTTGTTTTCTTGCAGACGTTTCATTGCCAGGCTAGGCAACATCTTCAGTGTGAAAAGGGAGTGGGACTTGCTCTCTGTTTATATACCCTGGCTTGTCCTACCTGTGTTGGTGGGGGTGTTGTACTCTACTTGGTAGTTCCTTGATTGGGTTGTTGTTTGCTGCTTGGCAAACACAGGCTGGACAAGCCATGGTATATAAACAGAGAGCAAGTCCCACTCCCTTTTCGCACTGAAGATGTTGCCTAGCCTGGCAATGAAACGTCTGCAAGAAAACAACAAGGCTCAGAGAGCACCAAGGACTCCACAGTTCAACCCTGAGCTACAAATATTCTCTTCGATTGGTACAATAGTATTCTTGTGTCATCTTTCACCAAGTCTCTCTCTTTACATGGCACGGGTCTTCTTATTTTTCTTAAATTTGTACAGAACAGAACAAATAGAGAGGTTTGTTTTTTGTAACTATTTTTTAAAAAGTGCATAGGGTCTATTTACAATGTTCATGAGTTTCCTATCTTAAGAAAGGATGGTGGTTTTCCCCTCTTCCTCCCATTTACAATCCTATCCTTCTCTATCTTGGGTGTCAGAGTCACATACAGTAGGTCTGTTAATCTGGGGTGACCATTAATCTCTTCTTCAGGATGGAATTCTACTTGCCTTTAGCTTTGCATTCACTTAGGATTTCCTTGGTGACTTGGAAGCTCCTGCTGATGTATGTTTCATAGGATTCAGAAATTCCTAATTTGTTCACAGCTATATGAGGTCTGTGGAGGTAAAAAAAAGAAACAGAGAAATCCAGGTATGGAAGAAAAGCTTGGTTACCATTCTCTGTTCTTTTCTGTCTGCTTTTTATTGTTTTCTTATTATTTTGCACTGCTATTTTAAACTCCATTAGCTGCCCAGAATTGTGTTTGTGAGACGGGCGGCCATGTGAATCGATTAAAATGAATAAATAAATACAAATAAATGTTGCTCCTACCTATAGGTCGTATCGACGCTCAAACTGGCTGCAGCTAAATCAAGTGGTGGGATCCAGGCTGGCAGAGAATTCCCTGCAACCCATTTGGTCCACTCAAACAAGCCTGGCTCAACTCGAATCTTCAGGTTATTTTCTTGTTGCAAGCCTATTAATTGGTGCACAAAAAAAAAAGAAAAGAAAAAAAAAGAGGCATAATGTAAAAAATTCATCTGAGGCCAAGGCAGGGCTCATAATGAGGAATGCAATTTGCAAATGTTGGTGTTCCCCTTTTTATGAACTAAGTCCGCATCTTTGCTCTCCTTCTTTATGAATAGCATGTTACGTGTGTGTAAATCGCAACCCAGACTGGGCTAAACATCTAGATCAGCCTTTCTCAACCTTTTGACCCTGGAGGAACCCTTGAAATATGCATATATATATATATATATATATATATATATATATTTATTATTATTATTAATTTTTTTATTTTTATTCAGAACAAAGATAAAAACTACAGAAAAAGAAAAAACACTACATACAAAAAGAAAAACATTAAAAGTGCAAAAACAAAAAGAAAAAACTTACATATAAACAGGTAGCTTCCCACTTTTCACAGCAAGATTTTTTTTATATATATATATATATATATATATATATATATATATATATATATATATATATATATATTATGTAAGGGGAAGGAGCAAATTTATTAGAGATTTATATATTGGAAGGATTTATAGAAATAATGCAATTAAGGTTTGACTTAGAGGAAGGGCTTGTTTGTGGAAATTCCTGTATATTCTTGCTGTGAAAAGTGGGAAGCTACCTGTTTATATGTAAGTTTTTTCTTTTTGTTTTTGCACTTTTAATGTTTTTCTTTTTGTATGTAGTGTTTTTTCTTTTTCTGTAGTTTTTATCTTTGTTCTGAATAAAAATAAAAAAATTAATAATAATAATAAAAGAAATATTCTTCAGGCCTCGGGGAACCGCTGCACATTCAGGCTCAAATATAGGCCAGAAGTTACAAAATTATTATATTCACTTCATGTGTAGGCCTGTCTATATGCATTAACAGTGTTCTTAAACTAAAAATAAAGAATGAACCTTACCTCTTTAATGTGAAGTTGCCCAAATTTGAAATAATTTTTAAAATAAATCGTGATCTCCCAGGGAACCCCTAGTGACCTCTTGCGGAACCCTAGGGTGCCACGGAACCCTGGTTGAGAAACCCTGCTCTAGAGATAACAGAATTTTACAGAAATGTGGGGACTAGTGATCGATTTCATCACTAGCATGAACTCAGCCATTGGTGGTCCCCAGGAAAACGAAAATCAACCAACCCAGTTACTTGGTCACACTGACTTACCTTTCAGAATATGGTGTGCGGTCTGTACACAGCGCAGCGATGGAGAACAATATATGTGGTGGATGACTGTGTTGCTTTCAAGAAGGGCCTCCCCTGCATGAAGACACAGGTTCAAAATAAAGGGCACAACACTATGGGACTGTCTGCAAAACACCAAGGACCACGTTGGCTTCTTAACATAGGAAAATGGTCACTTTTGAACCCTAAAAAGCCCCCTTTTTCTCTTTTAAAAAGCAAAGGAAAACCTTGAAAATGGGTAAAATAAAAAGGGAAATCTTTGCTTTGCCCACAGGTGTCATGATGTCCGTCCCTGGGAGAGGCTATTGATAATACCTTGGGGTATTACTGTATTATTTTACTGTATTTATTCAAGTTGCAGTTCACTTGACTTGATAGACAAGGGAACTAACACTGGAAATGAGCTAATATTGAGTCTGGCCAAAGAGAATAAGCAGGGGACCTTGATCCTTGCTGTAAGAATGTAGTATTTAATGCAAGTAAGTACCTAGGAGCAGCTGGAATAGATGTGTTTCTGGGACTAAATAAGCTTCACTACTCAGTTGATGGGCACCAATCAATGCAATGCAACAGCACTCATCCGCAAAGGTTCAGCTTACTGTTGCTCCATTGCCATTTCTTATTTCAAACGGGGCTTTGATCACATGGGCTACCATAGGTCTTTATGCATTTTGGCAGATAATTTTTCCATTTTTCATTTTTGGGACAAATGTGACAGAAGCTGTTTCCTGCCAACTTCAACCTCTAGATGGCAGTCACGCTGTAAAAAAATGTTCCTATCAAATGTAAGGGCATTCATTTTTAGCTAGCTCAATATGTTGTTTTCAGTTGTGTTGCAATGGGCTATCACATTATCACTCTTGAAAATGCAGAACTTGCCATTTCCTACCATACTGATGGGAAAATTGGCCAATTTTACAACCTTCTCTTTCATGAAGAATTTTTGCCTTTATGTTGCTAAGATATGGTTATATTATTTTGATGTTTCGTTAAAAAAGATTTACACATTGCTTTTCATTGATGCAAATGCAAAGTGTTGTCAGTCTAGTAGCATATCAATATGATGACACAACGAAATATTTAAAAAGACCAGCATTAGAGAAGACTAATGGGTAGAAAAGGAGAATGTGTTTTTAGAGTCCACTGAATGGCTACAGTGGGGATTGGCGTCGTACAGGACAGGGGCCAACGAAGAGAAGTCCCTTGTATTGGCACCACCAAAGATGGAAAAATTGCCCTTAAAATGCACAGCATTGGGCAACGTTGATAACTATCTGATTTCTCTCTCTTCATTTAACAAGAAAGTGTGCTTAGTCCGGGGAAGAGACGGTTAAGGGATGGTCCAAGCCAAGGGTCATCTCCAAACATAGATAATGTGGTATGGCTGTTGTGGGTCTTCCGGGCTGTGTGGCCGTGTTCTGGAAGTTGTGGTTCCTAACGTATCGCCAGCATCTGTGGCCGGCATCTTCAGAGGGCAGGACGGCACCTGGGCACAGAGAGTTCGCTTCTGTCTGTGCTCCTACCCTCTGAAGATGCCGGCCACAGATGCTGGCAAAACGTTAGGAACCACAACTTCCAGAACACGGCCACACAGCCCGGAAGACCCACAACAGCCATCAAACTCCGGCCGTGAAAGCCTTCGGCAATACATAATGTGGTATATTAGTTTTCTAAGAGTCCAGACTGTAGGGAGCAACAGCTTCAAATTACAAGAAAGAGGCTTTAGGGTAAGCATTAGGAAGAAATTCTAGACCATTAATAATTCCTGGGCTGTGGCTTTGAGGTACTTCTTTCAAGTAGGACAAGTTAGCCAGGAATTCTGGGGATATAACACAGTTGGGGGTCATCAAGACGACTGTTGTAGAGCGAAAACCAGAAAGGTTCCAAGTGTTTCAAGGCAGAGCAAGAATGTTAAATTGCAAGGCTTATTATTATGATTATTCTAGTAGAAAAATTTAAATAATTGCGAAGGTGTTTCTTTTTTCTAATATTGTCCCTCACTGTAAGTGTCAGAGAGGACATGTCAAAATGTAATGCAGTGAAATCTCATTTCACAGAATTGTGCAGTTGGATGGGACCATAAAGATCATCTAGTGATGTTCAACCCACGGCTGTGTGCCAGGAAACCAGTCAAATCACCCTTGAGAGTTGGCTGTCCACCTACTTGAAAATCTTCAGAGATCCACAACCCCTGTTGAGAGGCTGTGATACAGATCTTATCATCAGGAAGTTTTTCCTTATATTTAAAGGAAATTGCAGTAGTCATTTTAATGGACTCGAGGGGAGGGGAGGGGAGGGGAGGGGAGGGGGCAGAGTGAGGATGTCATTATGCAAGTGACATTATTTGACTTGAATGACACAATTTGCATCATTGGCATAAGGATGTCCTTAGGGAAGCTGCAGCCAAATTGGGTCTGTTGCAATGGTGTGTGGGAATGACCTTGGGAGACCAGGGGTGGGGGTGGGGGAAAGAGATGCTGCCTAGGGAATGGTCAGATAAGAGAGGGCATAGCCCACAGCTGCATAATGGGTGGAGAAAGAGGCTCAGAAGGGACCCTCCCTAACTTCTCAGGCTGTAAAGGAGATGGTGGGTGAACTGTACTATCAGACTTGCAAGATTCTGTTAATGTAGCCTAACAATAAAGTAGAATTAGCTCATCTGGTCGTGTTTCCTGTCCGGTCTACCCGGGAAGGCTGACAGAAACGGAGGCTTTGCTGTAGTTTTGCTATGGAGAGGTTAACAGGCCCTGGAGTGTTAGTGAACGAATAGCAAGGGTGTGTGAGGGTGACTGTGTCACTGCCTTTGGAGAAAGGGCCTGCACGGACAAAGATGCACATCCTCCCCTCGCCCCCCTCCCCCTAGCAAGGCAAGCTTACCCACAAGCCGGGCTTGCGTGCATCCCAGCACCGTGATGGGGGCATCTTTTTCATAATCCCTAAAACCACCGCTCCGTTGAGGCAAGTTGTGAGGCATATTCAGATTTGTCCGCATGTATCTTCCTGTTAGGAGACACGGAACAGCACCGGATAAGGAGATTCCTCAAGGACGCGTCCCTTACATAAAGATAAAGTCAAGCTTTATCTTAAAGTCAAGTCAAGAGCCAGTTTGGTCTAGTGGTTAAGGCAACGGGCTAGAAACCAGGAGACCGAGAGTTCTAGTCCCGCCTTAGGCACGAAAGCCGGCTGGGTGATCCTGGGCCAGTCCCTGTCTCTCAGCCCTAGGAAGGAGCCAATGGCAAACCAGGAGACTGAGAGTTCTAGTCCCGCCTTACGCATGAAAGCCGGCTGGGTGACCTTGGGCCAGTCCCTCTCTCTCAGCCCTAGGAAGGAGCCAATGGCAAACCAGGAGACTGTGAGTTCTAGTCCCGCCTTAGGCACGAAAGCCGGCTGGGTGATCCTGGGCCAGTCCCTGTCTCTCAGCCCTAGGAAGGACCCAATGGCAAACCAGGAGACTGTGAGTTCTAGTCCCGCCTTAGGCACAAAAGCCGGCTGGGTGATCCTGGGCCAGTCCCTGTCTCTCAGCCCTAGGAAGGAGCCAATGGCAAACCAGGAGGCTGAGAGTTCTAGTCCTGCCTTAGGCATGAAAGCCGGCTGGGTGACCCTGGGCCAGTCCCTGTCTCTCAGCCCAACTCACCTCACAGGGTTGTTCTTGTGGGGAAAATAGGAGGAGGAAGGAGTATTTGGTATGTTTGCCGCCTTGAGTTATTTATAAAAATAATAAAGGCGGGATAGAAAATAAATAAAATAAAATAAAATAAGATCAACTCCTGGTAGCATCTATGAAGATTTCTTGGCCACATTAGAAAAAGGCTTTGCCCTGATCTAGTTGTGAGTTGTTGTTGTTGTTTTGACCTCTCACTCTAGTTTCCAAAGCTGGGAAGGCCGATGGTCTCTCATTCCAAAATACTAATCTGGTCTGACCCAGCTTAGCTTTTGAGATCAGCCAAGGTTGGCTAGGTGCTGCCACCTTCTGTACAGTAAAAGGATGGCATGGCAATTTCTGGATTGCTACAGTGGAAAAAAAAGGTGACATCCATGCAATGTTCATGGGAATGATGCAGAAGTGAATTGGCTTTGCCTTGTTCTGGGATGCCTTTTCAATTTCTCAGTCCAGACTACAGCCCTAGAATTTCCTGGTGTTCTCCCATCCCAGTACTAATCAGCTGCCAGGCTCAGATACTGTAAGGCCAGTGACATGCCGCTATGTGCTGAGAGATTCTCAAACGATGATGTGTTCTGCACAAAAATATCATATATATATATATATATATATATATATATATATATATGTATGTATGTGTGTGTGTGTGTGTGTGTATATAATATATATATATATATATATACACACACACACACACATATATATATATGTATATATATATACACACACACACACACACATATATACATATACATATACATACATATACATATACATATACATACATACATACATACATACATATATATATATATATGATATTTTTGTGATATCTTTTTTCTTTATCTTTTTTAGCGATATTTTTTCTCCATATATATATATATATATATGGAAGGACCTGTGAAGTTCCAGAACCTCAGAAATTGCCATAAATGCGCCCTTTAAAATCCTTGGACACACACTCTCTTCCTCCTCTGTCGCTGCTTTTTTATGCATTCAGACAAACGGGATTACTAATATCGCTCTATCTCTACAGTTCGTTTGGCTTTGACTGCCCTGCATTTAGAATGACCAGTTTAGGAGATGAATCATTTTTTAACATTTAACATTTTTAACATTTAACAGAAAAGCACCCCTGCTTTTCTCCCAACCCCTTCCCATCCTCTTCTAATTCAGGTTAATCCCCATTTTAAAATCCAAATTAGCTATCTATAAACATGAAGGAATGAACAGATTCACCTTGGAGTGGGAGGGAGAGAAACTCACCTTTGGTATCGAAACATTGTGAGAGCCAGTATTTTCCAAACACAACATCCATCCTTTCACCATGACGGCAAACAAAAAGGCATCTTTTCTGGGCCCCAGGTGTGTTGGCGATCCTTAAGGGCTGACCGTGAGAGGAGAGTAGGATTTAAAAACTATCTTGGCTTGACTTCTCCCCTCCCTGCAGTCAAGCACACCTAGGAGACAGGTAGAGGAAGACTCACAAGTGTGAACTTTCCTTACCTGCATACTCTGACAGAAGATTGTGAGAGGCCCCGTTTCTCCCGGTCCTTGATCTTCCTGGAATCTCCGATCCATCACCCCATCAGTGAACATCAAGAGAGACGAGGAAATAGTGGCATTCATAATAGAATATGACCTAGCCCCAATGCAGAAAACAAAAATATGGCTAATTTGTACAGAAAGGGTATCTTAGGATATCTATGTATGTAACTCTTTAAGTGTGGGATATTACCAAGGGCCTTGAACCTGGTACCAGCTGACCTCAACCAATTCCCATGGTAAAAAAAAATAAAACAAACATTTTCAAAAGATGCAGCAGGCAAGCATAAACTGTGGGCTACTGCTTGGCAGTTCAACTGTAGGATGGCCAATAGGCTTATGTCGCCACCTTAGGGCCACGGGTGTCAAAAACTGAGGGCTGTAATTGGCCTGGTTTCAAAATCTCAGCTCTGCTGTGAAGATGTTAATATAATCTGGAGCAAATCATTTTTGCAACCTGTTCCACAAGGAAGAGATTTCTCTATTCTTCTCCGTATTGCTTGTCATTTGGGAGGAAGAACAGAACACAAAGGTGAAAAATAACTACTTCCTCCTCATCTCCTTGGTGGTCTAGACAGTGTCAAAAAGTGATTCCAAACTGCAGTGATTAAATGGGATGTAGATGGAGAGGTGGCTGTTTGAATGCCCAAGAGAGATGAGGTCTTCTCCATCACTACTTCACCTTGACCTTCTACCAACATGTTTCTACCCACAAGTTCATCTTGACCTGCTACCAACATGTGTCTACCCAGATATTCACAGACCCATCAATGAGAAAAGTTATCCTTCTGCACAGGATTAGGTTCCCCCCCCCCCCATGAAATACTAGAAACCACAGAATGTGCAGCTACTCACCCATGGAATACCCAAGTGCCACATTCATCTGCTTTGGTGATATAATTCTCTGGCAACAGTCCTGAGCACCCAGTGGCAAAAGAAGTACCGTAAATCCAGCCTTCACTAGTTGTGATTTGCTCCACAGGAGACATGAAGATGAAATCTCCTGGCACGAGTTCAAGTTCATCGTCATTCTGTGGGGCATATGGGTAGATGACCTGCAGGGTCTGGAAAGAGGAGGCGGAAGAAATTGAGCATTGACTGGCAAATTTCTTACTTTTGGCCCCCTTCTCCAATCCTTAAGAAGACATGACATGTCTCATTCAATTTTTTTTACCTAGCCTTGGATTCTCAGGGGGAGATGTTCTAAAACTAAACCTTCTGGAATTCCCACCCAAAAAATAAATTATCTTTTGCCTCTACTTCACTACTGCTTCAGTATTTGAATTCTGAGGATCCACTTCAGAATACCAGGACTGTTGGCTAGACTGGGAAGTCAAGAAGCCATCCCAGGAGGATACAGTGACAAACCACTTCTGTAACCCTGCCAAGAAAGCAGGATGGATACAGTGAGTCAACCTTGATTTCAGAGCATCTTCGTTGTCTTTTTTTTTTGAAGAAGTTTCTGGTTTGGATCAAAGGCAGGGTGCTTCAAGTCCAAGCTTACCTCATGATTGGCAAATCTAATGTCACGGGAGAAGATGGCAGCTACCCAGTCACAGCCCAGCTTGACATCTATGCTCTGAGCCAACTTCTCAAGGATGGGCAAGTGGTTGGCTTGGAAGTGGTATGCCAGGGTCACATGGAGCTGCTTCTTGTGAGGTTCCACGTGCACGTCTACAAGATGGAAAGTTGTGGTCAGCTGCAAGCCATCCAGAATGGCAGGAAGTCAAACCGGTCCAGCATTTCATTTCTCCTTGTGGATGACCAGATGCTACCGAGAAGTTACCAAGCAGAGGATGAATATATCAGTACCCTTTTTGTAGCCTTATTGAAATTGGGACCAACCAGTGCTGCCATGGATTCTTCCCCATCTTCCTCCTCTATCTCTGTTTTGTGTTGCCTGTCTTTTACTGGTTTTGTAAGCTTCTCCCAAAGTTTTTTTTTTAATCTTGTGCACAACAGCATTAATATACACAAACACAGAATTGCAATTCAGTTGCCTCGGACCCTGCATGCTCACCAGCTTTAGCAGTGGCTTCTGCTGCAAAGTCTGCAGCAAATTTCTTCAGGATCTCTGCCCAGTCCTCCTTAACAAAGAGACCGATGAAGTTCGATGAGGTATATAGTTCCAGTGGCAAAGGAGCAGGGAACTTGCATCTCCACCGGGTCACCGTTGCATGCAGCACTTCACAGAGTGCGTCGACCTTGCTGTCTTCACACTGCAAGAAATCCCATTAGAGCATGAAGGGCTTCACACAGCATCAGCCTTGCAAGGTAGTCCAGGCAAGAAGCACACCCAGAAGTGCAAGCTCTAACTTTATTGTAAGGATACATTAACCGAATCTTGCAAGTCTGAAAGTACATTCCCCCCCTCGCCTTTACAGTCCCTTCTGAGGGTCCCTTCTGAGATGTTTGCCAGGCCCCCATTCCTTCTTGTGGGCTCAGCTGCCTCTTATCTGACCATTGTCTAGTCTGTGGCTCTTCCTCCTGTCTCCCAAGGTCATTCCCACATACCAGTACATGTAGTGAGGGCCGAAATTCATGATGTTGGTTTATTGGTTTCCCCCCCCTCCCCAATTACTCAGTTGTGTCAAAATACTGTAGAACTAAGCATATATTGTTTAGCCTAGTGGTTAAGGTGCTGGGCTAGAAACCAGGAGACTGTGAGTTCTAGTCCTGCCTTAGGCGTGAAAGCCGGCTGGGTGACCTTGGGCCAGTCCCTGCCTCTCAGCCCTAGGAAGGAGCCAATGGCAAACCAGGAGACTGAGAGTTCTAGTCCCGCCTTAGGCAGGAAAGCCGGCTGGGTGACCCTGGGCCAATCCCTGTCTCTCAGCCTAGGAAGGAGCCAATGGCAAACCAGGAGACGGAGAGTTCTAGTCCTGCCTTAGGCATGAAAGCCGGCTGGGTGACCTTGGGCCAGTCCCTGTCTCTCAGCCCAACTCACCTCACAGGGTTGTTCTTGTGGGGAAAATAGGAGGAAGGAGTATTAGGTATGTTCGCTGCCTTGAGTTATTTATAAAATTATACCTAGTGTTGGAAAGTCAGGAGGACCTCTGGGTACCACAGCCCAGACTCACCATAAAGAATTGGCAGAGTGTGATATGGGGGAAAATGTTGTGTGCTTTGTTCTTCCCACACAGCTGCTTTGACTGCTGCCAGAAGTCGGTGAGCTTCCGCGCTAAGGGGCCGGTGGGACGCAGATAGAGGACGTATTCCCGAGGAAGAGGGTCATCAAGGAATGGATCACAGACATGGGAAAAGAGCCTGTAAGAAAGAACAGAGGGGACGGACGGTCCTTTTGGGTCAACAGAATAAATCCAGAGAAATACAAGGATGGCCAGAGATGGTGCCGTTCCTGCTATCTGCCATTTTTTATAATCATTTGTAATCTGCCGTAATCAAGGGTGGTGGACAGCAAAGCGGAAATGAAACAGCTGGGACACTCTAACAAATCAGGATGATGTCATGGGTCTTCTCCCTAGCCCATATAGATGCTCTCCCTACTAGGTTGGCAGCTGGTCAATATGCCAGCTTTCCATATGAAGTTCAAGTATGCGTTTGCTCAAACGCAGAGGTTGAGTCTGTCCCACACATCCTTTTGAAGTGCCCGCTGTACCCTCATCGGCGATCGGAGCTAATACACCCCCTCTTGGATCTGATAAACCCCACTGATGAGGAAATTGAGATATTCTTACTAAACGATCAATACCCGGGTGTTTCGAAGGCAGTAGCTGTAAGTCGCTTCTCAGAAGCAAGCGTTTCTCCCAAATAATGACTTCAACTCAGGTATTAGAGAGTAAACAATTTATTGCTTTACATGAGTAAGCCTTGCAAAGGTACGGATGGTTCCCTGTTTCCTGGCTTAGGTTTTTATACCCTCCCGCCGGAGCATCCACCCCTCTCTGCTGTGGTTTTCCCTTTGGTCCGCTTCAGGCTTCCCTCTGGTCCTCTTGGTGTCATGTTGAGGTCAAGCCCTTGAGTTCTTTGTTTCCCTTATCCAGGAGGTGTAGTTAATAGTTCCTTTCCTGAGTCGTTTGTGTCTTTTGTCTATTTCGTTATCCCTTTCTGCTGCTTGATGTGTTTGGGAAATGGCAGGAACCTGGGGGCATGCCAGGGTTCTGACAGTAGCAAAATTTTTATTGATAGCCTTAGCTTATAGAAACCGTTTGGTGCCTTCAATGAATTGTTAATTTTATAGGGTTTCTTCCTCTTATATATGTATGTATTGTTATGTATGTCTGTATTAATGGTGTGCTGTATTTTAAATTCTGTGACTTGGCCTTGGACCATAAGCAAACAAATAAAAGGGGCTGCCCCCAATCAATCAAGGGCACGCTAGGAGGAGTGGTCTTCTCAGGTCAAATGCATGGAAAATGGGACCTAGGCTACCGAAAGCTTCCCTTTTCTAGCCCGTTTTCCTGTTCCATCTCTGTCTCTATTTGCTGTCCATTTTTGCTTTTGGGAAATGCAAGACTAATTTTATTAAGTTACTAATTTTACCAGGTTTACCTGGCTTTGCATCTCTGGAAGTTACAGTAAATCCTCGCTTGGAAAATAGATGTATTTTCTCTCAAACGCACATCAGTCCATACACAGCCACATTAAAGCTCAAGGTTGTGCCGGAAAGGGTAATTTTGAGCTGCTGATAACTCTAGGGCAGTGTTTTAAGCATGGCTGGCTGGGGAATTCTGGGAGTTGAAGTCCACACATCTTAAAGTTGCCACGTTTGAAAAATACTGCTCTAGGACAACACTTTTTCTTATATATATTTTTATTTACCTATTAGTTTTATATACTCCTGTAATCAAGAAAAACTCCTGGGTGGCTACTTTGAATCTAAAGACTGTCGTTCAGAACAGGACAGGAGATGCATTAGTACTGAGTAGCATATCTAATAATATCTAACGCAAGTAGTAGGCGTGATCTGGACAGGAAACTGTGTTCCAGGAATCGGGCTGTTACAAAACCTGTTCTTATTTTTATCTGTGAGATGCCAGAGGGATAATTGCTTTGGATGTAGCTGCAGATCAATGACAGAGCACTGATTCTGCCCACGCACGAA